>RAOY01000022.1:467167-520532 GCA_009806085.1 Neurospora cerealis | reverse complement strand
CCCTTACCCCCCCCCCCCCCCCCCCCCCCCCCATTTCTCGATAAAGGCGGCCTGCGCCTGCCGGAGCTCCCCCCTCCCAAGCAACAAAGAAAAACGCGCTCTCGAGCTCTACCTACCTAACTCCTAATATCGCCCATCATGGTTATCCCGACGTTGACGCCGGTCCCAAAGCTGGTCACCAAGCCCCCCTATACTCTCGATGTCCCAGGCCAGACGTCCGTCCAGGGAGAGACTCCTGTTCGCCGCATTCCCATCGCCATCGACGGTCTGCATGCCATACCCCCAAACAGGCGATGGGGCGAGAATGAGGCCATTGGTGAGGAAATCGATACCGTCTACAAGCTCGTCAAGTGGGCTGCCCTCGCATATGGCGACGCCCAGTGCATGGGCTCCCGCAAGCTCGTAAACACGCATGTCGAGACCAAGAAGGTCAAGAAGATGGTGGATGGTGAGGAGCGCGAGGTGGACAAGAACTGGACCTACTTCGAGCTCGGCCACTACGAGTTCATTACCTTCAAGGAGTACGAGCAGCTCACCCTCGACGTTGGCGCTGGTCTGCGCGCCATCGGCCTCAACAAGGGCGACCGTGTCCACATCTTCGCCGCGACAAGCCAGAACTGGCTCGCCATGTCTCATGGTTCCGCGACCCAGTCCATGCCCATTGTGACCGCCTACGACACTCTCGGCGCCGAGGGTCTCAAGTATTCCATGGTCGCTACCAACGCCAAGGCCATCTTCCTCGACCCCCATCTCCTCCCTACCCTCAACAGCGTTCTTGAGCATGCCAAGGGCATCACACACGTCATCTGGAACAACCAGAACAAGGCTAAGGATGCCCACATTGAGGCTCTCAGGACCGAGCGCGGTGTTACTGTCTTGAGCTTCGACGAGCTTGTCCAGCTCGGCAAGCAGAACCCCGTCGCGCCCGTTGCGCCTGCCCCTGAGGATCTGTGCTGCATCATGTACACCTCCGGTTCTACTGGTACCCCCAAGGGCGTCCCCTTGAAGCACAGCAACGTCGTCGCTGCCGGTAAGTGGTCGCAAACTTTTCTTTTCTGTGCGTGAACTGCTACTAACGTCCTTGTTCCAGTCGCTGGTGTCTGCCCCGTCGTCCAGCCCTTCGTTGGCCCCGGTGACCGCCTCCTGACCTACCTTCCCCTCGCTCACATTCTCGAGTTCGTTTTCGAGAACGCATCCCTCTACTGGGGTTCAACCATGGGTTACGGTAACCCCAAGACCCTCTCCGACACGTCCGTCCGCAACTGCCTCGGCGATATCCGCGAGTTCACCCCCAGCGTTTTGGTTGGTGTCCCCGCCGTTTGGGAGACTGTCAAGAAGGGCATTCTCGCCAAGGTCAACGCTGGCAGCCTTCTCCTCCGCAACCTTTTCTGGGGCGCGCTTGCTCTTAAGGAGAAGCTTATGGGCCTCGGTCTTCCTGGAAGCGGTCTTTTGGACGCCATTGTGTTTAAGAAGATCAAGGATGCCACTGGTGGTCGCATGAAGCTTTGCTTGAACGGTGGTGGCCCCGTCGCCAAGGATACCCAGAAGTTCATCTCCATGGCCATCTGCCCCATGATTATCGGCTATGGTCTTACCGAGACGACCGCTATGGGTACCCTCCAGAGCCCCAACGAGTGGACTGCCGAGTCCATCGGCGCCATGCCCGCCTCGATCGAGGCCAAGCTCGTCGACTTCCCCGACGCCGGTTACTTCGCCACCAACAAGCCCAACCCCCAGGGTGAGATCTGGCTCCGTGGCCCCTCTGTGCTCTCCGAGTACTACGAGAACCCCGAGGAGACCGCCGCCGCCCTGACCGCGGACGGCTGGTTCAAGACCGGCGACATCGGCGAGTGGGACCAGAACGGCCATCTCAAGATCATCGACCGCAAGAAGAACCTCGTCAAGACTCTCAACGGCGAGTACATTGCTCTCGAGAAGCTCGAGTCCATCTACCGCTCCGCCGCCGTCGTCGCCAACATCTGCGTCTACGCCGACCAGGATCGTTCCAAGCCCATCGCCATCATCGTTCCCGCGGAACCCGCCCTCAAGAAGCTCGCCTCTTCGATCGGTGTCAAGGGTAACAGCTTGGAGGAGCTCGTACACAACAAGAAGCTCCAGGCTGCTGTTCTCAAGGAGCTCCAGAACGCCGGTCGTGCCGGTGGCCTTTCTGGCATTGAGATTATCGAGGGTGTCGTTGTGTCGGATGAGGAGTGGACCCCCCAGAACGTGAGTTTCCCACTGTCCACATCTGTTTGTTTACTTAAGTCATCGCTAACCAAATCTTTCACAGGGTCTCGTAACGGCCGCCCAGAAGCTCAACCGCAAGGGCATCCTCAACAAGTACAAGAAGGAGGTTAACGAGGCTTATGGCCCCAAGGAGTAGGGGTTCCGTTGCCACCTACCTGATCTCTCTTGTTGTGCATGAAAAATTTACTCCTTGTTTTTGTTGTTTATGTCTATATGTGTGTCTCGGGGCGCGAATCATCTTTCCATTATACCACTCCTAGTTATTTATGTTACGTTACTGCTGTCGGCGACGGCGACCGGAGGGGTTTAAGGTCCTAGCTATATGTCTGTTATGTCTTAATGGGTCTCTACTCTCTGTTATATAAGGGACGAAAAATTGCGTTGGGATATTTTTGCCCTCTATACTCCACTACCTCTACTGCCTCTCTTATACTGGGATCTTTGCTTGCGAGGTTTTTGTTTGAATGGTACTGGGATTTCATCGTCGACGTTACTACGGTTACCTCTCTACTGCTCTCGGGTCTGCTTGCTCGGTTTGCGTTGCTTTGCGATGATTTTCAGAGGGAGTGATTCAAGTCGGCGATGTGTTTCTTGCCAAGATTTTCTTGTCATGTCAAGCATATTACCCTCCCCCTTTCTCTTCGCTCCACTCTCTCGTTGTTAGTTAGGTCTTGAAGGACACTTGACTTGGTCGATGTGAAGGAATGGCGTCTCGTGATGATACCACTGTTGTCCGTGTTGCTAGCAAACGACATTACATTATCATTATACCGCGGCCTGAATGCGACTTTATAGTTGACATGATGTGGAGGTGGACGAGCCAAACGAAGACAAAACACCATGGTTGGATAAACAGAGATCATCGCACACATCTGAACGACAGGGGAGCCCTGGGCATGACATTTCACACCGTATACTGTACCTCAAAGTGTGTTGATCTCCCGTGGCTGAGCGATATCATGATGTCACCCCTTGACAGCATTGGGGAGTATTGGGGTATTAACCAGATACCCCTACCCTCTTGAGATGAAGACTAAATTAGACGAAGTGGTAAGAGAAGAGGAGTCTTGAAGTGCGTTACATATGTAAACTCCCGAAACTGCCTACTGCTTACCCCCTACCCTGCACATCTTCATCGGAGGTCAGACAAGTAATTGAAAACTGGGCTTTGGAGTCTCATCGAAAATGTGGGTGCGTGAAAGGAGTATGCGAAATCAAGAGAGAGGAGGGAGACTACAGTCAACAGCCCGCGTGTCATCGTGAAGGACTCGAACCGATGAACCGATGAAACAATGAAAAAATTGCTAAACTATCAAAAAATACCAAGCCTAAAAGTATACACACGACGCATAGGAGGTAGCCTCTAGGTTTAGGTCGTTGTTGTAGTTGACCAAACCGTAGTAGTGTGTCCGCCCATACCGGGTAACGCCGCTCATCACGACTTCCTCCTCTTCCTCCCTCACTACTCCCTCCTATCTTTCTTTCCTTGTCGCCTTGTGTACTCCTCTCTCTCCTCTCCTCTTCTTGGTTCCCTCCATTCATCCATCCATCCATCCATCCGACGTGATCACCAGGTCTGACCTCCTCTTTAAAAGACTCAAAGCCAAGAACAGCACAGCCCCAAAGACCACCACATCCCGGTCGACATCTAGGCACTGGGCCGAATGCGTGGTACCTAGCGGCGGGGCTCATTTTCAACCACACAAGATAAAACGCCCCAGCAGTGTGGGCTGGCTGTGCTCTCTTGTTATCTTATCCGATCGATGTTTGCGCGCACACTCATCGAGCCGGGCCGAGCCGAGATGGCTGAACTCTCTCTCTCTTCTCTTCCTCGCAACCATTTCCCTTGTCCATCACGCATTCCCTGGGATATCTTTGCTTCCAAATGAACAACTGATTTCTCTTTCTTTTCCACCCTTTATAACTCCAGCTCTGCCTTGTTTCATGGAAATGAAGCCTGCCTGTTGGGGCTGCAACACACATCAAATCATGCTCCTCCTCTTAGTGAAATTGCTTCGCCAGACCGTTGCGCGCCGTCCCCCTTTGCTAAACGAAATAATTCAAATGATAATTGACGAAAGAAACTTGATTAGACGAGACCATCGTACAAGGAGAGGGCGGATACGATTGTCTCGTCGCGCTGGCTGCCCTCCTTGAATTCCTTCATGTCGAGGCTGCCGTTTTCGTCCTTGTCCATCATGCGGAAGATCTTGCTGACGCGCTTCTCGGGGGTATCTTCGTCTTCCGGAAGCTTGACCATTGAGCCGACCTGTTTTTGTGATAAGAAATGTTAGCGTACAAATTGCGACAACAAGAGAAGGGGTGTATAGAGATAAAGGTGGGAAAAAGCGCACCATCTTGTAAATCGCCTCAACAATCTTGAGCATTTCGTCGTAGGTGATCTTGCCGTCGCCGTCAATGTCGTATAGCTGGAAGGCCCAGTCGAGCTTGTCCTCCATCTTGCCGCGGCTCGTGACGCTCAAGGCGCAGATAAACTCCTTGAAGTCGATGGTGCCGGACTTGTCCGTGTCGAATACGTTGAATACGTAGTCGGCGAACGACGATGGATCGCCAAAGGGGAAGAACTGTGCGTAGATCTTCTGGAACTCGGCCTTGGTGAGCATGCCGGAGGGGCAATCTTTGAGGAAGCCTGTTTTGTGAATGTATTTGTTAGAGGCTGTTTATAGAGCAAAAGATTTGGTGGGCAACGAGGGCGCGTAGCGAGCGCTTGCGATGGGGGGACAGCGCCGCACTGATCGGGGGATGTAGCTATCGGCGGCGGCGGCGGTGTTCAAAGGGGTCGTCGGTGACAGGGGAAAGGAGACGGGAAGAGGTAACACACCCTTATACCATTGCTGCAACTCCTTCTTGTCAAAGTGGGTGGCCTTTTCCAACTCCTCCAACTTATCACGCTCGAGCTTGCTCTGTCTGTGTCGGGCGGGGTTCAGTGTCAGCCTCTTCATCTTGCTTTCGGTTTTGGGAGAATGTGCAGAGGAACGACTCCTGCTAAAGAGGCGCATTGTGTGATTTGTAGATATGAGAAAGACGGGGTAGGACGGCGGTAGAGAGGATTTCAAGAAGGCTGTTCACGGTCCTTCCTCCACAACTGAGAAGCAGGTATGCGGTGCGTATTGATGATGACGGGGTGCGGAGAAAGCGGCCGGGCGGTCGGTGGTGGTGATCGGGCCAGAGTCGCGGAAATTTCGGGGGACTTGGTCACTCACGATTTGCCCATTTTCGGATAACTCGGTGCTATTTAGCAAATGCTGTCGTCGTTCGCAAGGTGGTCCCACGATGCGGTTCGAGGGAAAGGGGTCACTCTGGATGGCGTCGCGTACGGGGTTGGCGCCGAAAGGTGGGAACGAGGGGTTCGCTGACGATCCGTGGGTTTTCTCTCAGGGATATAACGTTTGTAATTGTCTTGTGTCGGAGGTAAAGAGACGCTGTGTGGACGGGAAGACGGTGCTCGAGCGATAGGAGCAAGCAGCCTTGTATGGTCGACTGATATTGTCGTCGGTCGATAGGATAGTTCGAGTAGCAGACTCGTGGCCCTGGGGTTGCACCGAAAAGTGAAGAAAAGTAGATCAGAGGAGGAAAAGATGTCGAGGTGTTGGTTGTAATGGCAAAAGAAAAAGAAATGGGATGGGGATGCAAAAGGCGCAGGTCCAGAGGTATTGGATGTCCGCAACGCAACACAGGAGTGTCAGGGTGCAAGGCGAGAGCAGGCCAAATGCGCGGGAGATCGGAGGTTATGACGGGCGAGATGGGCAATGCAGTGGAGCGGCTGCACTAACTGCAGCTAAACCACTGTAAGTGCCCTGGCCGTTATTATAAGGTGGAACTAGAGTGACTAGCAGGGACCATGTGTTAAGGTAGCCAGGAGGTAAGGAACACCCGACCGCTCGAACCCGAACCTGATGGTGGCCGGGATGTCGATAGAGGCATCCCATCGTTTCGTGCGGCGCCTCGCTTCGACTCCCATTTGACGCCGGGCCTAGCATAAAGAGGCCAGGCTGTGGCCTGTATGGCTCATGGGCAATCTTGCACGTTTCGGGCCATGTACCGAGCACACTACACATATTACTTGCTCAAGTCCTCGTCTTTTGCCCGAGAAACCTGCCTTGTGGGCTGCGGACGATGCGGTAACGCAATCGCAATCGCAGGCAATGCGGACTTTCTACCAAACATTCCACTTGTTCTCCAGCATGTGTTTCGAACTTCACGTCGGGCCACTCCTCTCTCTCCCAAACTCCCAGCCAGTTGATATTCGCATCCATTTGCAAAGAGGGGCAACGGGCGGGATTTCTTTAATAACTGGGACAGGGGCCACACGGCCAAGGAACAAATTCGATCGGGTTCTGGACGTTCGGGCAGGCAGCGCATGCGCCAATATGCCAGGTTGGAGAATCTGCTGCTCTCTGATTTGTCAGGCAAGGAGCCCAAATGACAAGAAGGGCAGGTCCCGTCTCCAGCCTGGAGGACGACGGGAGGTAAAGGAGGCCACCGTACAACCAACTGTCAAGTTGGCAGATTCCTACAATGAGAGAAGCGATAAGGAAGGCGACTTTGGAAACAAGTACTTTTGTGTCTATGATTTAAAGCGCTTGAGTGACTCCCGGCAGCAACATGCGCTTCCTCCGGGGCTAAACACCCGGGCCGGAGGGGTACCGGTACCCGGCGGCCGGCTCCATCCACTTTTGGCTTGACGATGGAAGTTACCGATATTCAAACCGCAAACCTCTTGGCAACAAAATGCGCAGTTTCGACGGCGTCGATGTTCTGTTCATCATGTCTTAGCACCGTGTGTAACCGACCGACCTGGCACAAACAATTGTCTTCAGTATTAGTTTTGAGGCTCTGTCTGTACCACCCAATCATCCTTCCCTCCCCCTCCGATGAAGCCCAAAGCCCAAAGGGAACCCAAGGGAGAAGTCGGTGCCCCACTCCGTCATTATCGGTCGACACTACCAACATTTACAGCATCTAGAAAAGAAAGTCTTTTGTCGAACAAAACAATGACATTGATATCCTCTTTCCACAGAACAAACCTCCACCTGACCCAACCTCCACGGCTGTCTGAAAAAGTTCTTCTTCAGCTACTTTCCTACTTGGAAGATAGTGCCGGACTGACGTAGTAAGGAAAGGGGGCAGTGCAAAGTCCGCCAAGACTTTAGATGATTCGAACCGATCCAAACAAATTCACTCAAACTGTCTCTCCTCAGAAGAAACGGGACCTTCCTTCTTGTGTATGGGGTAGGCGGACGATGCCGGTCTGGGGAGAAGGAGAAAACTCTACAAGAAGGCGATCTGAAAAAGTGAGAAAAGAGGGAAAAGAAAACCGATGGAGGACTTACAAACTCCGATATAGCCCCACTTTTCTCGCTAACACCACAAGCTACATAGTACGTACCTACCGCTGTCAACCTCGACCAATGTCGACCTCTATGCTTTAGAAGAAACATCAAGAGGCCAACAACACTCAAACCCTTTACAGTCATTCACAAAACACTAACCAAATTCCCAAAAAAAAAAAAAAAACCAGCATTGATTGCCATATGTATATAGTACCTCTCCGTCACTATCTGGAGGTAGCCAAGTGGTCGGTTAGATTATTGTGCCCCTGAAGCCTCAAAGGCTCAAACGGGGGCAGTGTCATCGTTGCCTGCTTGGTGCAATGGTGTGTGTGAGGTGAGAGACTCATAATATGGGGAAGGGAGGGAGGCAACTTCAAGTTTGCCTGGCAAAGGCGAAGGGAGCACAAAGAAAGAAAAAGACGTGCCGAGTTTATCATTATGTTCGAGGTTATGAGGTTCGTTTGGAGTTGGCACATTTGTTGTTCACATGCATGTCCAAAATAAAAAGAGAAAAAACACGTAAGAAAAAGTGCTTTTGGAGAGTAACTGAAAGTTGGTATATAGCCCGATGCATGTTATGTGACTGAATATGCCGTATGTGTACAGCGGTAAAAAAAAATTTTTTAAAAAAAAATAAAAAATAAAAAATAAAAAATCCTAGCTTTTGCTTCTTCCGCACCTGCTTGAACCACCATGTTCATTATATGCATGCACATTGCTGAAGGTGGCTCAATCATTCGAGCCTCAATACTATAAATGCCTATACTGCATGTACATAGCTCGGTATGTAGCTCAATCATCCGAGCCTCAATGCCATGCCATTCCATGCCAGCTCTCAAACAAGTTGTTCTGGCTCTTCCAACCATTTGTTGGACACAGGTATGAACTCTTGCCACTCCCATGATCAAGTAAACAACCCCCCTTTGACGCCCCCCAGGTTTTCCCTGAATTAGCAAACCCGAACTTTTCCTTCCTTCACCCAATGACGACCTTCATGCTGAGACTTTCCAAGAAGCCGCTAAGATCCTCCTTCTTGACCTCCACGACGCAGTGCTCGAAGCTGTCGATGCGCACTCTGGCATTGGTCTCCGCCACCACGTCCTGGAACGCTGTTCCGAACTTGTTGAGGCCGTAGCCCCTCTCCAGTTCCTGATCGAGCTCGTCCTCATCTTCGTCCGACTCGTCATCGTCATCCGAGTCCGAGTCGGAGAGGTCCGAGTCGTCGTCACTATCTTCCTCGTTGTCCTCTTCCTCGTCGTCATCGCCGCCGGCGTCAGACTTGGCTTTCTTTTTCTCTTCTTTTTCCTTTCTCTTGGCCTCCTTCTTCTCGACTCTGATCTTGTCTTTGATCCTTCTCTGCGCCTCCTTGGCTTTAGCTTTGGCCTCTTTTTCTTCGGCTCGCTTCTTGGCCGATTCACGGTCGAGGAACTTGGTGTCTGGCCCACCGCCGCCACCAGTACCGACGACGACATACACTCCGCGCTTGTCATCTAGACTAGCCACTACGAGAGGTGTACCACGACCGCCATGGGCGAGCCTCCCGCCGGTGGCTTCCTTCTCCTGTTCCGCAAGTGCTTCACCGATCCAGAGCGCTAGCTTGGTCAAAGCGCCGGGGTGGTTGAAGAGTGTCGCATCTGGTGAGTCCTTGACCACGCACATGCGGAATGCGCGCAGATGGGATATTTGCTTCTTCTTCAGAATGGTCGTGCCAGTAGTGAAGATGGCCTTGTGTAGATACTGCGCCGTGGGAAGGCCAGCCTTAAGGGCCTCGATGTCCTCCAGCGCATCATACGCCTCCCAGAACCTGGGGATCCACTCTTCGCTTTGGCTCTGATTGTTGTCTACGTCGAGAAGATCCTGAGATGGACCGGCAGGAAGATCATCAGCACTAGTGGTGTTCTTCCCCACCTCCAACAGGGCTCCGACTACGACACCGACATCTTGCGCACTCAGGGTCGCCCTCCAACCCCAGCTGCGTACGAAGCCCCATCCATCTTTGGCACCTCCGCGATCTTTTCCGTCCGTGTCTATTGTCGGGACGAGTTCGTCGAGGTTGTAGAGAGACGCGTACTTTAGTAGTTTGGTGCGAAGTTCGCGCTTCAACATCATGTCCATGTGGGCATAACTCTGCTTGCACTGCACCAGACTAACACCCATCTTGGCGAGAAGCTTGTGTAATCGCTTCATCCCAGCCTCGCTCCACGTCTTTAGCCGAGAGAAGAGGTAGGGTGAGTGAAGCATACTGTCGTATAAACTCCAGTGCCTAATAAGCAGGAACTTGGGCTCCGGCGACAACCTGATACTGGTATCCTCTGGACTTCGAGCGGTTGTTGGGATAATTCCCGTCGCCTCGGGAAGCACCCGACCGTTTCCTATCTCTGGTGGGTTGAGACGTCTGACCTCGTCTCGCAGAAGCTGTCGTATCCTCGCGCCACGCATACCGAGCCAACCAGAAACGCGGGCGTCTGACCTGCGAGCTGCTACCGCGATACCGGCAGATGAGCGGCCATACAGCTCCATCGACGTGACTCCAACAATCGCTAACCACAGCAGGTCGTTGTCTTCACGACCTAGTTCTGACGCAAGGGAGTACATCATGGATGAGATGGGCTCCGAGTATGATGTACCCAGTCGGTAGTATTCGCGCAGGACTCCCTCGTTTTCTCGTCGTAGTCGCAACAATCTTCGTCGGAGAGCTTTGGCCGAAGGGCCTCTGGGTGGTTGTGCTGCTGGCGGGGCTTCCAGCGCGTCACTGGAAAATAGGGCATCGTCGCGCAGAGATATGAGACCACGGTGTTGCGGCCGGCGAGGCGAATCTGGAATTGGACTCGACTGTGTATGGCATGAGACATGTATTTCTACGCAGACGTTGGAGTGTACTTACCGAATTGCTTCTCCGTCGCTGTCTCGGTCGGTCGTCTTCATCGTCGTCCTCGTCAAAGTCGGACCATGATTTCCTCTTTCTGCCTGCAACAACTGATGTATCACCCGTCTCTTCCTCGTTCTCGCTTTCATCTTCATCACTGTCGCCCAAGTCTTGGCCATCATCTTCGATTTCGGGCATATCCACTAGGGCCAGATACGCATCTCGTTCCTTGGAGAGCTCGTCTTCGATGTCGCCGTCATCTATGACGATAATGCCGCCTTTGCCTGGTTTGTATGCTCGCTCTATCCGGCCGCCATTGACACCAACGGGAGTTCGTGCGGAGAATGTCCTGGCCTCTTCCGTCTCTGGTTCGAGGGGAAAGCCGCCGAAAACGTTGCCCAAGTTCCACGGGCGATGGGAGTCGATCACCCATACCTCCACTCCCCCAAACGTATTTTCTTCGCCCTCAGGTTCGAGTCCCAGAACTGTGCCGAGGTCAACCATACCACCCACTCCCAAGCATACGACGACTCCTCCAGCACCACCACGGGTCTCCATCATGGGGCTGACGAGCTCAGTACCGGCACGTTCGAGGTCGGAATAGCCAGCGACTGGCTGGATCTTGTGCGGGATATAGTCATGTTTGAGAAGTTGGGTAAGGATACGGCAGGCACATAGCGCATCGGTTTCGAGAGCGACCAAGATGAGGACAGGCGGCGATAGTGGATGGCGGGTGTTTTGTAAGTGGAGGTAGAGTTTTGATATGAGCTGCCGAGGGAGATACATGGTGAAGGGAGAATCGGTATCGAGGGCGGGTCTGCGAAGAAAGGGGAAATCGGCTTGGGATGCGTTTTCGAGGCGGGGCAGCGAGTCGAAGTCGTCGTGGGATATTCGCCAGCGTGGAACTCGTAGTTGACTCGAGGTAACTCGAACTCTGTTCACTGGGCAGAAAAAACCGACGCGGATGCGCGACGCGGCCTGCCCCGCGTTAAGAGCTTTCTGCTATTGACTATGTAGCTTGAGATATACGATGGCAAATAATACTGGTGTGATGGCGATGCACGTCAGTCGGATGGTTGTCGCGGTCGACAATAATTCGTGTGAGGATGGTGTTGGTAGGAGTGTTTTGTTGATGTTGGCCCGGGAATCCTTTAATTGACATGGAAGGGCGGCCAACCAGCGCTGCGCTTCGGACGCGGTTCGAGACGCGACTTGTGAAAGTGGTTTTATGCCAGGGCGGGCACAGCGTGCATTATTAACCACTGGACTGGCGTCAGCACAAAGCGTGCAGTGAAAGGACGCGGCCAGAGCGACGCAGGGCGGCCTTCACCGCGGTGGGGGACCAGTTTGTAGTGGGGCTTTGGGCTTTGGGCAGGCAAGAGGTATCAAGAAATGGCGGGGTACGACCTGGATGGGAGCAGCTGCTGCTGGCGGCCGGGCCAAGGCCAAGCGCCCTCCTCGACCGAAGCACAGGCATTGGCAATGTCACCAATGGGGTAATGCCTGCCCCGATGACTTACAACGGCCAGTAAGGTTCCTGCACGACAGCAATGCCATAGAAGCTTCCACTTCTGCAAAATTGGACAGGTCGAAGTGGATTTCATGAGAATTCCTGTCGGCGAATGTCCCTGGATTTTAGTGAACTTTTTAGTTGCCTTGGAATCATCCGAGAATGCTGTCATCGTGGGGCTGCCAAACAGCTGGAATTTGTCAGCCCGGGTGACCAGCTGCTCTTTACACTTCATCTCCTAGCATGTTCCCAATAAAAAGTTTCGCGGTGAAGGAGCGGAAGGGGAGTTATGAAATTGCAGATTGCAAGTTGGAGTACCACGGGACGGGAAGGGACCATCCAACACGCTCTTTCCAATCCTGAATTCCGGATCAGTGTCTCCGGATTTCCGATTTGGCCAAATCCAGCTTCCATTTTCTCTCATGCTTCTCTTTCGTCAATCCACATTCCATCCACATGTTCACACTGCTTGGACCACACACTGCCGCACACCAGCGACACCACTCACAACACTGTCCACCCACCCACGGCACCCACACCACTCACCATCTCGTCGGCGACATTCTCAATTTCACTCCATCCATGCTACTGCAGTAGTCAGCCGGCGAGCCAAGCCAGCCACGACCGCGGCCACTCTTGCGGCCCACGCTTTTCTACGGTCAACCTGACCGCTCCTCTGCCTTCACTGACCAAAGCAGGAAGAAGGCCGTTCAGAGGAAATGACTGAATGGTTGGACTCCAACAAAGTGGTGATCGACAAGCCTCGACACCTTCTTTTAACACACTTTTGGTTTGTAAGTTGCCCTGGGGTACGCCTAGAGTCAAGCGATGGAAGCGACCAAAATCCGTACCCGTCACTAAACCTCCAGAAAGTGCTGGTTGCCATGTGATACCCGGGTAGTTAGGTAGGAGGGTAGATAGGCAGCCAGATCTTGCCAGCTATACTTATCGACGCGGTAACAATCCGCAGTATACCCACAGATGGGCAAACTGTTTGATACGAGGGGAACGACTGGGGCGAGTACCCATGAGGCCATGGGGTCGCATTATGTTTATACAAAACCACTCGCACTTCCTTACCCTATCACTCCGTTGCTCACTTGGTACTTGATACCTGACGAGCCTGTTTTGTTACCCTCTCTCGTGGTTTTCTCGGTGTCCCATAGTGGTGTACTTTGAGCAGATTTGCCATGGCGGAGCTCTTGCCGGTCCGATTGCTTACAATGGTTCAGGTCGAGGACATGTTCTGTCCCCTCACGAGAAAAGAAAAGCTGGGTCCCGGGAGTCGGGGTAGGCACCAGAGTGGTCTCCCAGGTAACCAGGCTCCCAGGACAAGGACAAGGTGGGCAACGGTGGCAGAGGTGGACTCGCCCCGTCCCCCGATGTCGTCCATTCCGATCCCTCGCAGATTCCCAAGCGATTCCCTGCTCCGACAACATCCATTTCCGGGCCTGTCAGGCGGCTGAAAGTTTCCGGTCTCATTCCATGATCCGTCGCTTTGGGAATTCCCCTTCTGCCACATGGCCCATGGAAAAGGGTTGATCACCTCATGCGGAAAGGATTTGTCATTGCTTGTTCAAAGGTGTAAAAACGGAACAAGCCAATGGGCCAAGCGGCCTCAGTGCAAGTTCGATTGTTTCGGGGACGACATCCTATTCTAGAATCCTGCCTTTGCTCGCTCGTCCATGGTGGCTCTCGCACATCCCATGCCAATTTCTACCGGAATGCCTATGCACTCGTACCCGACAGGTCGGTAACAGGCTTGGTCCTCCCTTTGTGTGTCGGGTCTGCTGGGTGTGGTGTGTGTCGACACGGCCGCGCAGATTGGCTCCCCTGGGGCTGGCAACTGGCTCCCTGGCCTGCCGCCCGAGACCAGGGGGGGTGTCAGACTGGAACTGTCCCAGCACGGTGGGCTCTGTTGCGGCTCCCGCAGCGGTTGTGGGATGATGGATCCAGAGCTGGGGGAGGGGTTCGTCTGCCGAACCGGCTTGCTAGATGCTACGCTATGTGTCCTGGCTACGCTACCGGGACGCTACTGGTACGTTGCCGGCTTCGAATCTCTGCTTCCACGTAGTACATAAGGCCATAGGGACCTCTTAGCGCGGCAATGCTTCAGGTTTCTTGGCCCTTAGCACGTAGCAGACGGGGCCTGACTGAGACCCGAGTTCGGGCTACTCGGTGCGCTGGTGCTGGAGATGCATAGATGGCGTTTTCTCATATGCATCCGGCCCATGTCATTAGAGATCCCTTCCCCCTTGATTGGCGCCCCGGTAACTTATCATACCCACTCCGCTCTCTACACGCCCTCATAGCTCAGGTAATTATTCCTTTCTTTGCGGTGTCTACTGTGTGTATAAGCCCCGAGTATCCACGGCACTCCGCCTTTTGAAGCTCTTCATTGGGACTTGATATGTCTCCAATATCAGACATTTTCCCCCTTCCCCCGGCTGCTTGTCTCTCTCTTCTGCTTGGTCGGGGCTTCGACGACAAGCCCAAGTGAGTGACAAGTCTCTTCCCAGGCTGACCCGAAAGACAACAAGCACCTATTTGGCAGTGTCTTCCTCGAGCCCCAGTTTCGATTTCCTTCTACCTGATCCACTACGATCTCTCCGGCAAGGTGTTCTTATTCCTTATCTACAAATTCCCTTGGCCTTTCCAGAATATCAACCACCCCAGCAAATCCAACAGCGAGGCGACATATTCTTTGCCCAAGGTAAAGTGGATTATGCATCTCCAGCTTTGACACTCGGTACTTACGATAGTCAGGATCGAATCAAACATCAACCCGGAAAATCGAGAGGAGATCTGTTCTGGACAACTTGACAACGAGATGGAACAAGGTGCGGGCGTTATTGAGCCACTGGTCGAGGGCGAATGGCAGAGCGGGGAGGATACAGCCACCTCGGATTATGACCCAAGCATAGCCGAATCGCGGTATGGCTCTCTTACATCCAGCGTGAACGACCACATCTGGGAATATGGAAGGTACGTATCAGGGAAAGGGTTACTCAACACTCTTCGTCTGTGCTGTTGCTAATGCTCGGTCCAGGCGGTACCATACGTTTCGCGAAGGAAGATACCCGATACCCAACGATGACCTCGAATACAACCGCGAGTACATGCGACATGCCATGTTCAAGGAGATACTGGAAGGAAAACTATTTATTGCGCCGATCGGAAATCGTCCCCAAAAGATTGCCGACCTGGGGACCGGATTTGGCGACTGGGCCATCGAGAGTACGTGCCGAGGAAGAATTGCGGTGAGCCACTTTCACTTCGTTCCTACGTCAAACTGACACTTTGCCAGTGGGAGAGATGTTTCCTAGCGCCAAAGTAGTAGGCGTTGACTTATCTCCAATCCAACCTGTCTGGATCCCGCCAAATGTCGAGTTTGTGGTAGACGATGTCGAAGACGAATGGGTGCAAGACTCGGACTTTGACTTTATCCATTTGCGCTATGTCAGTATTACGCTCAAGGACAACGAAACGCTATTCCGGAGGATATTTGAGTAAGACTACCTTTGTCATCCGTCACCATTGTTTAATCCCGCTAATGTGTACTGCGCAGGAACCTCAAGCCTGGCGGTTGGGTCGAGTCCGTAGAAGTGAGCCCGCACGTTTTCAGCGATGATGACACCGTTAACCCTGATCACGCGCTATTGAGATTTTATGGACTTGCGTGCGAGGTTCTCTCAACCAGATACGGATTCGAGGTTGAAATCGTCCAGCGCCTCCCAGAGTTGATGCAAAGAATAGGTTTCATTAACGTGCGGGAAACCGTCATGAAGGTACCGGTGGGTGAGTGGCCCAGGGACCAGCATCAGCGCATCATAGGCCGGCTCATGAAGGAGGTAAGCATGGACCTATGTGTTGCCATGTCGGCAAGGCCGTTCATCGAAAACGGAATGGAGGAGAAGGAGAGAGAAGAACTCCAAAGCAGTGTGAAGGCTGTGCTGAACGACCGGCGGGTCCATGCGCAAGTGCCGGTATATTTCATAATAGGCCAGAAGCCGCCATTGAGCGCGAATCCCAGTACAACCAGTTTCGGCAGTAGTCAGCAGCAGCAACAGCAGCAGACATAGGAAATTGGCGAGGAAGCGGGAAACAAAAGACAGAAACAGAAAGTATTCAAATTTGTCTTTTCCAAGGTGTTCTTCGAATTCGATGTCGACATGTCACATCGCCTTTTCAGTCAAACCATACTGTCGGGTCCAGATTCCACTTCCCAACAAGCGCGCAGCCGTTGATTTGCATGCGCAGTACGTAAGCACGACACGACCTGTTACTTTTGCGTTCCACCTTGGAACCCGACAGTTTGGATCATTTGGATCTGAGTCAAGGGCCGAACCCGAGTTGTCGGGTAAGGGGGTGGGGCCAAATCAACCGAGGGAAGAATGGGCGAGGGCGCCCCGGGACTCGACGACGCTTGGGGCGTCCGTCGGGGGGGTGGGCGTTGGCGCGTGGATTCGTGTGTGGTGGTGCAAACTGCAGGAAGCTGACGAGAAGCTGAGGTGAGGAGACGCCCAGTCACTCCAGTGTGCCAGGTGACGCCTAAAAAGGGGACGCCCAGAAGGGTTCCGGCCACCGCTCCAAGGGCGCACCATACAGGAAGAGTTTTTGGTGCTCCACGATCAGATCATGTCATGGGGCGAGTTTCACCTCAATTCAGGGTCGAATGAAAGCTGCGTTGCTTTTTCTTCACGAAATTTTTGCTCCCGGCACAGTGTCTGCGTTTTCAACCTCATTTCATTCTGAATTACCGGAGCTATCCACACATATCCCCTTTGCCGGGTTGCGGTTTCAAAGTCGGAATGTCTCAATAAACTTTTGAGGTTACACAAGCCCGGTGGGCGATGTCGCTCCTAGTTGGCAGCGGGCAATCATTCATCCAATCATCTCGTCAGCCAATGAGGAGCACGTGCCACGTGTGCATAAGTTGCATAAGCCGCGCATCAAAGCGTGCACAAGACACAACGCGGGTTACTTCAACCTGGTTGGTCACTTTCTTTCAAGCTTCCCCCTTTTCATCCTCTTACAATCCCTTGCGAAGTAAACAAACACCCAAGTCATCTTGTTGGCAAGTTCATGTCAATGTAAAATGACAACCGCGCCAACGTCAAAACTCATCGGACTTTGCCTAAGCGCAGCCCAACAGATCATTCAAGAATGCGCCCACATCGTTGACGACGAACCTGATTCTCCATCATCATCTTCATCACCCCACCAAGATGCTGGCTCACCAAAGCCTCCACCCAACGTCGATAGCTCAGGAAGAATCCGGCTCTGCGGGCTGGAAGGCTGCGAAGAACCACTAGTCGAACTCTTATGCCGACAAGCGTCGAGAATTCTGCAGCTCTATGAATCCAATTCAGGCGATGCCGGTCCCAGCAATTATGCCAATCTCAAAACCGGAGCAGAACGCGAAAAGGCAATTTCACTAGTGAAAAGAAGACTCGAACTCTTGACGAAAACCGCATATGGCAAGTTCTATGCGTACTTGTACAAGGAGGTGCCGACCTGTTGGCAGCAGCTCTATACGGATGCGGCCATCTTGAGGTTTGCGGTTTTGGTTTTGCTTGAGTTTGACTTTGAGGATGATGCGAGGCCGAAGGAGGACGTTGATAGACAGGAGAAAAAGAAAAGTGTTGTTGACGAGATGGTCAAGACACTGGATCTGAGTTTGATATTAGCTGGGGCTGCGGGCAAGAGCCGCGGCAGGAAGTGGGTTGATGAAGCTTTTAGGTTGTTGGAGGATGTTCTGGGGGATATGACAACTGTGACCACAGCTGCTGGTGGAGCAAAGAAGGGTAATGATGATGAGCAGGAAGGCGAAAGACCACAGAAGAAGCGACGTCTCTCATCGTCTCCCAACACCAAAGACGAAGTGATTGAAGGAATCAACGACAGCTGGCAAAACACCCCATTCTTTTCCACCATCGAACCCTTCACGCCGCCCGTCAAGAACCCGATTCCAAGGGTTTCTGCCGAGTCCCTCTCCATCGAAGCATTTCAGTCGCACTTTGCGAAACCTCGCCCAGACGGCGGCCCAGGCCCAGCTCCCCTGATCATCACAGGTCTAGTAGACCACTGGCCAGCACTCACCACCCATCCCTGGAACAAACCAGCCTACCTCTTGTCTCGCACGCTCTCCGGTCGACGGCTCGTCCCCGTCGAGATTGGCCGCAGTTACGTCGACGAAGGCTGGGGCCAAAAGATCATTTCATTCGGAGAGTTTGTATCCAAGTACATCGACACCTCCATCCCTTTCACCCCCTCCTCTTCCAACACTTCCCCTTTCCTCTCCTCATCTTCAGCCCCAAGGCAATCCTCCTCAACCTCCGACCTACTACCCGAAAAAGACAAAAGCCAAATAGCCTACCTAGCCCAACACCCCCTCTTCCTCCAACTGCCCCGCTTACGACAAGACATTCTTATTCCGGACCTCTGCTACACCGCGCCTCCCTCACACCCCACGGACCCAAGTCAAGATCAACCGGAACTTGACTCGCCGCAACTCAACGCCTGGTTTGGCCCACCGGGCACGATCACTCCGTTGCACACGGATCCGTATCACAATTTGCTGGTGCAAGTGGTGGGGAGGAAGTATGTGCGGTTGTATGGACCGGAGGAGACGGGGAGGATGAGGCCGAGGGGGAAGGAGGGGGGCGTGGAGATGGGGAATACGAGTAAGGTTGATTTGGGGGTTGTTGAGGGGTGGGATAAGGTGGAGGGAGAGGGAGAGGGGGATGGAGAGGATAAGGAGGAGATGAGGGGAGAGGGGAAAGTGGAGGGAGGGCAGGAATGGAAAAATGAAAAGGGTTGGGAGGAGGACTTCAAAAATGTGCCGTTTGTGGACTGCATCTTGGAGCCGGGGGATACGCTTTATATACCGATAGGGTGGTGGCATTATGTTAGGGGGTTGAGTGTTAGTTTTAGTGTTAGTTTTTGGTGGAATTAGGCATGGTTTTCTCATTACCCATCCTCTCCAAAAATTCTTGGACATGAAGTTATTCCCAAACTCATTGAGTACCTCTTTTCATGTGATAATGGTTACCCCTTTTCACTTAGACAGTCCCTGTCCAATGGGAAAAGAGGTCAATTAAACGGGCGTTCAACCCCTGTCTCACCACACCATCGAAACCCCTGTAACACAGCGGCAATCAGCAGGTCCACAAGGCTGGAACGCGCCGAAGCTCCCCACAATTACGGGTGTATATCGTCATTTTGGACATCTGTCTTTTTTGTCTTTTTTGTCTCTTTCCTCCGATTTCTAATTTCATCTTCGCGTTCACGTCCGCGATTCAATTCGCGCCACTCGTTTTGCGCTTTGAACAAACACCAATTTGACCGATCGATCCGACACCGACGTTCCTTACCTGTTCCACGATAAGCGACCAATGCTACCCCAAAAGATTAGGTAGCTCGCGATCACGCATTCGCTACGTTTCTCCTCGAACTTTTCCTCGAATTCCCCGAACTACGAAAACCGTCGCAGATACGATCGCATAATACACAACGATGACGGGACATCACCAACATCACCATAACCCACCCAACTCGCTCTCGCAGGCCGAGAGCCTTTCTCTTCTCGCCCTCTCCGCCGCTTGCGTCGCCATCCTCGCCAACACCTTCCAAGGCGATGGCTACCCACTCATTGCTTCGCTCGCGCTCAGCGGGCTGGCATTCAGCGCAACTTTCTCGATGATCCGATGGCTCGGGCCAACCTTTATGAAAGCCGGCCTGAAGGGCGTGGATATGAGCAAACACCATAAGAAGGAGCTGCCGGAGTGCATGGGCGCGATAGCGGCCATGGTGTACTTGCTGGCGGTTATCATCTTTATCCCGTTCCCGTTTTACAAGGACATCGTGGCGGCGACTAGCGGAGGCGGGAATAGGGATGTGGTGATGCATGTTGAGCATGTACAGGAGGGGAGGTTCTTACATCGGTTTCCTCATGGAAAGGTATGTTGTCCTACGGTCCAGGAACAAGAAGACGAGCGGGTGCTAACACATGGCGACAACAGCTCGCCTCCTACCTCTCCGCCGTCATGGCCCTCCAATCCATCTCCCTCCTCGGCATCGGCGACGACCTCTTCGACATCCGCTGGCGGCACAAATTCTTCATCCCCGCCTTCGCCTCCATCCCCCTTTTGGTCGTCTACTTCGTCGACTTCGGCGTCACCTCCGTCGTGATCCCCCTTCCGCTCCAACCCTACCTAGGCGAACTCTTCAATCTCGGCGCCTTATACTACGTCTACATGGCCTCGGTCGCCATCTTCAGCCCCAACAGCATCAACATCCTGGCGGGAATCAACGGCATCGAAGTCACCCAGTCCATCGTCATCGCCCTGCTTCTCGCCTTCAACGATTGCCTCTACCTTTTGACGCCCTACCCGCACCCGGCTACGGACTCCCACTTGTTCTCGCTTTACTTCCTCCTCCCCTTCTTAGGCGTGTCGTTCGCCCTGCTCTGGCACAACTGGTACCCAGCCCGCGTCTTCGTTGGCGACACGTATTGCTATTTTGCGGGAATGGTCTTTGTGGTGGTCAGTATTCTGGGGCACTTCAGCAAGACGTTGATCCTGCTTTTGATTCCGCAGATCTTCAACTTTGTGTACTCCGTTCCGCAACTATTTGGGTTGGTGCCCTGTCCGCGCCATCGTCTGCCCAGGTTTAATGCGCGCACGGGATTGTTGGAGCCGAGCGTTACCCCCTGGACACCTGAGAGACAACCCAAGCCGCCCGTGGCGTGGGTGCTGAAGACGCTTGATAAACTGAAGCTGTTGAGGGTGACGCTGGATGAGGAGGGCAGGTTCGTGGAGACGAGTAACTTTACGATTTTGAACTTGTGGTTGGTGTGGAGGGGCCCGTTGAGGGAGGATAGGTTGGCGATGGAGATCACGGGGATGCAGGTTGTCGTGGGACTGTTTGGGTTGTTTGTGAGGCATCGGTTGGCGTTGATTGTGTTTAAGCAGGACAATTTGGGGGTTTAAAGGGGAATAGACCTCTGGATAAACTTCTGGTTCTTAGACTGCGTAGACTTTCACATCTTCTTTTGTATACATGTTTTCCATCATATAGAATACAGACGCACATTTACGTCCAATAACTCACGATATTGGAGCATTAATATCACGGACGAGAGGTTCTAAGACTTCGGGGTCTCCTCCATCTCATTTAGGATCAATAAGCATACAGTTGCCCGGGACCGGGCCGGTCAGCCGGGGCGTTGGACGGGATGTCCCGGTGGATCTCGGTCCCAGTTCCGGGCCTGCAGGGTGCTTGGGGCCAGGGGTCAAAGTCCACTGAAAGTCACTGCAAGCATCAGACGCCTCAGCGGCACTTCACCCCACCAACCACAGCTGTTGTCACCAGGGTTCTTGGCTTGGCTCTTCAACCCTCACTTCATCCCTCCATCCGACCTTCTTCACTCCCGTCATCACCCTCAACATCAGATTGAGATTCTCATAAGACCAAGTCACAATCATGTCTAAGTTCAGTCAATACCTAGGCGATCCGCCTGCGATTGACGGCAAGTCAACCATAGACCCCATCGTGAACCATGGCCATCAAGATCTGGTCCAGGCCGTCGCATTTAACAGCTACGGCGACCGTTGCGCGACCGGATCCGTCGACGGCAAGATTCGCGTCTTCAACAGGCACAAGGATGGCAAGTGGCGCGTTTGCGATAGTTGGAGTGCTCACGGCGGTGAGATTCTAGAGGTAAGTCATTCACTTATACATTCTAATGGCGACAGACTCAAACTAACTCTATCCCACAGCTCCAATGGCTCCCCCCGACCATCTACCCCAACCTGCTCGCCTCCCTCGGCATCGAAGGCCGCTTCAAGCTCTGGGCCGAAAACCCCTCCGCCGCCCCCGGTCGTCGCTTCGGCGTCAACCTCACCGGCCACGGCGGGCACCACGGCGGCGGGCACGGCGCCAGCACCCTCTCCTCCCGTCGCGACGTCGGCGGCGGCCTCTCCTCTCTTTCCTCCGGCGACAGCAAACCCACTCCGGCCTTCGACTACCGCAACCCGAAATCGCCCATCCGCTCCTTCAGCCTCAAACACAACGACGACACGCGACATACCTACCTCGCCCTTTTGTCAGTCGACGGCACGCTCGAAGTCCTGGAAAACGAAACCCCCGAAAACATCACCGAGTTCTCCCGCATCGACCAATTCACCGTCTGCCCCAAACCCTCGCGCGGGGAGGAGACCTCCTTCCGGGTGCGCTTCGATCCCAACCCGGAGGTGTGCTACACGGCTCTGCGGGCGGGGGTGCCCACGGATGCGTTGGGACTGGTAGTGGCAGCTATGGATTCGGTGAAGGTTTACAGGACTCGAGACACGGTCAGCGCCAGCTTGGGCGTGGCCACGGCTGCGAGGGAGTTTTATCTCGCTGCGGAGATTTCAGGGAAGGATCCGATTGCGGGGCATAGAGGACTGGTGAGAGATGTGGCGTGGGCGCCGGGGAATATTAGGGGGTATGATATTGTTGCTACGGCGTGTCAGGATGGGTATGTGAGGGTTTTTGGACTGTCGACGCCGGCGCTGCAGACGCAGACGCAGGGGATGGAAGGAACCAGGGGGTGGGGGGTGGGAGAGATGAGGAGGCATCAGGAGGGGAGGAGAGAAGAAGGTGGTGGTGGGGCGGCTGCTAGAGCGCTGGCGGGTTCTGCGTTGCAGCATGGCGGTGGGCAGGATACCCATTTGAAGTCGGGGATTAGGGCTGGGTTGGCAGATCAGTCAAGGATGAGTGGGACCGCGGGAGATCGGATGAGGGTGGGTGGGCAGCAACAGCCGGGTCAGGTTAGGCATGTGGTTACGGAAGTTGCGAGGCTCGATAGTCATCGGACGCCGGTGTGGAGGGTTGGCTTTGATGATGATGGGCAGATTTTGGGCAGTGTGGGTGATGAGGGTAAGTTGATGTGTTATCGGCAGACGCCGGATGGGTCGTGGGCAAAGAGCGCAGAGTTGGCGATGGTGAAGATGAGGATGGCTGCGCCGTAAGGGGTGGCTCTCTTATCGTAACTGTGTGTCGTTCTGATATCCCCTACATGTCTCGGCCCAGCATTGTTTGTTTGCTTGTACTCGAATGTCCGGATATTCAGGAGAGTGTGGCCTGATGGATGCTTCCTTCCTCGGCAAGCGGCTGCGGCTGGAAGTCCCTTCCATCCAACATGTCGACCTCTTGGTGCAAGTGGTCGGATTGTTTTTACCGCGTTGGGAAGGAGTGATCTTGGTGGCGAAGAAAAGTCCCACGGTGACTTGACAGCCAAGTCGAACTTCTGAACCCCAACAAAACCAGGCTTCCAGATTAGGTGTTCATCAGCATTACCGTCTTCCAGACATATGTACCGTCACTACCAAATTTTATCGTCGAGTCAACTAATAGCTATCACTATGTCAGCTTTGAGCCTCCCCGCCCGAAACCCGAACCGCGATGCAGCATGCCTCCAACCTCCATCCAACAACAGGCTTAACGCTTCCGAGCGTGTCCTCGGTTCACCCGGCCGCCGACGCTTGAACATCCCCAATACGTTTGCTGGTCTTTAGGAGAAGGACATCAATCGGCAGCAGCCCGGGCATATCGACCCGGACGAATCCCTTGGGGAGTTCGAAAACATACCATTGGATACTCCCAACACGCCTGTCAACACCGACAAGCGAGGCCAAACCCCAAAACAAAATGAAGATACACCACGTCGACCAACACCAGCCCGTCTAATCATTGGCGATGGCCTGGTCCCCAGCCATGACTTCAAGCAGACCTCTGAAGAAAGCAAAGCATCCACTTTCCGTCACCGAATGTTCTCTTTCGAAAGCCCGCCCGGTTCACCGGAACTCACAGTGATGCCCAACAAGGGTGGAGCGGAGATCAGGACGTCCCTCGATGCGGAATCTATCTTCAACCAATTCTTTCCCGTCCGCAGTACTTCGTCCTCCTACCCCTCCGAAGGTGTCAAAAGCCCCGAGCTTACAGTTTCCCCTCCCATGACCTTCGGCAGACGCATTCTGTCAAGCCTAGAATCTTACGGCTTTTCGAGCTCTTCGTTTCTGCGAAGCAGTGAGGAGTCAACTGGCTCTAATCAGCGTCATAGACTTAATCCAGCCGCTGTGGAGGGTGCGTTGAGAGATCTCTATCGGGAGGAGGAAGCGGCGAAGAACAATGAAGTCATCGAATGTGGAACTCAGCCCTCAGTGGCAGGCGATGACAGAAGTATCAAGATCACCGAGCGGGAGTTGACCAAGCCCGAGGTTGAGCACATTGAGAACATTGAGCACAGGAAGACGCCCAGCCTCAATGGCAGCGACGCCGAGGAAGTCATCACCGATATCTCAGCCGTCAACACAGAGTTCATCATCAGCTTAGCCATTGCCGCCCTGCACAGGGGCAAAAGCAACAGCTCCACGCTTCCCAGACAGCGTCCACGTTCATCCAGACCCAGCGGTACAGGAGCAACACCCTTCCCCTCGCTTGACCTAGCTCCCTGTGACCGCGCTCTGGCCTCCTCCAAAGCCGCGTTACTGTCGGAAGAAGCGCCCAGCAACTTATCTACGCAATGTCTCCCGCGCGTTTCAACAAACCCTCCACGCCTTTCAACCGAATCTCCGACCACACTGGAGAAGAGGTACCTCAAACCCAAGTCAAGGGCCGCACTTCCATTTTCGTTTGGCTCGCCTACCAAGAAAAGGAGCGTAGAGGCCGCACCCACCGTCACTCCAGTAACTGATATATCGAATGTTCCTCTTCTTAATGACAGTCAAGGCGGCGCTGTCAGGAAGCCATCAGGGCCTTATCCCCGCCAACAGTCAAAGAAGAAGAGCTCGATTCTGAGGCTTCTGCGTTACATCTTTCGCAGACCGATAAAAGCCAAGAAATGGGTTGTTCGCAAGTTTCGTGCGAAGAGGAAGGGGATCTCGAAGAGGTTCAAGGCTAAGACCAAGGCCAGGAAGGAGAGAAAGAAGAGAATTTTTGAGTCATCTAAGGTTGAGGGTACTACTGTTGCTGCAGTCACCAGTGACAAAGTTGAATCTGTTATTGTGCCCGTTACCGTTCTGGAGGAGCCTGCTATGGCTACTGTTGCTGCCGCTACGGAGGTCGATGCTGTAAAGGCAGAGCTAGCGGAAGTTGAGCAAATTGCCGGTGATGAGCATGTGGCGGTCGCTGAAAAGGAACTGGCGATTAGGGCTGTGGTTGAAAAGAAGAGTGGGTCAGATGTGGGTAGTGTCGAAGAGCTGGAGGATGTTACTGTTGAGATTCATGTTGTTGATGCTTCTACTTGTGTTGCATGATTCTAAAGGCTTCTAAAAGGGTGTTTTCTTGTGTCTTGACGAGGTTATCACTGCAAAGTATGTTTATCGCAGAATTCAGGTTTGGCAAGGGGTAGTTCAAGTACCAATATCATGTATACCGAAACGGACAGGGGTTGTGTATAAGCTACAAATAGTTTCATCAGACACTGAGTGATGAAGGCTTAAGTTGTTCCACATCCTTGTTCTCTCTCCGTTTTCTTGGTTAAAACAGCCAACGGATGGAAACTGAACCACCCCCATTTCTCTTCCAAGTATGCATCAACCTCGTAACACAACCTCCCCCCTCCCCCCTCCTCCCCTCTCAAACCCGGGAACACGCACGTATGGAACACGAATGTGTAACGTCAGTTCATATTCGTCTTCGTCTTCGTCCGGACGCCTCCATCCGAGCCTTTCCTCGAGCTAACCTAACACTCCCTGGTTCTGAAGCCTTGTGTGGCATACATACCCTCTTTCAACTCAACATGAAGCTGTGGTAAGGAATCCTTGCTATGCCACGCATCTCCTAGGCTTTAGAGGCTGATGGGTGATGATCGTTGCATCTTATGGGTTGAAGAGGGATTTCTGGTGTGACACAAAGACACAGCAGGGAGCTAGGGGAGAAGAGGATGTTGTGCCTTGCATACTTGTATCTAGGTGAACTCTCAAGTTACAGTGATGAATCCTGAGCGAAGCTGGATTGCCTAGGCAGTGCTACTTCAACAGGTATATGATTGGGGTGCTGGTGAGGTCGTATCCCGAAGCTGACGACGACGAGTCGGGTCGGGCGTCGCGCATCGGGTACACACCATTGATGCTTTGCGGATGGAAAGTTAGAGCATTAAGGATGAATGGTACACAGCTAAGGCCGATGTATACGGTGATTTTGGTCTCTGGTGTATTCTTGACGTTCTAGAGTTTCTGGGACGCCTCCGAACTTCCATTGAAAGTGGAAGCGGAAGTGGAAGCAAAAGTAGAAGTGGAAGGAAGAACATGGATAACTCCATAAGTGCTGGACACTGATTGCTTTCTTTGAAGATTGGTTTCGTAGATGAAGTTCAAAGGCGATGTTGAACTTTCATGATTACCCGGGCGGTCGTAAGAATAAGCCGAACACGGACAGTCCAAACCGCTCGCCTTGGTTAAGAAAGGCCGTTGCAACACTGTGATATGCCTCGTAATAAGTTGGAAGTAATGTTGGGAAGAGTCTGTTAGGGATTATTTGAACCTGAAAATGTTTTTAAAATTTCGGTCCACAGGTATAATAAGGATATATATGAATGCGTGTAAGAGTATTCCGAAGGTGTAATGTATTAGACCGTGAGGTGTTCGGTTTATTCTTGCGTCCATTCGCTCGCTACCTAGAGAAGACCAGACCGTGGATTTGTTTCATTAGCTAAGTGGACGGACGAGCTGTAATAAGGACATGCAACTTGATGTGTTGATGACGTTTAGGAGAGATCGAGCAACTATATGGCTGGTATGTCTTTGACAAGGAGGCCCTGTCATGGGTATATCAAATTAAGCATGTAGTCCATATTAGATACCAAGCCACTACACAAAACAACACCAAGATTACAACATATACCTAAACCTCTCCTCCCCTCTCCCTCCCTCCCTTCCACTCCTTCCACCACCACCAACCAACCCCTCCTCCTCATCCCCATCTCTCTCACCAACCGCCTCATACCCCGTCTCCTCCTCAAGTTTCCTGTTACTCCTCGCTAAGTACACCCTCAATATCAAAGCCAGCACAGCAACCCCCACCATCGCCGCCGCACAAACCCCCATCCCCCTCTTCCAAAACGGCCCCTCCTTCACGGGATACAACCTCGTCCCCACCAACGGTCCAAACTGCCCAACCACCTGCATCAACGCAAACCCCGTCCCTTTCCCCCCTTCAGTCCGCTGGTTATTAATACTCCACGCAATCGTCAACACCACCACATTGAAAAAACCTATCGCGGCGGGATAGACGGCTAGGTACCTCACCCAGCTCCCTGGTTCCAAGCCGAGAGACTGAGAAAGGGCGAGAATGGCGTAGCCAAGGGCGGAAAGGAGGGCGTGGAAGATTAAGGGGGTGGAACGGTTGTGGTAGCGGTCGGAGAGGGAGGCGGTTGCTAGGACAGTAACAAAAGAGCAGAGGTAGGGAGGGGCGGAGAGGGCTTGGGACATGAGGGGGGTGTGGTTCATTGACGTCAAAATGGTGGGGAGGAAGACGGGGAGGGAGGAGTAGGCGAGGTTGGTGAGGAAGAAGATTGTGGCGGTTAGCCAGGCAACGGGGGAGAGGAGGGTTGAGAGGACGTCGGAGGTTCTGAGGCCCGAACCCGAAGAAGGGGAATGGGGGGAGGGGTGGGAGGGGAGGAGACGGAGAGCGGCGACTTTCTTTTCGCGACGGGTGAGGTAGGAAGCCGTTTGGGGCGAGTCGGGGATGATGTGCCAGGCGAGTACGGCGATGATGACAGAGGGGAAACCTTCTATCAGAAAAAGGAGACGCCAGGGGCGGATGGGGGAGCTTTCGCCTAGTTTGAGGATGGCCCAGGCTAGGAAGGAGGCGAAGCTGGTTGCTAGGGGGGCGGCTGGAATGTTTCGTCGTGAGTAGAGTCGACCTTTGTAGATGAAGAGTGAACACATACCGGAGATGAAAATGGCCGTCCTAAGAGCCAACTCATGCCGCTTGTAAAAGAAGGACAAGTAAAACGGCACTCCCGTGAAGGCCGCCTCGCCGATTCCAAGCATTGTGCGCAAAAAGATGAGCATGGGGTAGCTAACTGCGACAGCCTGAAGCGAAGCCGTCAAGCCCCAGGAGAGAACGATGACCGAGACATAGATGTGGGCGGGTATGAGTCGCCAGAGAAGGGACATCCACTCGAAGCAGATGTAGGCGATGTAAAAGGCCGCCAAGGCCCATTCATACCAATCATCCTTGGGAGGAGTGGATTGGAGGTCTTCGTCCATGCCGGCGATACGGGCATTTCCGATATCTGTGGGTGGTAAGCATTCTGCTCAATATGCAAACAGAAGTAGAAAGCGGCAGTTTGTGGAAGTAAACAACGACTCATGAATATTAAAGTTGCCCCCTGAAAGCCAAGAAAGCAGACAAAAGACAGAAAACAAAACTTACTAGACCGATCTAAAAAGCTCAACATATAAAGCAGCGCCACGAAAAGCACCAGCTTACGATCAAACTTCTTCACTACCACCCTCTCTTCATCTGGCGTGTATCGTAGCCGGAAACTCTTGCCGCTTGCCGCCGTGCTGACACTTACTCCTCTTTTCCCCCTCCGCTTGCCGCTACTGTCGAGCGCATCGAGCCCATCAGCGTCATCCAGGTCTGGGAATTTGCTAATTCCCTTTCTTCTTCCCTTCGTACGCTTTTTCTTGGGCTTCGTTTTGGTCGAACTTAACTCATACGCTTCCTCGTCCCCGACAGCGCTGAAGAAGACTTCCCGGTGGAGTTCGGTTGATATTCGGCGGTCTTCTGAGGAGTCTGTGGTTTCCGAGTCCGAGTCCGTGTCTAACTCCAAGTCGGAGTCCGGGCTCGATAGAGACATGTGATCGTAATCCTTTAAGTTGGCTGATGACGGATTTGAATCCAGAGATTGGTGATCCTTTTGCTGCAAGTGTCGTCCATTGTTCTCCTCCTGGCCTTCACCGTTTCCACCACCGCCGTTTCTCGCTCTCTGACCGTTTCGACTTTCTTCTGGACTTTTCCGAGTTTTCCCATCACTTCCTGTTCCTATTCCTCTTCCATTCTCATTCTGACGACTACCACGTGCCCAGCCCTGCCCATCTTGCCCATCCTGCCCATCAACTACCGCACTCCTTTGTCTTCCTACCGAGTCATCCCGAAAGGAGGCCGTCGTCATTGTCCTCCTCTGCTTTCACACTTCCACACTTCCTTCCTTTTCTTCCTCTTCTGGTTTCCAAAACTTCGATAGTCGGCTGTGCTTCGGTGTTTACCGTGTGGTTTGGTTGATTCTCTTTGTCCTTTCCAAAAATTCGATGGTCTCCTGCGGACGCCCCCTTTTCTCCTTTCTTTGTGGTTGGTTGACTGCTATCCCTTGTCCCTGGTTCTGCGCTGTTGTCCTTTGTTGGCTATCTTCTCTAGTGGGAAGGAGAAGAAATGCCGATTTGGTATCGAACGGTTCGGTTCGGTTGATTCAGTACTTCGGTGCCGATGTTGATTGACTTGACTTGAGTTGATTGATATGCATGTGGGTGGGGACGTCGTCAAAACAGGCTTCAGTTCCTTCACATGCACAGTCGGTGTGCGTTAGAGTGTGCTAGGTGTGTCGGCTTGTGTTAGGCGGAGCGCTAGCGGTAACGGTAACGGTATGCACCCCAGAATTCCCTCGGAGCCCGGAAATCTTGAACTGTCCCTGGATGCACTGCAATGTGATCCTAGGCGTCGCGTCAATGAATCTGGATCTCAAACTGCGGCTATTGACTTCCGATGAACCTCCAAAGAACATCCATCAGCAGTTCCCGCCAGTTTACACAGTACAGTTCCCGTTCGTCCCGTCTGATCTTCACGAGTTTCATCCGAGGTCCAGTTTAGGAGTTCATGCAATTCCATGAAAGAGGAGCGAGATGAACGCCGCCCGGCGAGTAATGAGTTTAGTGGTCTCCCCGCCAGCTGTCCAGCTATTGGCAACCAATGGCGTAGAGGAGATCGGCGGGAATATATCCCCCCCTGAAAACGTGCTGGACGTTAGTGGCTGGGACGACCCAGCTTCCCGTAAAATTTCAGGGCGATCTCAGATTATCCCCCACACTGGAAGGTGGTGAGGTTGCACATGAGATCAAGAGAAATGGGCTCAGCCCCGGCGGCTGAGGAGATCGATGCGATGTCGATGTGATGCCGAGGAGATAAGGTAGAAATGTCTCGATCTCTTTGGATCTGCTTGGTATGAGCGCATTGTCTTGGAATAGTAAAGATGCAAATTGCGTTCGAATCAATCATTTCTATTGACGTTGCACGGATCAAGGAAGTTTGTGTCTGTGTGTGTAAACGTGATAACATTAGGTATCTACAGCCAACGATAGAAAAAGCACCTAGGAAGTCTCGTTGAATGCCCAAAATTAAGGTGTACGTGAAATATGTAAATATGTAGCTACAACAACCATCACATATCACCTTTTTATATTGTCCCCATCGGCCATAATCTCTTCATCTCCATCTCCTCAAGTCCACAAAGATTACCCAACTTCGTTGTGAAATGGAGAAACTGCCGGTCTTTCGCTCCCCCTTTGCTGCTTCTCCACCTCTCCCCAAATCTGAGCGCAAAGAGCTGACTCGCTGGCTGGGCTGGGTTTGGGCATCGAGCGAAAAGAGTCCTCTGCCGTCGTCGGTCGTCCTTCCTGATGAAAACTTCTCCCTCTCCCTCTTGGACTGATCGCCGTCATGCCGCCCACCCATCTCGAATCAGGGAGCCGACTTTCCTTGAAGCATGTACTATAGGATGGAAAAAAGGTAATTAAACGTTAAAAAGAACCTGGGTTACCAGAATCGCCGCCAAGCAAAAAGTGCAGCTGCGATCCTTTATTGTGGTGCCAGGCTTTTGAATTTCAGACGGCATGGCCATACAAAACCAAGTCCGCCGATAGAAGGTATAAAAAAAGATGGTTGACATGTAAAATGGGGAAAAAGCACAAAAAACGTTTGCCATCAAAAGGCGGCCCCGAAGAAATCGTCTATACGTGTTGCTTTTTTTCCTACTCTTTTTTTTTTATTTGTTTCCCGCCTCCATCTTCCCGGGACATTGACATTTGCAAAAAAAGTCTCAAATGTCGCGGTCCTTATCGCATCAAACAAAAACCTCCTCCCCATGGGTATCGAAGCGTAAATGGTCGGTGTCAGTCGTCGAGATAGGAAAAGAAATCACAAGAACTATGTCGCCGTCACACATTCGTCATTTAGTTCCACCCGAGGGAGTTTTCCGCGGCAACCGGGGCCGAGATGTAGGCGGTCCGAGAAGAGAGACCCATCCCGCTCCTTCCGCTGCCATGGCTGTCCCGTCCACCAGGCGCACCGGCGCCGGCCGCCGCCGCGCCGCCAGCCACTCCTCCATAGCCGGTGAAATCCCTACTAAGGAGAGCACCGCCCATGAGAGCCGGGCTGCCCCCGCCCATCTGCTGCATGTCCGACGGGCTTCCGCTGATGGAGCTCGCCCGTCTGTGCGCCTGCTTCTTCCTCTTGTACCTCCTGGCAACCACGAACATGGCCGCGCCATACGCAGCAGCGACGGCAACAGCACCGCCCACAATACCCGCCGTGGTTCCCCGCTGCTGAGAAGTCTGGTTGCCGTTATTGTTGTTCGTAAACGGATCCGCGTTGCCGTTGTTACCGGCGTTGGACGGGTTACTTCCACTCTCGCCGCCTGAGCCTTCGCCAACGAGGGTCGAGCCAAGGATGATGTCGATGGCAGGATTGATCTGCATTGTCAAATTGTAAACCAGCGGGGTAGGGTTGTTATAAAGCGGAGAGCTGGCGATTTTAACATCCAGTCGAAGGCTCTCAACATACGCCTGCGGGTATGATACGACAGCAAGAGTGGTCCAGTAACCCAGGGTGTTCACCGTGTTCATGGGCATCAGCTTCGTGACTCTTACTCTGTGGGACTCAATGGACCCAGCAAACGCCAGCGCCTCAGGGAGAAGGCGGAAGATCTGCGCCGCAGCGTTGTTGTTCTTGGCCACGAATGGGTAGTTGAATCCATAGTTAAAACCGATCTGGATGAAAACGTTGTCGTCCGGCTTGGGAGCAGTCGTGTCATCAGGGGCAATCGCCTTGGGGAGGTCGGTGGGAAAGGCAGTCGCTGTAGTTTGTTGCACGAAGGACTCGCTGTGGGTCTGGGCAGGAGGAGGCTGGTCCACCAAAATCGTGGTTGGGCTATTATAGCCAGGCGGCATGTTAGACACGGTGGCTGTGGGAGTATAGTGCGTAACCGGTGGACCGGTGGTCGTCGTGGTCGTCGCAGCCGGGGGAATCAAAACCTGAGTGGTGGTAACAGGTTCCAAGGAGGAAACAGGTACCGAACTCTCAGCTGAAGCGCTCGTTACGATGACTGGAACAATGGTTGAGGAATTGGCTGCTACTGTGGTGCTGTTAATCAAAGTGACTGGGGGCAGAACGGTCGTCGTGTCAGGCATAGATGTGACAGGGATCGAAGAGTTTCCAGGGATAACAGGTACTGAGGACCCCGGGATTCCGGTTGTTGTTGGGCCCGATTCAACGGCACTGGTCGAGGTAACAGTTGAGTTTCCAACCGGGATAGAGACGATACCCGAAGACGTGATGGGAGGCTTAGGCTCGCTGGTGGTCAGCGATGCGGAAGCCGTGATAACGCCCGATCCAGAGCCGCTAGCATAAGGTTCGGTCGCCGAGGGAATCGTGACACTATCCGACGTAGTAACGGGAGCCGTGGGTTCGGTTGCTGTTCCATTGCCCGTAGGAATAAGTATGCTTCCCACCACGGATGCGACACTGCTAGCGAAAGACTCAATTGGGTTGGTTGACGCACTGGAGGTTTCGCTGACGACGCCTGTAGGAGCCAGAAGAATTCCGGAGCTGCTCGAGCTGGTAATCAGAGGATCCTCTGTCGCAATGATCTCGGACACTGTGGCAGTTCGGATGGTAGAGTTGGCCGCAGGCGCGGTCTCGGAAACGAGCGCAGGCGCGGTCGAGTTTGCTACATCGGCCGCAGAAGTCGAGGTCGTCCGGATCGAAGGAAGGACGATGATAGGCGGGATCCAACCCGTGGAAGCGCTTCCATCGGTGGCTGTCTCGGTGCTTACGGTCTCGACGGTGGAAGCCTCGGCCGTGGAAGTAGGGTCAGCGGTGGTGGTCGGAGGAGCAAGAGCCTGCAAAGAGCTAGACGAGTCGGGACTAGTCGTGTTAGAAATGACTCCCGACGAGACGGCAGGTAAAGCGCTGGACGAAGTCAAGGAGCCAGATGCATCAGTCGACGCGGCCGGTGAGCTAGCAACATCGGTAGCAGAAGCCGAGGAGCTAGCGACATCGGTAGCAGTGATGGCCGAGCTGGTGGTGTTGGCAACAGAGCCAAGCGAGGTAGCGCTGTCAGTAGCAGAAGCCGAAGAGCTAGCACTATCGGTAGCAGGGTTTAATAAGCTAAGGATCTCTATAACAGAGCTGGACGAGCTAGCAGAGATGGCCGAGCTAGTAGTGTTGGCAACAGAGCCAGGCGAGGTAGCGCTGTCAGTAGCAGAAGCCGAGGAGCTGGCACTACCGGTGGCAATGATAGGTGAGCCAGTACTGTCCGTAGTAGAGCCAGAGCTGATTCCCGTAGTAGATCCAGTTGACGTAGTAGAGCCAGAAGAGCTACCCTCGGTAGTAGAGCCAGAACTGATTCCCGTAGTAGATCCAATCGAGTCGGTTGAGCTGTTGTCAGTAGCAGAGCTGGAGGAACTAGTGGTACCCTGGCTAGTAGAGTCAGAGGAGCCGGCAGTGCCATCGGCGGAACTAGAAGAGTCGGTGTCGACAGCGGGGGCAGAGGGAACGGCTGTGCCAGCGGTCGACAAGTTGACTGTCGTAGGCTGGGAAGGCGAAACGTAAATGGTGCTCGCAATCACCACCGTCGTGACCCGAGACTTGTCTGACTCGGGTTCCGACTGCGATTCGCTCGAGGTGAGGAGGCGCGAGGAAGTCGACTTGACAAAGGGAATGCCCGACAAGCTTTCGCTCTGGTCGTTGCTGGTCGTCTCCCTCTTGGTCGTCTGCGACAAGGTGTCGGACGAGGTGTCGATGGTGGAAATAGGGGCATCGTTGGATGTTATCGTGGCGTTGGCATACTGGCGCCTGACATGTCGAGGGAAGTAGAACTTGGGCTTGGGGTGCTCCACATGCTCGCCGGCCACATACGAGGCCGCGAATAGGGCGGCCGCAACAACGGATACTGTCCGCATCGTTCTGGTCCTAGTCGGTGTTGATCATGCACCGGTGATGCCGAGGTGATGTTGGTATAAAAGAATGGAAGGCGTCAACTGGCACTCGGGGCGTGGTGTGTGAATCTACACCGAAGGGTCGTCAGCGCCGCAACAAGGCGACAGCGACAGCAAGGGTCGACAGCAACGGCAAGGAGGGACTCACTTGTCAGGAGATAGTCGTAACGAGTGAACTTGACAAATAAGCCAAATGAGGGTAATCTGAAGACGGAAGCAGCAGTCAGCGAAATCGTGTATCCATGGTTTGGATCCAAGCGTATTGGTGATCCCCGCGATCAGCTGTGGAACGGTGAGTTGTGGCCTGGTTCAAGGCAAGGGGATCGCGGGAGCGCTGATCGTTGCGTCTAGCCCTTCCACCACTGCCATCACTCTCCAGCGAGGTCCCCGTCAGCGTCCCCGTCCCCGGCCAAGTCCCTAGATGCCCAAGTCGCTTTTTTCATCCTGCTTCTCGCACCGGTTCCCACGCGCTCCCCGTAGCCGCCTTTTTCCCTGCCGAGTGTCGTCGCTAAGGGACCAGGCACAATAGAGACCACCAGGCACCAACCAGCCCTTCCTCTCCAAACCAAATCCACACTCACATTCAAGGTAAATTGGGGGAAATCTCGATTATCGGTCCCCTGTTGATTTGTTGTTGGTTTTCAAAATGAGTGGCTCGACGAAGAAACTCGTCTATGGGTTGCAGGTACAAGGAGTCCGTCAGAGGCGGCGTCGAGGTCGGAGTCGGATTCGTGTGCACGAGTTCATGACAAGACGGGCATCGGAAAACGGAAGAGAAGGAGGAACCAGGGCAAGGTGCGTCGACCTATCGGGTGTCTTGTTGGTCCGGGTTGCTGGTTGCTGGTCGCTGGACGCGGAATCACAAATCAACTGGCGGCGGCGGCGAGGTTGAACGGCAGACGAGTCGTGGGGAGGATTTGCAAGAGGACGACGTCGCCGAAGGGGGGAGGTGCCGAAAAACCCAGTTGCAAATTTGGTCGACGGAGCAGAAGAAAAGGATGAAAGGAGTGGAGGGAGAGAAAGGGTAGGTGAGAGTGAGAGTAAGAGTGAGTAAGGCAAGGTTGAGCGAGGGTGAGGGGAGAAGTGAACGAATGAGTGGAAGGCGCCCAAAGACGGTCAAAGGGTTCTCAACACCGGAGAACAAGTGAGTGAACGGAAAAGAGAAGGGAACGGAGAGATTGGAAGAAACGAGTGGCGGGACAGCAGCAGGACCTGACGGACTGTTGGTGTGAGACGGTGGTCGGTGGGTGGTCGTGGTCGTGGTGGTCGACGATGGGACTCTGCCAGGGTGACAGTGAAGCCAGAATGGAATTGGAAGGAGAGGGGAGCAAGAGAGAGAACGGAGTGAGAGAGAGCGTTGGCCCGCTGGCTGGGGGGGCGAAGCGAAGCGCTGCTGCTGCGTTGCAAGGGTACCTAGCTTGGTGCCAGGTTTCCTCTTGGCTGCGTGTGCGATCCCAGGAGCGATATTACCTCGAGCTGGGGGTGGGAAATGGGGAAGGGGGACAAATCCGACAAAAGAGGGGACCGTTTAACCACACCAAGCCACCAACTGAACATCCAAGGGGATCTGGGGTCCGCCAGGTCCGCTAGCCAACGGGGTACCCGCCAGCCCCAGCAGGCGCGGGAGGGGACTTGTACCCTAACATGAAACGGAGCGCATTGTTGGTCGGCGATTGTTCCTTGATGGTTGCATGTCGGCTCCGTCAATTGACTGATGATGAGCACCTCACAGTCACTCTGGTGCACCCTTGCTGACGACTCCCGCGCCGTTCAGCGACTTCAGACACGCCTACCACGAGCCAGGTGGGCTTCCAATAATATCATGGTGGCTTACGATAGTGCACGCTATTTCTTCCCGACGTGAAAAGAAAGGCCGTCTGGGCTCCGGACTCCGGGATGAATAAGCCAAGTTGGTTTGATTTATGCTTCTCAGTGACAGCGGGAAAGGAGCGTCAAGGCGTCTGTCTTGATCAGCACTCCTATCTTGATTCTGCATTGACCTTGTTTATGTCCGGTCCTCATTGACGCGGTAGACACGCATGCCAAAGTTCTCACCCGAAAAGGGCACAGAAAAGGGGGAAGCAATTGAACTGGAAGCTCTCCGCGTCGGGCGGGCGTTCGCGTTGGATGAGGGTAACATTGGGATACATACTTGACGGCCCGGACCCTGGACAACGAAATGTTCCTCATCTTCAGTTCCATTTGAATATTCTCCCTCCCGCGCTTCCCCTCTTTCATCTGTGCCCGCCGTGGAGAGATGGAAGCAGTGCAGACTTCGTGGGGCGGGCCCACGGTTCCTTCCTTTCATGCATCGCGCACAAGTTCGCAACTGCACACAAGAACGGGCATGCACTAAGGTACTCCCGACGGCAACTCGAAGTCCTAAAGATGGACGGCTTGGCACTATGAATCTGTTACCCACTCGGTCGCACAAGTGGCTTGTTTTGGCTGTTTGACTGCGAAGCTGAAATGTGCAATAACGTACACGATACTTTCCCTTGGTTGAAGTTTGCCAAAAGGCGTTCGATTTTGGTGGAGCCTAGACTGGTCGGCTTGTCTGGTTGGCTGCTGCCCGGCGTGTATCAATTGAATTTTGAATGAATTTGATGCCGCTAGTCGCTGCTGCTTGTCCCGTCCCCTCCACTTCGAGCCCCGTGCTACCTGGTGGGCTGAGTGGGTCCAGTCCTCGCTGTTCCTGACGAAAGACGATCGGTGATTGGCTTGTTTAACCTTCTCCCCACCTCTGCAAGGGGAAGCGACAAGGGGAGAGGTCCTTCTCAGGGGTGGCACCGAGCGCTCGCGCGCGCACACACACACACAGCTTGCACAAGCGGGGCACACTCACTCCTCACCATCACTCGTCTCCATTTCTCTTGTTTTCCCTTCCCTTGTCCATGTCCAGGGCCGTCAACTCCGTTCTCTCTTGTGTCCAGTTGCACCCGAATCCTTCTCGCCATCACTTCCCTTGCCGTCGTCACCTTCCCCAAAAACTCCCTTCCATCTTTCTTTCCCCCTCCCCACCTCCCGTGGTCCCCTCCACGCGTGTCGCTGCGGCATCGCTTGCGCCATTCCGGCCTCTTGGGATCGGCCCTACAGACCATCAACGGGACACCACCAACGGGCACAAGGTGTTCGTGGATCGGGAAACAATTGAAAACATTTCGGCAGTGGCTTTGTCACGTCGCTACTCGCTACATTCTACTCATTCGGCCCAGGATCCAGCATCGGCTAAATAAAAGAGTTGGACTGCCCGCCTTTCCTTGCCATAGAACCAAGAACTGAGCCAATTTAACCGAATCCTTTTCGCCATTGCCAGTACCTACCTCTACCTACAAATGCCGGCCGTGTGCCATGGTCGGGTGCGATTGTGGGCTTTTCCGCCAACATGGAGGGTTGGTTATCTTTGACATGACCACCAAGGACGCCCCAACATGGCCAACACCACGACACTCTCCATCGCATGGTCAAAGAATTGGCACTGCCTCCTTTCAATGGAACATTGAATCGAGCATTCGCACAAGATTCAGCAACGACAGAGCCTCAAGCCCTGCAATCCGTACTTGTCAGGAGAATCCATTACCTCTATGCAGCATGCGGCATGGCATGCTCACCATACGTCAAACCGAATATTGACTTCATAAACTTGCCAGAAACAAAGGAGAGACCGCCAGCGTGGAACGAGACAGACTTGAACCAAACCAGTGTTTCTTCAAGAGACCCAAGATTCGCAAGGGAAACGAAACGGCGGCGCCAAAACGGTCCCACCTCGTGTCTCTTCCTCGGTTTTTCTATATACAGCCTTGTACTCCGTACCTTGTACACCCAGCCTGCCATCCGAGAGGACTCGGCCCCCCGTCCAAACTTCTCAAGCCTCTCCCACCCTCGCAGCTTGTCAAGCCCGTCCCTTGTTCTTCATGCGACCGCGACTAGCGGGGGACCACCAGCAAAAGCCGTTGCTGATCTTCGACTGTTCTGGCCGGTTTTGGCACTCCATGATACCCCTTCTCCCCTTCTGGCGATAACTTCGGAGCAGTTTGCTGTCCAAGAACTAGTAGCTCGCATCCTCCGCGTTTGTTTTTCATTTTGCATGTTGCAGCCACCACAATGTAATGTGCCATCTGCCTCCTGGATCGCCAAAGATTCTTCCCTATTCACACGGATTAATTACACTATTAGGCACCATGCGAGCTGCTCCCATAGTATGGGCATAATATGGCATAGTAACCATCTCGGCAAACCACCCGGACGTGGCCGTGGTCCGGCAAATGTGTGGGAGCGCTGCCGTGCCACACCCTGGGTTGTTCCCGCGGTTATCCTGCTTCATCACTAATCTCTGTGCCGGCTTGTTTGCAAAAAGAGAAACACGTCCCAGTGAGTCCAATGAGGCTCTTCTCCAGTCATCGTTCCCCCGTCCCAACAAGCTCCCCGCTGGAGATACTCACACCATTTAGAGTTTGTAGGACCATCACCCCCGAGTGCCATACTCAGCCTTCCAAGCATCTGCCACGAGGTGGTTAGTGAGAACGCCAGAGGCTTCTGCGTTCATATATATGGGTCACCCACCGAGGCTCACCGGCGAGTGTCTCTGCCCCTACAGCTACTTGCCGATTACCTATGAGAACGGATCTTCTGTTGGTTCTCCCTGCCAGTTGCTGGAAACAACGGTTGATGCGCAGCCAACAGTTGTACCGTGGCCAGTTCAACCTCATTATAGCATAGCCCATATCTCCAACTGGCCATACCCAGAAATCATGGTGTTCCGGGAATTCGGGATAGTTCCCACGCGAATGAATAGCCCCCAAGTGTCGAATCACCAACGGCAAACCCAAGTTGGGATGATTGATTCACACGTACACTCCAACTACCCGCACGGTCAGTGACGCCAGCACAGTCACATCTTTATCGCTTTGTTCCGTTTGTCAGCCATTGGTGTTGAGCAAGCAAGGCCGAGAAAAGAATGATTGCAACAGACGTTGGGGCTCGGACGGTGCAAATTCCAGAAGAAAGCCATAGCAGGCTGAAAGGGAGGTCTGGGCCAGCTGTTATACACCATCTTTTTTCATTTCTTTTCTTCCTAATTTGCTCCACGTAAATCTTTTCTCCCGTTTATCCCGCCAGTGTTGTTCCGGGCCGCATGACGATTGAACTATCTTTTTGAGCACGTTTAGATACAGTTGATATCGTGCCGTCACCCCTAATCCCGAGTCACAAGTGCGACGATCTACATAAAAACACAACAACGCCTCATCGCCTGGCTGTATCTGTCCACACTTCGAGGTTCCGGGAAGGGGTGAGACGAGCGGAAACATCATGGATAGATTCATTTGGCATCCTCTATGGATGCTCCAGTTGAGGCGAGGATGGCATCGATTACAAAAAAAAAAAAAAAAGAAAAAAAAATAAATTGCCACAACCAGCCTTGCGGTGCTTTCGTCAGGAATTATTAACAGCGATCGGAATGGACTCGAAAACATAAAAACATCAGAGTATCACCATGCGGGTTTTGCGGTCTGTTTCAACTGTTCCGTCATATCGGATACTACTCAATGGCCCCACGCTTATGCCAACAGACGGCCAATCATCCAGATACTCTCATGGCTTACCTTTTCACTCTGGAAACTAGGCTGCGTAAACGGCTCGGAGACTTTCACCAGTCTAACTTGCAGTTGCAAGCCTTGGACTAATTGCAGGTATGAATATGATGTGGCCTACGGCATCCGACGCGAAGCATCCTCATTCCGGTTGCTCGACTGGTGATAATCCTCCAGTTGCCATTTTCAACGATTAAAGTCAGAGCTCTCCAATTTCATCAACAATACAAGCGGCCAAGCATTTGAACGAAATCAACCCCAAAGGGCTAGAGCGGAAGGGCATTGTCAGGATCGCCGAAACCATGATCCAGATTCCCGGATAGCTGCTTTGCTGATGAGCTCGGGTACAGTTGCTAAATTCATCAATTCTTTTCTAATCGCTATTCACCACGCTCCCTACCAACCTACTTGCTTATCTGGCCGGGGAACAGCAGCAGTTGCCGCCATTATCACAAGACACGAAGTTCGTGGTTGCGCAGATCGAGACACGGTGCCTGCCATCGCCCGAACTGCAACACTGACACCACATATTGAGTTCAGCTACCCCGTACCGGTGATAGGTCAAGAGTGGCGGTATCTGAAATCAAGTCTTGCAAGGCGGCAGACCCTCACTTTGTTGCGCGACCCCAGGTTCTCGCGGTCAACGAATGTTGGGGTGAAGTCACTACCCGATGTATAATCCAGAGCAGCCAGCCAGTCTAGGTTTTGAACTGATCGTCGACTCGTGTCGGCATGTCGGTACAAAAAAGACGCTGCTTGACGGATGGCTACCGCACCAGGGCTGGTTTGGTTTTGAACCAGACGGATGATCGCGTTTTCGAATCTCAACACCAGAGAGAGTTCAGATCTGAAGTGGTAGACAAGGCAGCCGCCGACACACTGCAGAGTTCATAGTTGCCGGTCCGTGTGGCACAAGAGGAAAGAAGTGAAGGGAATCATGGAATCTGGCCCATTCGTCACATCGGAAATCTCAACTGTTATCCGGCTACAAGTTCTCGATTCGCCCTATTCAGTTCAGCATGCCAGTTGCCGGGACCTCGTTATGTTTACCATTGCATACTACAATTACATGCCGGCCTCTATATAAGATTGCGGTGATAGCGACAGAGGAGATGGGAGGTCCTAGCAAATGAACTCCCAGAGCCTGTGCATGCTGGACGGCTGCCGGGTCGATCTGAAGCACCATCACAACAGCAACGATTGGCGTGGTGTTGCTCCACGGCGCAATGTAGTCGATTAATGGCACAACATTCACCTACTTGTCGGCTACCACTTCCCTCCTGCTCGGTTCACATCTTACAAGGTACCGTGCATCTCGGCCGTCTTCACACCACATTAAGTTGGGCGCTCTGTGGCAAAGGGAAGCATCACCAGCAACTGAGCGAATGAAAGCCTGATTACTCACCCCTTAGCAGAATATCATCCACGATATGAGTAATCCCATGCCTCCATTTTCAGATCGGCTGCTATCTCAAAATGATAACGTGATGTATCATTTACCATGTGCCCGGGCTAAACGCCAGGGGACCATAACGTGGCACAGGGTTGCTGCTATGTCTTATGCAGAGCAAATATATGGGCGCACCTTTCTTTTCAATTGTACCATCCAAACCATCAACCGTCCTTTAACGGATTAAGCCGGTATGGGGCATGGTCCTGAGACCATACTCTGCACATCCCTCATTTCAGACAGCTGCAATCCGTTGTGGATCAGCGGTCCTGCAGCCACCAACACGGACAACGGCTTGCAAAGGACAATGGCGCTGTTGGAGTGTGTCAGGGCGTAAACTTGACTCAGTCCAACAATGTTCGTTAGCCGTATTGATTTGGCAAGGGAACAGCCGCGGAGAAAGGAGAAACGGGCAGCAGAAAGGCTCGCGAAGAAAACCACCAAAAGCGAGCATCATCGGGGAAATGGGCCTCGAAACCCTTCAGAGAGAAACAATCAACGGATGAAGTCCTGTCGCATCCCGTCCTAGATCTGACTTGCTTGCCTTGCATCGAGATGCGGGAATGCATAAAGACAGGGGGGCTTGAGGCAGTTATCCGAGATCGGGGCATCCAGTTCGGTCATCAACCATCTGGAGGAGATATGATGAGATATCCTATGTGATATTGGGGTCTTGTAAGTGACCGGATAAAGGTCGGAATCTGGTATCAGCAGGGCCACAGTAGTATACCCATCGAGCCGGCTTCCCAGTGGACGTTCCCAGAAGAAGTTCGTTTACGGCTTGGTCAGGCTTTGCCATTAACTCACTCATGGCAGACTTGCTGGTTGACCTACCCCCCCAAGTTTCTGGGGGTTACCGGTAGAGGAGAACTCTGTTAGCACTTCCTTTTTTCTTTTTTTTTTTTTTACAATCAGCCGCCCTCATCTCCAATGGTACGAGTTCAGATCACATCACACATGGGTATCCATCTACGATATTAATATTTGTCCAGGTGGGTTGCAAAGGTAGCAGCCCGGGGGTCGTTGGCCGTCTACTGTACCCTTGCAAATCTCATTGGTACCGATCGAAGACCGTACCACACGACATGCGAGGCTCGAAATCGAGAGTCAAGGTTACATCTACCTTACCGCCCACGCGGCAAGATACACACTATCCCGGTCCGAATCCGGATTGGTAAAGAGATGGAATCGTAGACCACATATGTCAGTTACCGACTTGTATGCAGGCGAGATCTACGAGTTATCACAAATTCCGCGGGAAGGTACTCGGCTCCCAATGAGCACTCTACCCGACCACCCAAGTGGAAGGCAAGGTAGCTCCTCCCCAATGCCCACTTCCCCGACCAACCTCACCTGGAAATCACACTACAGTCAGAGTCCCAATAGCACAAACAAGACTGGGCAAGTGCCACGAGCTTGAGGTTTCCAATTGTCTCATCCAGGTTGGCTTCTTCCAGACTTCCTTCAAATATGGGTCATCCTCATCTCTTTCGGCACTTTCACCGGCCTTTTCTCCTTGCTTCTTCATTCGTCCACGCATTAAACCACAAACGGCAAGCCAGCAACGACTCATTCCTAGACGTCGTCCTGAACGCCTTCCCTTTCCTGGCACATATCCGTCAGCTCCTGCTCGGTCATCTCCTTGATTCGGTCCAAGTGGGAATTCTTCTTCGGAACCAGACTCTTTCCGAGCTAGCGAGAGGAAGAAGAAAAAAAACCTGACATCGTCCTGGCTCATCTCCACACTCCTTAGTAGTTGTTAGACTCGGTGCTGCCTGCCATCACAGTCACTATCACAAGCTGCCAGGCATCGCTACCGTTGTGTTGGGTCCCTAGCTTACCTCACTAGGTGCCGGATCTGCCCCCCGGGGTTACCAAGTCACGCCGTTGGACTTGTCGTCCCCCCCATCCCACCTTGTCCTTGTCACCTGAGGTCCCCTGGTCCGATAGTTCGTCGACTTGAAAGGTTAGCCTTGACTCGGGTACTTTACGGAACGCTGTTTAGCGTCCAGAAGAGAACGGATCCGTCTTGAGGAAACCCCACGCGATCGAGATCCGGTTCAGGTGCCCAGGTCACGTCACATCAAGGAATCCTCTCACCGTTCGGTTCGAGAAACATCAGCAAGTTCCGTGTGGTTTTCGGTGAACGGCCAAGTCCCCGACTTACCTCAGCGCTGACAAACCTCTTCACATCCGCTCAACTATTCTTATCGGCTCGGGGACTCATCACACCACGCTAGCTTTCTGATCCGCACCCTTCTCCAGCACACGAAGCATACCTTATCCACTCTTGGCTAAGGGATTCGGTGTCGGTCACCCGGCCATTCTTCCGCAGTCCAGACTAAACTAGGGTCAAATTCGGCCGAGAAATCTACCATTCACTAGTAGTGAGCTAGTGAAGATAGAGGAAAACGATCGGAGATCGACGATATCCATCGACAATAATATCGATATCTGGAGAACGGTTAGATCGTGATCGGATATCGGATGGTTGTGATTGAGTTTGAGTAAGGTAAGTGGACAAGTTGGAAAGAAACAAACGCCTAAAACCGGACATTGGAGAAAGGGGATACCTGTTCAGGGACTGGATATATAAACTGGGGGCCTGAACGGACCACATACACTGAGAGATATCTTCTGCTCGGCCACTCACTTGTTCGCCGGAACACAGACGACAAGCAAACAAACAAACAAACAACAACAACACAATGGGCGTCAACAAAATCACCCACGTTCCAGGCACCGGGCCGCAACCAAAAGCTGGTCAGACCGTTATTATCGAGTATACTGGTTGGTTGAAGGACTTGAGCCAGGCCGATGGAAAGGGAGCCCAGTATGTTCTTTTCCCCTCACAAACTCTTCCCTGTCTCTGTCGTTACTCGGTTTTGATAACACTGTATCCAGATTCGACACCTCGATCGGTCGTGGGGATTTTGTCACGCAAATTGGGGTTGGGAGACTCATCAGAGGTATGGGCCCACCATCAGTCCACTTTTCATGTCTCGGAGACTTTATACTGACGTGCTGCTCTTTAACGGGCATAGGGTGGGATGAGGCTGTATTGGAAATGAAGGTTGGCGAGAAGGCGACTTTGGATATTTCTAGGTGAGTTATTCCAGAGTGGACGATGTGTCAAGAAGAGAAAGTGATACTGACGGGATAATGTGTTAGTGATTACGGATACGGAGAGCGGTGAGTAACCAACAGGTCTCTTGTTTTTCAATATTCATGACTCGATCCATATGGTTTATCCCCATCCACAGATACAATAGTTCTGGCCGTGTTGATTTGGAGTTAATGTCCATATGCTGACTCGATACTATTGCACCAGGGGGTTTCACGGCCACATTCCTCAGAACGCGGATCTGATCTTGTGAGTTGCCTCCTGTTTGCTGCATATCTCGCTTTAGCTTGTCCCTTCAGTCAAGGTAGCGGCGGGCACGATAGCGACGGCAAGAATACGAGCTAATATGTGATAGTGACGTATATCTCAAGGGTCTCCAGTAGCTGGGCGGTTCACTGATCTCGTGAAAAGGAGATAAGGTCCTTAGTTCAACGTCTCCAATGAGCCAAACTAGGGACCGCTGGGCAAGAACCCACTGAAACTTGAAAGTCTATCAAAAGAAAACAACTCGTGTCGGTGATGGTGATGACGAAAACACAGATTGTTGGTGTTTACGTGGGGAGGAACCTTGATGGGTAAAGACGAGGATTGATGACGGAGGTCAGGCGATAAGGGGGAGGGGCGAAAGTACCGGCGCAGCTAAATCAATACGAAGAAGTACTTGTAAACGATCCGTTGAATGTGATTGGTTCATCACGATAAGGGAGCCAAATTGCCTGCCGGGAAAGCTTAGTTGGCTGACTGTACGATTTGCCGCCAGTGGTACTTCGGGTAAGTACCTTCGCGGCTTCAATGACTGCCCTCGTGCTGCGGGCTGTTAATAATGTGATCCTTCTATGGCTGTCCCCGTGGTTCCTTCAAATGTGACTCTAAGCCATGATGTCAATTTCAATAACAGCAAGACAGTGAGTCAAGCCTCGAAAAGGTTCATTCAAAACCGATGAGAAAAGGACACTGTGAATAACATAGCCACCCGATGTACAAGTGATAGCTGCGAGGCAGCAGACGGTGAAGGCTACAGCACCTGCACTAACAGCAGTACAGTGACCTGCACGCTGGTGCTTGGCCAACGACGGTGCATCACATCATTCCCCGCAAGTTTCCCTTCGTGCTTGACAGCTGGTGGCGGGGCTGACCGAACCTCCCTCGACACCTTCGCCGTCCCGCCGCCCGACCTTCCAGATTACAGACAGCTTCCACTTCCACTTCCACCTTAACCTACGACATAGTAGCACTTGCGCTTGATCGTCTGTTTTCCGTGTCATCCAACTACAACATCGGCGTTTTCTTTAGACCAACATCGCCAACTTGAAGCATCAGAATACCCAACCACTGCGAATAAACAACTTACGTCGTCGTTCTTGTTTTTGCTCGTTTCGTTTGCGTCACGAACTATCTGCTGGCCAGCCCGTAATCAACAGTCGCCAAGCTGGGGAAGCGCAAAGTATCCGAAGGGGACCTACCCATCTCCCTAAAGAGAACCATGACCGTGAGTTGAACCCGTCGTCTACATGAATCCTACTTGGGATGGCAGCTGCTTGTTCCCCCGCCTTGCGTTTGAGCTGGCAGCTAGCGCTAGTCAGTCTCGCATGCAGCCGTCGTTCCGAACGGCTGAGCAACCTTGATGAGCTTCGAGCCCCATGCTTCAAGCCTCGAACTTTGAGAGACGCGAAGCCGGGGCGACAAACCTTTCATACCTCGACATCTACTTAAAAGCGCCTTTCCTCCGCTGACACTTTCGTGATGCCATCTTCCAGGACACTCGGAAAAACGCGGTCGACCTTGTCACCAGGATGCAAGTCGACGAATCAGTAGCCGGCACCACGGCCGAGATCGATGAATCCCTCTACAGTCGCCAGCTCTATGTCCTGGGCCACGAGGCCATGAAGCGCATGAGCGCTTCCAACGTCCTCATTGTCGGCCTCAAGGGCCTCGGCGTCGAGATCGCCAAGAACGTCGCCCTTGCTGGCGTCAAGAGCCTCACCCTCCACGACCCCGAGCCCGCCGCCTGGGCCGACCTCTCCGCCCAGTTCTTCCTCCACCCTGAGGATGTCGGCAAGCCTCGCGATCAGGTCACCGCTCCCCGCGTTGCTGAGCTCAACGCTTATACCCCCGTTCATATCCACCAGTCGCCAGGGTATGTTGCGAATTTGAGGAAAGGGTGGTCATCGAGGGTGCGATAGCTAACCGCGGTCTCTGTACAGTCTCGCCGATAACCTGTCGCAGTTCGACAAGTACCAAGTCGTGGTCCTTACGAACCAGAACACCGATCTCCAGACTATTGTCGGCGAATACTGCCACTCCAAGGGCATCTACTTTATTGCTGTCAACACACACGGTCTCTTCGGCGGCATCTTCTGCGACTTCGGTGACAAGTTTACTGTTATGGACACGAACGGCGAGAACCCCGTCAACGGTATCGTAGCTGGCATCGACGAGGAGGGTCTCGTTTCTGCGCTTGACGAGACCAGGCACGGACTTGAGGATGGCGACTACGTGACGTTCTCGGAGGTCGAGGGTATGGAGGGACTTAACGCCTGCGAGCCCCGCAAGGTCACAGTCAAGGGCCCCTACACCTTTTCTATCGGCGACGTTTCAGGGCTCGGCCAGTACAAGAAGGGCGGTCTCTACCAGCAGGTCAAGATGCCCAGAACCATCGAGTTCAAGAGCATCACCCACGCGCTCAAGGATCCCGAGTTTGTCATCTCCGACTTCGCCAAGTTCGATCGCCCTCATCAGCTCCATATCGGATTCCAGGCTCTCCACGCTTTCGCCAAGTCTCAGGGACGTCTACCAAGGCCGATGAACGACGAGGATGCGCTTGTGGTTATCGCCTCGGCCAAGGAGTTTGCTAAGCAGCAAGGTGTCGAGGTTGAGTTCGATGACAAGCTTCTCAAGGAGCTCAGCTACCAGGCTACTGGTGACCTCAACCCCATGGCCGCTTTCTTTGGTGGTCTTACCGCCCAGGAAGTCCTCAAGGCTGTTTCGGGCAAGTTCCATCCTATCAAGCAGTTTATGTACTTCGATGCGCTTGAGGCTCTTCCCACCAACTCCAAGCGCACCGAGGAGCTCTGCGCGCCCACTGGTAGCAGGTACGACGGCCAGATCGCGGTCTTCGGCAAGGAGTTCCAGGAGAAGATCTCGAACGTCAAGCAGTTCCTTGTTGGCGCTGGCGCCATTGGCTGTGAGATGCTCAAGAACTGGGCAATGATCGGTCTAGGAACTGGCCCTGAGGGCAAGATTACCGTCACCGATATGGACTCGATCGAGAAATCCAACTTGAACAGACAGTTCTTGTTCCGCCCCAAGGATGTCGGTCAGATGAAGAGTGACTGCGCGGCCAAGGCTGTGCAGGCCATGAACCCTGACCTCGAGGGCCACATTGTTTCTCTCAAGGATCGCGTTAGCCCCGAGACCGAGGAGATCTTCGATGAGGAGTTCTGGCAGGGTTTGGATGGCGTCACCAATGCGCTGGACAATGTTGAGGCGAGAACGTATGTCGACAGGCGGTGCGTTTTCTTCCACAAGCCTCTCCTTGAGAGCGGTACCCTCGGCACCAAGGGCAACACGCAAGTGGTGCTTCCTAGGATCACCGAGTCCTACTCCTCCTCCCAGGATCCTCCTGAGCAGTCCTTCCCTATGTGCACTCTCAGGAGTTTCCCCAACAAGATCGAGCACACCATTGCTTGGGCTCGTGAGCTGTTCGAGAGCTCGTTCGTTAAGCCTGCGGAGACTGTCAACCTCTACCTCACCCAGCCTAACTATCTCGACACCACCCTGAAGCAGAGTGGAAACGAGAAGGCGACGCTGGAGATGCTTGCGGACTTCCTTAAGCACGAGCGCCCGCTCACCTTTGAGGACTGCGTCCAATGGGCACGCATGCTTTTCGAGAAGCAGTATAACAACGCTATCCAGCAGCTCCTTTACAACTTCCCCAAGGACTCCGTGTCCTCGACCGGCACGCCCTTCTGGTCCGGACCCAAGCGCGCCCCTGACCCGCTCAAGTTCGAGCCGGAGAACCCGACCCACTTTAGCTTCCTCGAGGCTGCTACCAACCTCCATGCCTTCAACTATAGTATCAATGCAAAGGGCAAGAGCAAGGCCGACTACCTCCAGGCTTTGGAGGGCATGATCGTGCCTGACTTCTCCCCTGACTCGAACGTCAAGATTCAGGCGGACGAGAAGGAACCTGTAAGTTTTGATGCGGTGAAGTGTTTGTAAAGGATAATGCTAACTTGAGTAGGACCCGAACGCGGATAACACTGCCTTCGACGACGAGTCCGAGCTCGGCAACCTCAAGTCCTCGCTCCCCGACCCCAAGACCCTGGCCGGCTTCAAGCTCAACGTGGTCGAGTTCGAGAAGGACGATGACACCAACTACCACATCGACTTCATCACGGCTGCCAGCAACCTGCGCGCCGAGAACTACAAGATCGAGTCTGCCGACCGTCACAAGACCAAGTTCATCGCCGGCAAGATCATTCCCGCCATCGCCACCACCACGGCCCTGGTCACCGGCCTCGTCATCCTCGAGCTGTACAAGATCATCGACGGCAAGACCGACATCGAGCAGTACAAGAACGGCTTCGTCAACCTGGCCCTGCCCTTCTTCGGCTTCTCCGAACCCATCGCCTCGCCCAAGGTCGAGTACAACGGCCCGAACGGCAAGGTCACGCTCGACAAGATCTGGGATCGCTTCGAGGTCGGCGACATTACCCTGCAGGAGCTGATTGACGATTTCGAGAAGCGCGGTCTGTCCATCTCCATGTTGAGTTCCGGCGTCAGTTTGCTGTATGCCTCGTTCTTCCCGCCTGCCAAGCTCAAGGATCGCTATGCTCTTAAGCTCAGCGAGCTGGTGGAGACGATTAGCAAGAAGCCGATCCCGGCGCATCAGAAGGAGTTGATCTTTGAGGTAGTGACGGAGGATGCGGAGGGTGAGGATGTCGAGGTTCCTTATATTAAGGCGCGGATTAGGTAGATGATCACCGAGAAGGGAAGAGGGGGGAAGGATGAGGAAGAAGGGGAGGAAAGGGCTGTAGATATCAGTTGAGCTTTTTTTGGTGAATGAGTAAAGTCAAGTCAATAGAACGTTTACTTTTACTTCTTGGTTTATGATCCATTCTTATTACGTTTACATGAACCCGAAGCGCATGGAGTCTGGCTTATTGCTGGTGATGACGATGGAAAAGCGTTGACAAGGGTGCCAGGAATGTGATTAAGTGACGAGTTACATGAGATGAAATAGTTACGTACTAAGCTCTTTACATTACCACAAGAAGAAGTTATAATCCGGACAGAGACGAAGTTATCTACATGTCTACATGGCTACACGACAACACGACTACATGACTACAAGACTTCTTCTCTTTTCCCGTAATATCCCGCTCCTCTTCAGGGCAAAACTCAAACCAAAACCAACGTAATTACGATATGCTTAACAACCACCACTACACCATGGAAGTACTGAAAGGCTAAAGTTAAACTAACATCACAACCCTTGAAAGCATATCAATATAAAGGAAGCAATCCATTAATCAAAAATTCCATCGGCTGTCAAGTGGACTTCCGCATCCAGTGGTGGCGTGGCGTATCAGCTCCAGCCAGATATGTTGAACGCTACATACACCACACCACACAACTACTACACCACAGACAATGCGAGACCGACACGTTCGTTAATAAGAACTAGCCGAGGGGAAAATCAGCACATACGACCACAGATGGTAGAAAACTCGGGATCCCGTCCGCTCTCCCATAGATAAGCTACCGATATGTCTGCTTGTCTATGGGAGTGGGAAGGATATGAAACGGGTCTTTTAATCACGTGGTAGGGTAAAAAAACTGAACCACCACCTCCCATATCCATATCGTTCGGACGGAGGCAAGACGGTAAGTGGGGAGGCGGCGCTAAAAAGATGAATATAATTGGGCGGATTATGAGAAAAGTTGACCGTCCTGACACTGCGGCTAGATCTTTTATACGGGTAACACCAAGATTGCACTCGGTCAGAATACCATTCCTGATTGGTTCCTAGTATATACAGTTAGTCGTCGAGTCTGATGAGAGCGTGGCAAGGGAATATCTCGCTCTTGTCTTGTTGGATCACGGTTTGGTGATCTACTGCGACAAACTGATCACGATAGACCTTCTTCATATACCTACCTTAACCTACCTTCTTCATCTGCCTGCATTAGCCCACCTCTTCCCTTCCATCCTGGCATGTCATAACCATGGTGGTTGGCTTGCAACACACTGCCGGCGCAGCCGCCAACACCTTTGTAGACGAGTTGATTGGCTGAGAGAGCTGCATGCCAGGGCTGCGAAACAAGGTGACGGCGGCGTTGAGAGCGACAAGGCAACCACAGCTCTAAGGATCCGAAGCCGGCATCCTTATCTACTCTACAGGATTGGGCCATGACACCCCCATGATTGGTACAAGCTACCAGGCCGCTGCTGGTGCTGAGTGTAGAAGAGCTCTTTGACGGATGCGCCTGGTTCCCTCCTTTCCCCTCCGCTCTCTCTATGGGTTGCTGCATATGCAGGTATAACCATAAGTGAGCCAGCCATCCATCGTAAGCCTGCAAATACATGACCAATAACCAATAATAGAATGGCTGGACGCTGTCGCAAGCTGGATTCAATTGTTTGGTTCTTCTATGAATGTGCCTTGGAGGAGGTGGTTTCGTGTGACCTGGCATGCCAAAGAGATTTCCTAGGGATCTATTGGAATTGAAGGTCTGATTTGACTTGATTTGATCCACGCCGACCGCTGCTCTAGGGCAGTGCCAAACGTGGCTATGCTCAGCCTCATCAGTTCTAGACCGAAGAGGATAGGAATATTGTCTTTATGTTAACACATACTTGCGCTTTCTTTCCCCTAAACTTCTTCTCCTTCGACAACACCATCCACCATCATCAACAGTTCCGACTATCCGCACATAGTATCTCTGCCTATTATATACCTACTACCTCAAAATGGTCGACCGCGGCCTTCGGTTGCTTTCCCTTGATGGAGGCGGGGTCCGCGGCTTGTCTAGCCTCTTGATTCTTCAGCGGCTTATGATGGAGGCTGCCGAAGACCACAATAAGCCGCCCAAGCCTTGCGACTACTTTGACATGATTGGCGGTACCAGTACAGGCGGTCTCATTGCGATCATGCTAGGTCGTTTGCGCATGACCATCGAAGATTGCATCACTGCTTACTGCATGCTTGCCGACAAGGTCTTCGAGAAAAAGAGCCATCGAGTTACCCTCAATGGCCAGGTCCAGGGTAGATTCAGCGCTGCCCAGCTTGAAAAAGTTGTCAAGAAGGTGATCGTCGAGAAAAATTTGAACCAAGACGAATTGTTTAAAGACCCGGCCGATTCTTGCAAGGTGTAAGTTCATTATACCAATCTGCCTGTCTTGGTATTATTCATCTGCTAACAACCACGAAGCTTTGTTTGTGCAACAAGCAAAGACGTTCACCAATCCATTGTCTGCTTCACGACTTACCCATCTCGTCGCCTTGTCCCACATCTCTATAACTCGACTACCATCTGGCAAGCCTGCCGCGCCACCTCTGCTGCTACGTCCTTCTTCGATCCCATTGCCATTGGCCCCATGGGTGAAGAGTTTGTCGATGGCGCTCTTGGATTGAACAATCCTGTCTCTATGCTCTGGACACAGGCTCAAGACGTATGGGGTGATCAGCTTGAGAAGAAATTGGCGTGTCTGGTATCTATAGGCACAGGAGTTTCTCCCTTAACGCCAGTGGGTAACGATCCTGTCGGTATTTATCGAACCCTCAAGGCGATCGCAACAGAGACCGAACAAACAGCCCATGACTTCCAGAACAACCATAGGACTCTCGATACAGAGGGGCGCTATTACCGCTTCAATGCTCACGGGATGGAATCTATTGGGCTTGAGGAGTCTAGGAAGAAGAAGGAAGTTTCTGCAGTGACAAATCATTACCTCAGTTCACCTGAGACTCTTAAGCGGTTGCAGAATTGCGCAAAGAATCTATCACGAAGAGAGTGTAAGTCTACCTCGGTGCCCCAAATCGTAGGGTTACTAGAGGCTCCAGCTTCTAGTCCGGAAACGCGATTTAAGTCATCTTCTGATATCCACGGGCGCTATTCCTTTTACTAGCTATGATAGTTCATTAGTATTCTTTTTTTATACAATAACGTTTACATTTCACTCTTTAATCCTGGGATGGTCCTTCCGTGATTATCACGTCGAAACTTTGCTAACGTATTGCTCTCTTATATAGACTACGGTCACTATAAGGTCGACTTCTCTCTTCAGGGTATGCCGATATCAAACAACTTCGTGCCTCGACCCTCTGATATTTCTGATATTGAGAAATCTCTTCTTCCTTACCACAAGAAAAAACAAGGGTGCAATGTCTTTGTTCTTCACGGGCTCGGCGGAATTGGGAAAACTCAACTAGCTGTCAACTTTGCACGGCAATACCAAGCTGCCTTCAGCGCCATCTTTTGGTTGGACGGCACATCAGAAGACAGCCTTAAACAAAGCTTTGCCAGTTGTGCAAAGAGGATACCAAAAGACCAGATTCCTGAGCATATCAGAAGTCCAAAAACAGGCGATGAAGTCGATCTCAACGAGATTGTGGAGCACGTACAAGAGTGGCTCGCAAAAGATAATAATGTCGATTGGCTTTTGATCTTCGATAACGTTGATCTGGATCATACGCAAGGAGAAATACCGGGCGCTTATGACATTCGAAAGTATCTTCGGAGTGACCACGGCGCAGTCCTGATTACATCCCGGTTGTCCAAGCTAGCACAGCTTGGCGAATCCAAGCGCATTAAACATACTGACCTAGACTTGAGTAAGAAAATATTCGAGAAGTGGTACGGGAAGGAACTAAGTGAGCACCCCAGGTTACTACGAGACCCAACCCTAAAGCTGATGCTAACGCGCTAATTCAGTGATGGATGATGATGCAC
>RAOY01000022.1:331337-467058 GCA_009806085.1 Neurospora cerealis | reverse complement strand
ATGGCTCCGCGATATAGCAGGCAACGAAGTTAAGTTTCTCAACATAGCGACACTGCTGCTCCGCTACTCTATGATCGAGGCCCGAGAGTCTAAGCAAAGCAGCTATGGCATACATCCAGTAGTACATAGATGGATATCACATATACAAGATGACGCTGGGAAGAGAGTGTTTCTACGGCTAGCGGTAATGTTAATAGGATTTTCGGTGCCCCACCGTACGACTAAGAATTATTGGGTACTCCAGCGACGGCTTCTCCCTCATACGGAGAGGTGCTTATGGTGGATGGGAAAATTAGAAGGAGGAGAGTACAACATTGCAGACATTACTATCGATCATGCAACACACAGCTTGGGCAACCTCTACTCGGATCAAGGCCGGCTAAAGGAGGCTGAAGTGATGTATCAGCGGGCGCTAGAAGGTAAGGAGAAGGCGCTGGGACCAGATCATACGTCGACTCTCGATACAGTTTACAACTTGGGCCCTCTCTACTCGAATCAGGGCCGGCTAAAGGAGGCTAAAGCGATGTATCAGCGGGCGCTAGAAGGCTACGAGAAGGCGCTGGGACCAGATCATACGTCGACTCTCGATACAGTTTACAACTTGGGCCTTCTTTATAAAACTCAGGGCCTGTCACAGGATTACCTGTGACTGTGCCTGGCACATGCACGGCTCCCGCCATGGGACCACTCGCGCATCCGTGTCAGTAGGTCTGGTGTGGCTCGGGCTCTGGCTGTGGCTCACCCCTACCCTATATCACCAGACCGTACACACTCCTCCTCCCCCTTCTCTCCTCGTACAACTACGCATATCCAACCTACCCCCTGCCTTTCGCCTTGCCCNTGTCAGTAGGTCTGGTGTGGCTCGGGCTCTGGCTGTGGCTCACCCCTACCCTATATCACCAGACCGTACACACTCCTCCTCCCCCTTCTCTCCTCGTACAACTACGCATATCCAACCTACCCCCTGCCTTTCGCCTTGCCCTGTGATAGGGCCGGCTAAAGGAGGCTGAAGCGATATATCAGCGGGCGCTAGAAGGCTACGAGAAGGCGCTGGGACCAGATCATACGTCGACTCTCGATACAGTTTACAACTTGGGCCTTCTTTATAAAACTCAGGGCCGGCTAAAGGAGGCTGAAACGATGTATCAGCGGGCGCTGTCTGGTTATTCGGCAGCCTTAGGCTCGTTCCACGCGAAATCTCTCCTTGTCATAGAGAATATGGCATCTTTACAACTTGCAAAAGGTAGCGTCTCCCTGCAAGAACTAATAGTTAGGTTTACTAATATTTACAACTAGGTTCATCATTAGAAATCAAATCGTCGTTCAATTATTCTTCAGCAGATGAAATTACCTCCACGATAGTAGAAGCTCCGCTTCAATTAGGTTCATCAGCTGCAACTAAGACGTCGTTGAAGAGGAGGCGCTTAAAAATTGAGAATAACTTAGGAGATAAGATACATAGAACCCCTACGAGAACTACGCCATCTGAATCGACGGAAGGTTGAATATAAAGTTGGAATTGCGTTGTAGTAAGTGTGACGGCATGGCCGTTAGGGTGCTTATAGCACATTATATTATATGGATCTACTTGGACTTGTACTCGTAGCTCCATAGGGTCGTGGGTATAAAACCTCTCCCTCTCGTTCACCTTCCTAGTTAGGCCTTTCTGCTTCTTCAATTCAGTATCTTCGATTCAACGTGTGCCTCGCTCAGTCTTTGTACGTGCCAAGGCCTTGCGCCGTCACAGTAATGTGACTTAGCTGTTACGCAATGTAGTGACTTTACAAGTTCCTGTAACAGGTAGCCGAGGATCTGTTTCGGGTTTGTGTGAAAGCGTGATCCTACGAGTGATAAGACAACAAGACTAGAAGCCACAAATCAAAGTAATATTAAGTGTAAGGAGGAAAAGGAAGCTGTCAAACGAGGGCATCACGGTTCTGGACATAGTCAGAACTGCCACTCGTTCCCGCCTTCCCTTTCCGTACGGTCTAATCGATAAGGACCTGAGCCTCATCCCATCCGATGTGTTATGGTGCCCTGTCTAGCCATGCCATGACAGTACCTCTACCTCCACTTCTACCGAGGCCATTCAGACCTCTCTGAACATATAGACATCCTCTAACTTAACATGGGCTGTAGAACATCCCGCACCAACATGAGAACGCCTAAAGGTCACTGTTAATCTTAGGTACTACCTCTATACGCTTTCAAAGCGAAAGGATGGAATGCCGGTTCATCCGCACGCCTACATTCCACGAAGATAGAGGCACTCAAATATACCATATTCAACCTTGTAGAGGTGTAGGTACCTTTAGATGTACCTCTAGTTTAGGTACTTACAACAGTACAGGTAGCTTTTAGTAAGAGATAACAATTATTAATACGAAAAGGGCTAAACATACTTAAATACTTATAGAATAACCTCTTAAACAACTCTTTCCCTATTACTTTACTCAAGATTAAAATATATATATACGTCCGGTTAACTACCTACCTACATTCCTTTGACCTTATCCATCCTTACTTCAATATCTCACACACGACACCTCTTCAGACGACCACCAGGCCACACCGTCACAATGGTAGCATGCTCAGCTTGGACATGGATCGTCCTCATTGCAGGATAGGCTAGCATTGTCGCAAGCAAGAGCCTTGCAGCTTTCTACGAAATAATCTTCGCCTATTACGTTTACAACATTGCCTGGGAGTATCAGAGTGCAGACTAAAAGTTACTCTATCGTCTCCTCGACCCTATAAAAGACGAATTTCTATTCAAAGAATCATATAAGCAGAACGGACATCGAGGAAGCCTAGCCAATGGCCGAATGGACTGGAAAGAATTTTGCCTGGCTTAGTTCAACGACAACGCGTTGGGCCCTGAAAAGATTCCAGAACTGGATCGGAAAGATCTCACTTAAACAATCGATGGGTTGCGGGAAATCAAAGAGCCGGAAATGGTGAAGTTACAGCTCGCAGCAGGTAGAGGTCCGAATGAGGAGGAAGTCAAGTATTATAAATTCTTTGATTAATGGAGAGATATAATCGTGGAAGTTAAGAAAAAGTAAGTACCTACCTTACCTCTAGACATGTCACTCGTAGCTATAAAAAACTCTATTTTGTTAACGGGACCCTTCAACTATAGAGTTTTTGAGCATAAAATCAAGGATGATCTCAACGGCCTAAGCACTGCGGCCGAAAAAGCTTCGGATATTCAACATGCTAAGTTTATGCAGATAAAATACCTTGGTGAAGAAATGGAAAGGCAGTTCCCTGGAATTGATATCAAAACTAAGGAAGTTAGCTTTCTAGAGTTCAAAGTATCATACACCGAGGTTGATATACTAGCAACTATTATAGACCCCCGCAATAAAGCTAAAATGCTAGAAGCCCTTGGGTGGCCCGAAGACGATCCCCGCGACTGGGCCTTCCAGTTCCTAAGAAGGGTAGCCGAGTATGGGCGAACGACCTTTAGAAATCCTACTACTAAAGAGGAGAAGAAGCGCGATCGTATAGCACGCAGCCATTATAGAGCTTTGGGTTCTGTAATACATTTGTAGCAGGTTGCGGCGGAGGATTATCTTCCGTGCGAGGATTGAGGAGTAATAGTCGCTGACAGGTTACATGTTCTAGTAGAGATAGTGGTAGATATCATAGGAGCATCATCTAAATGTGGAACACTAAGTACATATATACAACTCGAGCGAAGGGAATGGGTATAAGCATAGTCCGTCACTTCAGTGAAAGCAGCAATACCTTAGCTAGAGACCGTAATTGTAACGCTCATAGGTTTTGGCACGAATCGTTTTCTGTTCCAAGCAGTGAAGCAGTCTGCCACATGTTTGCAAGGTCATGTCGAAAAAGGAAGTAGTCTCGTACTGCACTGGTGATCCCAAATTTAAGGTATTTGCGACAAGAAGATTAAGTGGAACATATAAGATGGGGACTGGATTGCATGCAATGGAAAAGACTCGATTGTCTGGTGTTTGGCAAAGGACCGAGAGCACCAGGAACCCAACGCCGGCTATGTCGAGAATGTATCTCGGTAGTTTAGCAGTTAGCTCGGACTACAAGTACACTATGGGGCGGGCTCACCATCGGCCGTGTTAGCGCCTGCAAGAAGATCCCGTCCGAACATGGGTCGCTTTTGGCTTCAAGAAAGAGGGATTGGAGATCGCGAGTCCATCAGGTACGATTGTACCACGAAATGACCGATGCCAGCCTAGAAGGGCCCATTTTGCCGATCCCACATAAGGAAGGTTACCAGGTGACATTGGCAAGAGTGTAGGATTTTGCTACTCTGCAATCTTGAAAAGTCGGAATGGGGTCTCGACTCTCGAAGCGCGTTTTCAGGAACCAACAAGCAACAGTCGACAAAGTGCTTTTCAGGAACCAACAACCAAACAATCACATGCAACAAGCTTGTGCGGACCGACAACCCTTGTTGTTGTTGTTGTTGTTGTTGTTGTTGTTGTTAGTTGTTTTTGAATGGATCTTCCACTATGCCCCTGGCAACACATAGCTACCTTCCGCATGGGATGTCTTCCATATTACCCACTCGTGCGTGCCGCTATCCCTTTAACTGTGCAAATTTATCCTTTTTAGCGTGGCAAGGGTTCGGGCCAATCTGTTGTCCCTACTCGCCTGCAGGATACCTTTGGAGCCTGCAGATACCCCCAGCGTCCTAGCCCTGATAGCATCAACTAGTATTTTAGGCGTACTCCTTTAGCTGGCAGGCCACGTCAGTAAGTCTCACTGGTACTTGTGGGGGCCGTTAAAAAGGATAAATTTGCATAGTTAAAGGGATGCTAGTGCAAGGTGTAGCAAGAGCGAGATCTCTACCTTTCTATTCTATCTAAACTCCTCGTTCTTGCTTTTACCGTTACAATTACAACCTGACCTAATCTTCTACCCAGACGCAGGTACACTGCAGTCCAGATCACACTGCTGCTGCATCTAGACCCCGTAACGGGGACTATTCCCCATCTCCCGTGTCCCTGGATTCTAAGGGAGAGTTGGAGATAAGTAGGGTAGATAGAGGTAGCGTTGCAACCTGAGGCGGCTCGGGACCAACAGTAATTGCAGTGAGGAGACTAAGTCCAGGAAACCCAAGAGATTTGCATGATTCGGGCCGGTTTCGGCACCTGTCCATGTCTACGGTACCTCTAGTATAGAGGTACAACGGTCAAGGTACATGTTTCAATCAGTCATTTGAGATGGCCATGCCTCCTTTAAAACCAACTGTTGCCATGTTAAGTTAGTCCAAACCTCAAGACACTCCTCCACCATACATCCCAATTACCAAATCTCAGAGCCAGCTGGCTATTCCTCATCATGTCCAGCGTCAAGTTTGCCATCAGCTCTGGCGCTCTGTCACTGGCGCTATTGCTCTTCGGCCATGGCCACCTCTGGCTCGTTCCTGACAAATTTATGCGCACCGCGCGCAGACCACGACAGATTTTGATGATACAAAACTCGGTCATTACTTTACCAAGGAACATGGTTTTTGCTGCAAGCTTATGAGCAATCAATGGTTCTTTTAGGTCTCTTCAATATATTATGATCTCGGTATGTGGTTGTGAAGAGAAAGCATTTTCATCAAGGCAACCAAAACTGGTGATATTCGCCAAGGCCGCAGAAATAGGTGGTGAACCCAATTTGGCGGTGCGTATAAATTTGTCAGGGACGAGCGTGGCTCTCATCCGCTGGCTAAAAAGGCACATCTATCCAGGTACCTGCCTCCGGAACACGCCGCATCAAGGCAGGGGTGCAAGCGCTAGGTAGGCTAGGTAAAATGATACGTCGCCATATACGTGCATACGTACCGCGCTCCCGCGGTAGAAGTGCAGTACATATATACCCACACGGTTACTCCAGGTAGAGATATCTACCTACCTACATATACAACAGGAGTTGGAAGGACTGGCGAGCCAGGGGCCGTTTCTGTTTAAATGGGCTGTCCGTTTCCTCCAGTCCCTCACGACACACCATAAGCACATCAAACAAAGTCCATTTTCTTGAAAGATACCTGACCGGAAAGTTTGCCCACGGACGGCCTGTTAGCAACCTTGCCCCTGTCTTTCGCGCCAAATGGAATATCAGGACATTTCCAAATGGGAAAACTGGGAATCGCCGTCCATCAACAAACCTTACCCGGATGACCACGAGTCTCGCGCTGCTATACGCGGGGAGCGTCTTCCCAGGCGCTACACAGACAGACTCGACCTTTGCACCATTCGCGGTATACGACACAACGATGCGTTTGCCAGGTCCGAAGCAGTTGTGAAGCTCTGCGAGACCTCTGCCGACAAACGCTATGCTCGGGCACGCAATGCCCGGCTCATCATGAGCAACGAGATCCCGGATATGGCAAGGGATGATGTCAAACCCTACTGTTTCTGGCACCCGACACGGCCAGCGAAGAGACATACCGACGTCTGGCAAAGCGCTATCCGGACATGGCTTACTCGGTCGGTCGTGCATGCTCCGTGGCAGGATACGATGGATTGTACCATGAGCTTGATCTCCTTCCCGAGGTGTCCATCGCCGAAGAGGCTCGAGAAAGCTCGGCAGCAAATATGAACGCGGGATCCAAGGCCATCTTCGAGCACATTATGAAACAGCCAGTTTGCTACGCCGTCTTGGACGATTATACTAGGTCTGTCAATGACAAAAACCCACAATGTCCGGCCTTTATGAACGGCGATACAGCTGTCCAATCAACGCTGGACGTGACGGTCGCCCCGGAGGATTCAAGCTGGGAAGACCGGCAGTACCCGGATGATTGGTTTCCCTTCGACATCGCCGAGGACGACCACATTGCTGAGGTTACGACACACGCATCGTTTTTCAAATCACAGGGGACACTGCCTCCAGAACACGTCGGACTGCTTTATTCGCCTTTGCCCCTGCATCTGCCCACCATCATCAAAGATCCCTTGATTGTCATGGCCGCTTACGAAGGAAATCTGGACCGCTATCTTCGCCTGCGTCGGCCCGAGATGGTGATGCAAGAGCACGGGGCTGTCCTTCGCGGCATATACCACAACACCACCTTTGCCAAGTGGTGGTCGCTTCAGGAGGATGTGGAGTTGGATATCCGAGCGGCCACTCTCGCACGCTTCATCATGGTCAATGACCTGTCGCACATCACCAAAACATATCCAAAGAAGGAGGAGGAGATACCGGGAATGATATGGTGGCCCCTTATTCCTGCCGAAAAAACGCTAGAGGCCCTCGCCAGACGTCGTCCAGACATGCTCCTTCAGGTAGCCATGGTCTGCATTGCCGGCAACTACAGGAAGTTGTGGGACGAGTTGGCACCGAAGCCGTGCAGACAGCTGTGGGACCAGGCCACTTGTAAACAACGCGATGAAAGCACGCCGCGCAATTACTTCGTCGACTATCTCGAGCGTCGTGCTTCCGAGCTAGGACTGGGAGACGTCAAGCGCCTGAGTGCGCTATGCGAGTATCCTGCTCACGACTGGTGCTGGAATGCGGCGAGACTCGACAAGGAACCCACCGGCCGTTGGTTGCCCAAGAAGATTAGCATATCGGCTGCAAGCGACTATCCTGACACGGACAGTGTCTACGGAGCAACCGACCAGGCCAACTTGGCCGAGTGGGAGCTCCATATATGTTCAACGGAGGAGGTGAGGGCCAAGATACCGGACGATAAACATGCTTTGTGGCTGTCTTATAGTGATGACGAGTAGAGGTAGGGACTTAGGGGGGGCGTTAACCAGGCCGACATGGAGGTGACGAGACAGATAGTTCTGGGGGGCTCTAATGTTTACTTCTCATTAAGGGGGGGATGATATGCCGGGCATTTGTGCAAGGCGAAGACTCAGGATGTGGCTGTGGCGAGGTTGGGCGGGCGTTGGTGGTGGTGGTGCTTGTGTTCCTTGGGACTAGTCCATGGAGAGAACATCCAAAAAGTCAGGTACCTAAACACTCCATTAGGTATGAATCCAACAAGTCTGCCGTAGGATACATATACCCTATGATCTTCATGACCGTCTTTGCCCAAGGTTACTCCCCGCCATTACTCTAGTTAGGGTCAGGTAGGTACCTCACCGGGGTGCGGCTTCCGGCCGTAAACAGTACGTGCCTTGAAGTAGGCGTGGATGTTAGGATCGTTCATCTCCTTGCGAAGATGCTTGGCGTAGACCGCAGTCTCCTCGGGGGTCCAGCCCATGACAACATTGAAGATGTGGTGTTGGCAGAAAGTAGGAAAGGGGTACGAAAGGGGGAAGGTAGGAGGAAATGGGGACGAAAGGGGGATACATAATTTCCTTTCAAAAGGCATTGATAAACGGGAAGCATATGTAGAAGTTGACAATGATGGCTTTAATTTGGAAGCGCCATAAGACAACATCAATGTGTTTTCTACTAGACGTCGTGACCCCATGCCCGGTCAACCCCACCCGCGGTCACTTCCCACACTGCCATTTCACCTGTGCACTTTAAGACCCCCTCTTTCTTTCAACAACTACAACTCTACCAAAACACCATCGATTTGATTGATTTCTATCGAGATGAGCTCATCTTTACTCGACCAAGCGATCGCAGACGTTCGCGACGGACTTTCCCAGCGTGTAGCAGCCAAGAAGTATGGGATTCCGCAGTCCACCCTATCCGACCGCATTCGAGGCGTCCCAACCCTACGCGAAGTCAAGATACCGCGATAAAGACTCTCCCCCGCCTAGGAATCCTTTATATGCAAATGGATATTGAATGAGGAAAAGGCTGGCCGGGCTCCCAACCGTCGTTAAGTGGCTGGGTTCGCTACATCGATATTGAAAAGAGGAGGAGATAATGACAAGCTGGGGGCGCGATGGGTAGACCGCTTCATGATGAGGAATCCTGAGGTTAGGACCAAAACTTCTAGCCCTCTCGAGTTAGCAAGAGCTAGAGGATTAACCAAGGAAGTATTTACGGCCTTCTTCGACCTTCTGGAAGCCCAGATTCGAGATAAGACCATCATTCCAGCCAACATCGCCAATATGGACGAACATGGTCCAAAAGAGTTAGAATCCAGGGATGGTAAGGTGCTTGGGAGTGCCCTAATAAAAAAGACATACGTTACAACCTCTGATGCAACGACCTGGGTGTCCATTATCGAATGTGGCACTGCTGAGGGCAAGAGGCTTACCCCCGTCNGAATCCAGGGATGGTAAGGTGCTTGGGAGTGCCCTAATAAAAAAGACATACGTTACAACCTCTGATGCAACGACCTGGGTGTCCATTATCGAATGTGGCACTGCTGAGGGCAAGAGGCTTACCCCCGTCGTTGTCTTTACTAGTGCATCCCTTCAAGGTCAATGGTTTCCTAATAAGATGGATAACGAGCTCAAAAGCTGGAAATACGACAGCTCATTGATTGGATGGAGCAATTCAGAGATTGCTCTACGCTGGTTGAAGGAGGTTTACCTTCCTGAAACCCATATAAACGAGGGATGGCGCCTTCTGGTCCTCGATAAGCATTCGAGTCATTTTTCTGATGATTTCCTCGTTGAGGCCTTCTAACACAAAGTCCAACTACTCTTTCTACCTCCCCATACCTCTCATAAGACCCAGCCACTCGATCRCTCTGTCTTTTCAGCAGTAAAGTTGTCTTTCAGAGACTTAACCAAGGATTWCGCCAGCTTTCCAGCATCTGCGCCCGTAAATAAACAACGGTTTCTCAAGTGTTATCAGGAAGCCTCACGAAGGGGGGTGAGCTCCAGAAACCTCAGANCTCTGTCTTTTCAGCAGTAAAGTTGTCTTTCAGAGACTTAACCAAGGATTWCGCCAGCTTTCCAGCATCTGCGCCCGTAAATAAACAACGGTTTCTCAAGTGTTATCAGGAAGCCTCACGAAGGGGGGTGAGCTCCAGAAACCTCAGATCAGGGTTCGAAAAGACGGGAATATGGCCAATGAACAGATCTGTTGTCCTTGACGACCCAGAGGCCATTGTTGATGACGATGCCCTGCCCGCCCAGCCATCACCACCCAGAACACCACCAAACGAGGGTGTATYAAAGGACAACATCATTTTTCCGACTCCCCAGAAGTCCAGGGATATGCTGGAARGCATTCACAACAAGTTATCTGCCCTCGATCGTGAGATTAGGACTGTTGTCACCAAGGCGGCCAAGTCCCTCGACGTTAAGAACGCTGAACTGGCTGCAAAAGACCACCAGATTCAGTATTTACAGACTCAACTGGCCTCACACAAACCCAGGGGTAAAAGGAARGTCAAAGAAGGGGGTAATGATAAATTTGCACGCATAGATGAGATCATCAAAGCTCGTGAGGCCTCAAAGGAGGCCCCCAAACGCCAGAAGGTTGCCAGGGCAACGACGGCAGTAAACCCAGTGCAGGCAGTAGAGAGAGCCCTYGAGTCAACACTGCAAGTCATCTACGAGCATCAGAATGAATAAATCTGCATTTGAAACGGTCAAAATCCCTGCGAAAGTGGTCAGTTTGCAATGATATCTGGATTCTGGTGATGAAGTTACATGACCGAGGGTTAGGGGTGACCGGGCATGGGGTCACGACTTCTACAGCGCAACAACAACCGCCAAAAACCCAGCCACCACCATCGCAGCAGCCATCACACCCGTCACCCTCGCCCTCGCCGCACCACCAGTCGTACCAGTACCAGTTGCATTACCAGTAGCACCAGTAAAAACCGCAACCGGCGCCGTACACCCCGGCCCCGCCCCTCCATTCACCACGGACACACTCCTAGTCACCCCCGCCCCCGCCCCCGTAGCTCGCGAGGTATAAGCAGACATCCTCCCCGTCTCTGAATAAGTCTCCCCACAAACACTATCCAACTTATTAAGCTCCTTGCTGTGTTCGCTCACCCAGCTATCCACTCGGGATGTGTACACCCCGTACTCGCTTGACAACGTGGCGGGAAGCGTGATGGTGCATTGAGGGTTTGCCACGGCTGAAGGGGCGAGAGCGTCTTCGGCTTTGTCGAGGGCTGTTGAGAGTGCCGGGCCGGGGGTGGGGATGTCGACTATGAGAGAGAAGATGGCGAGCATGCAGGATGCTTCGAGGAGGAAGATGGAGGAGGAGAGGTACACGGTTTCTATTATGTTTTTTTTCTGTTGGGGTTGTGGGGGTTGTTGGGGTTGCGGTTACTGTTATTCCGGTTGGGAGGGGGACGGTGCCGGTTTTGAAGGTGGTGCCGGTGGTGGGTGTGGAGCAGCTGGTGGGTGTGGAGCAGCTGGTGGCGACCACTGCTTTTGTTGTTGCTGCTGCGGCCGCGTCTGTGGCCGTGAAAGGCTTCAGGGAGGGTATTGTAGGAGCGAGAGCAGGTCGTTCTCCATGGTCTTGGCCTTGGTCGTGGTTCTCGACGAGGACGGTGTTGGTTCCGATGGCGGCTAGTTGGCGACGGGTGTTTGTGGGCGGGGTGAAGGAGGGAATGGGGTTAGTGTGAGTTCGCCAAAATTCATTGTCGGCGGCTTCTTGGGAGATGTAACTGGCGAGATGGCCGCGGATGTTGGCGCTGTGGGCCGAGGCTGCGTTGGTGAGGATGAGGGAGAAGACGAAGAACGAGATGTAATTCAACCCCTGTTCTATTACATCCATGAGAGAGAGGATGAATGGTTATAGACGGTGATGGTAGGTTTGATCGTAGTTGGGAATCCTTGGTTGCAGGCTGTGCACTTTTCAAGACTGTGAAGTAGGATTCTATAGGAAGTGTTGAAGCCAGGTTCTTCTGCTGACAACTTTAAGTGAAGAGAGGAAATGGATGATGAAGAGGAGGGTGAAGTGGAAGTCGTCCGGACCTTAACGAAGAAAGCACCGATGTACCCCCTGGTTGAAGCAAAACAGATAGACAAAGAAGTCGCGATCCAAAGTTAGAACATCGTACCTGGACGCTTGCTTCCTTCCCGCCACGGGAAAGCTTCTATGAGTTCCCTCCGTTGTTTGACCAGTCATTCCCGGTAGCAGCTTCTTTTTAACCTCAAACAGAAAGCCATGTCACTTTCCACTTGATCCGCAATCTCAATATGGGTTCTTTGGTATTGGATATTCACCCAGCCGTCATTGTGCCGTTTTCTTGAGCAGTGACCTTAACTTCATCAAAGTCAAAGCGGGTTAATTGTAGTCAAGGTTTGCGGTATTATACTAGAAAATTCGAACGCGTGGTTGGGAAAGTGGGAAAAAAAAAAAAGAAACAAGCTATCGCTAACAAAATTTGTGTAAAGTCCAAAATGCAATATCAGCGTTGCAGCTTGCCTCTAGTAAGGCGGATTAAGCCCTCGATTTACACTTTAGCTTCCATAGCCGTACGAGCAGCTAAAGATTTGCCAATTTCCCATCCACGACAGAGGCATACTTCATCGCTTGAAGAGTAAGCTTTTCCTCTTCACCGGGGACCTGGATGATGACGGTAGCAACGTGATCGAACCCCAGCCGTGCGTAAAGGTGATATCCCATAGGACTCGCCATGACCGAGATGTCCTTCAAGGACTCTCTGCGAATGACGTCCATACCCCATCTGCAAAGCGTAGTTGCGTGGCCGCGTCTCTGGAAGTCTGGTAAGGTTGCCAGGATCTGAAGATGAAGCTGCTCCGGACCAATGCTCCCGAAGTACTTCTTGTAGGCCTTGGCCTGACCATTACAGAAGGCGTTGAAGTGTTGCTGGTTGGCATCTCTACGTGTGCTGCCTCCTCGTTTGTCAACCTCACGATTAGCTATTTTCTAGGGGTTAGTGTGGCGCTGACGGTTAGGGGGGCTTGGACAAATACTTGCGATCCTGGGGGACATAGTGTGGTCCATATTTGCGCTGGTTCAGATAAGAGACATCCCAGACGCTGATGGAGGCTATCTTGAGCTTCTCGCTGCCGGCGGGGTCAACGTCTTCAACCACCATGACTGTCCAGTCATCAAACGAAGGGTCTAAGAAGTATTCGAATAACATGCGCGTGTACTTGTAGTGGTCCTCAGGAAATTCTTTCCGTAGAGGGAAACGGTAGTCCCATTGCGGGTCGAGGGGCATTGTTTTGATGATGACATTGGTGATGGCATCAACGTCTGACGGAAGTCCAGGCCTGATCATGGCAGTTGTTGTATAGAGTAATCGTTTGAAGAATAGTTGAGGCTCTCACTGAGCAACTACCATATCCGACCCAAAAGTCCAACCTCAAGAAGGGAGGGACAGTGAGCGAGCCTTATTACCCCCCAGCAGCTGACACTTTTGGCTGACAGCCTGACCGGTGATTGTGACAACCAGATCAGCCAGGCATTCCGCCTAGTTTTTTGAGCTTTGTTGAGGCTCGTTTGCCGTCGCAGCTTTTCTTATGCAAGTGTGCGGAACAGCCTCGGCTGGGTCGTTTGGGCTGTGTAACTTGCCCAACGGCAAATGCATGGTAGTCGTTGACATTGCCGTATCAAGGTTGCCTTGGATTCCAGCTTGAAGCGTTTCGGTGACTCGGTGAACAGGCCGAGGCAACGGGGGATGGTAGTTGCAAAACGAAATGCATGTCAAAGAAGGCGGACGCGTTTCAGTGTTGAGAACCTTAAATATCCGACTTCATGGCTAGCCGACATGCCATGGTTCTTGGTGGTGAGGTCTGCTTCAGCCGCCAACAATGAAGTGATTGGTGGCCGGGAAACCGACGGGAAGATTGGATGGAATCGGGTGATGTGATTTGGTGTTTGTGAGTAACCGGAGCAAATTGCCCACCAACATTCCAACAGCTGTACAAGAAATTACGGCTCTCATGGCTGTATCCCGGAGCTGGAGCCACACTTTCTTGTATATGTACAACGCCTCAGCAGAGGATGTCAAAGAGGCAGCCGCTATCAACCGCTGACGGCTGCCACCCACCTTCCGCAGTTCAGGGGCATGTAGCGCGCCCCTGCACTGTAACATTTCAGCCAATCCGGGCAGCTCAACCCCTCCAACCCGAGAACGACAACACTGCAGTGAGGAAACATCGACATCTCAATGGACAGAATGACGCCGCCTTTGGCCCCCAGTTCCCATCGAGACCGTAAGGCGGGTCTTGCATGAGACCATACCCAGAAAGGAACTGCGGCGAGCATGAATTTCCCAATATGATATGGATGTGCTAAATACCTACCATATGCACCGCGATGACGGGCGAGGAGCCTGGCTGGGGGAATGACGAGACGAGCCACAACTTTCCGCGCGGCGCCCTCGCTCTGTGCCCCCTTGGCAACCGGGCATTCACGTCGAATCTTGAAGAGCGTCCGAGAAGGAGTCCCAGGTAACACCTCGAGCCTCCAACACTCAAGCGCCGGCCCTCCCACTTGTCGTTTGCCTACATAACAAGCTGGGACCGGAGACCCTGGGGATAATAAAGAAGTGAAGTGTCCAGGTATGTCGGTTGGGTGTTCCACGATGCAACTTTGCAACCACATGTTTGTCGAATCCGTTGACACAGCGATTGCAGTCCAACGTCCTCATCGGCTCACCACCTTGAGGTTCCGCAGCCTTGTCCCATATCATCCACTCTAATTCAATAACCATCATGTAGCTAGGGCGGCCACCTGCCCAAAGTTGGACAAGATGGCATTTCAACCCTCCACCGACCATTTGGGTCTTTTTCCCCACTCGTCCTCCCTCGACAATCCGCACCCGGGGTCAGCAGAGCCTTATGACGACTCAAACCCGGACCTCCTTGGCGTCTCTTTCCCCATTCCTTTTGGTTTCTGGCCAGACTTCTCTTGGGATGGGCTCGATTCCGACCATTCACCCTACGCTGCTTACCCTTCTTCCTCTCGTGTTCTTGGGCCGACTCATCAGGCAGCTCTCTCAATTCCAATCCCAGTCCCTGCTCCGGCACCAGCACCGAGACTCTCCAACCCCTCAACCCAAGCTTATCCGAAGGCTCATGACATCGTATCTGATCAGGCTCCCGACTATCATGCATCTCCCAATGCAGGACTGGCATCATCACCTTGTGGAACCATTGGTCTACCCCGGATGATTGGCGTTGATGCTTACTCCGACCTGCCTCGAGGACTTTCCGGGAGTGGGGAAGACGATGGTTTCCATACAGGACCTTCAGGCTATCAACAGCCTAGTTCAGAGAGTCATCACAAGATTCCGGACTGGCGTTTCGTGGCGAAGCAACCCAGAGCAAACCTGAACAGTGCAAATCCAGGACAGCACCAACATTTATACGGCGTCTTTCATCCGAACCTCAGCCATTTGTCTCCAATCATCAACCATACACCGGCATTGCCAGAAGATGCCTCATCGTCCCAGCCATGGCAGCCAGTCGGAGGCTCAGGACATGGAATTTGGACGGATCATGGAAATGGAAGCCTTCTCATTCATAAACATGTTGGCGAGCCAACAGAAACAGAGAACCAAGGGTTCAGTCCCCAAGAAGATCTCTGCGATTGGGTGACACCAGTTTGCGAAGGACATGACGGGCATACCGTGGATCATGAGTCAACCGGGTTTGACTACTCCGTGGGGGTCCAGTCTCCTTTTGATGGATGTGGAAGCCTGATACCGTACTCAACATCACGTACGCCGGAGTTGAGAGATGACCCACGAACCCCGTCTTTGTCAACAAATGCCACCACTCCTGAGTCGACTGGTAACTCTGGCCCACCCACTCCGGAGCCCAGCTTGCCGAGTAGCATACGGAAGAGCCAGCCAGCGACTTTCCAGTTCGTTCAGTACACTGCTGGAAGCGACACGGGTGATAGGACCTCCAAAAAGCGGCTGACTTACGGCGATGATGATGAAGATGGTTCGGCCAATATTGTTGCGAAAGATGTACTAAGAGATCAAGAAGGGACAGTCAAAGGCATCCAGATCGTCTTCCATCATCGGGAAAAAATCACGAAAAAGGTTCGACGAACAGAAGAGGAAAAGCGAACCAGTGCGTTAGCTAGAAAAAAAGGTGTTTGTTATTGGTGCAAAGAGAAGAAGAGAAAGGTAAAGTTACGCTTCATCAACGCTTCAGTCACATGTACTAACCTAAATGTAGTGTGATCTCCACGAGAAGGGTCCTTATGAGAGCTGCCGTGAATGTGCGACAAAAAAGACATACAAAGGTGTTCTGCGCATGCCCTGCTTCACGTCGACACTAGCCGATATGCTCTTCTTTCGTGCAGGCATGTGAAAAGCCATCGAGTAATCCCGATCAAATAGATTATTTGCTAACATATGCGATGTGTCAAAGGCCCGGCTGTCAATGAACCACTTTTCATTAAGCGGGAAACGGTCTTCAAGCTTGCAGACTTCTCAAAACCAGACGTTGGCGTCATTACGCTGAAGCTCACGCAAAACATTGGCAGTCATCATTTGGTTGTATACGCCTCCCAATTCGAGCCATTGCCGGGAGACAAATTGTCATACACGCCAACGGACAGAAGAACGGGACAAAAGCACGAAATACCGATGCCCCATTTCTGTCTGACCAATTACGAAAAGGTTCATGGTCACATATTGGAGTATATTAACTTGTCAAAAAAGGACTACCTGCACATGCTCAAGGACAGCGGTGGTCTCACTTGGGAAATTGTATCAATGGCCATGAAATACGCTGAAACCAAAAAGGTAAATTTCCTTCCTCAAATACACGCGTCCAGTCTTGCTAACTGGACCAGGGTTCACTTGTTGATACGGCCCTTGATCTCTGGGTTATCTGCAGGATGATCGAAGACCCGTGGGAATTACTGGAGGGCAATGAACTCGGTGTTTCCCGTGTGAATCTGCCTGGAACCAAGTTCCATGAGAAAATCCCAATTCCTCCAATGATGGACACTCAACTGGACCAGGTCATAATTCAGTTTGTTCTGAATCATCTCCGAGGCAAGCTCATTGGCCTGTTCGAGAAGAATATTTCTCCAGCAAAGCCTGAGACTTGGTTCGAGACCTTTCTTGCCTCGTTTATCATGCTCACGCACATCGAAAGGTTGGCGGCACACTCTGTCCGACATGCCGAGACCCACACAATGCCGGTCAGTAACAGATAACCCGACCTTTTTCCAGTACATATAACTGTATGCTGACATCGAAGTAGACCAAATACTCCAACACCAAGTTCCTTGAGCAGGCTTTCAATACTGCAAAGATCATCCTCTCGCGTTTCCACTACGCGTGTAACGGATCTGTACCGCTTGGCCTTAACTGGAAAGCCTCCCATGTCTCTTCAATGGCCAAGCTTGGGCCCAAAGAAGTTGAGTCTATGCAGAGAATACAAAAGGCATTCAAGGAGAGAGGTACGTTTAAAATACCTAATTCGTCTGGTATCTTGAGATACGATGCCCACTGACCTTCCCCGCTACAGAACATGATCTTCGCAATCTCCCCGCCAAACATGAATACGAGACTGATGGGCATTGGTATCATCAGCTATTCATCGAAGACTGGGACACGTCCCCTGTCAATGTAAAAGACCCGTACGAGTGACTGGTTGACTGAAATTCCAGGGTGGAGTTGGACAGGGCTTTCCTGTCAGGATGGCATACAACGGGGACTGTGTTCTCAGCACCAGTACCGGAAACAGGATAGACAAAGCCTGGAAATCCCACGCATGGCGGCTTAAAAGCAACTCATTGTTGGAGTTCGGTGTAGATCGTGACGAAAGCATTAGAAATATGATACCCCCACTCGAACGCCTACAAGCGTAGTTCATTTCGGTGACTGCTGCCAAAAGTCAGCCGGCATGGCAGCCTAAGAGTCGGAGTGGCAGCCTGGGGCAAGGGTGAAGCAAACCACAGCTCAACCATTCAAGACCCATGGTATGATGTCCCGTTATTGGCTCATTCAGATACACATCAGTCAATCATTTTAATTACGCAACGGGGTACCTACGTTTCGCACCGCAAGTGCGACTTTGTTCACCGTTCCATCAGCCCTATTTGCACGACGTAGGACTTGTTCGAAGAACCCTGCTTATCCGCATGCGGTTGTTCGGCTCAAAAAGAACCCTTGTTTGAGGCTCTGCTCGAAGAAGACCATTGGTCTGCCCTATGACTACCATAGAACTATGTGGAGAGCAAGTGAGGCTCAGACTGAGTTCTCGGTGTTTGAACCGAAAGTCTCCAATCATGTCTGTTCAATTCTTATCGATGCGGCTCTGTGAGCCTAGCAACTAGATACCTCCATTCTTCACACTGGGAACCTTGTTGACTCACTTGCTTCGATGCGGCTATGCGGTTTCGGTGTCGGGGGAGAGGACTTGAGGCTCTGGTAACGGCATGATCGAGATTTCTTTAGGCACAGAGCTTCAGGCTCTGCGGAAAGAAGCGGTAGAGTTCGGCTTCGAGTACCTCTAGGTAGCAAAGTAAACCTTGAGATGAGCGTTGGAGGTGGTATAAGCCTTGAGGAGTTGAATATATAAGGGGGAGGTCGTACACAAGTTTGTCGAGGAGATGAAACACAGCACACAGCATCATCACAGCTTCACCCGCTATCAACTCAACATTCTAAGAACACCAAAACTTCATTTTTCCCATTCTGATATTCTAGAGCCCACCCAAGTCTTCGGTACACTCTAGTTACCCAAACACAATGGCCTGCCCCCTTCAGTCCACTCGCGCCTGCAATATGACACTTCCACAGAAGGACACCAGCCCGATCGTCCGTCCAGACATTGACTGGATTCCCTCTTACAAAGTCTTCAAGGAGCGTGTACAACGCCTGGCAGCAATGAACCTCAACCGTCCCACCACCCTTCCCGCTGGATGGCCTTCAAAGATCACATCTGAACGTGTCTGGTCTGGGTCTGACTTCAAGTCGGAGGACGACTACGTGGTCAAGCTCAGCCAAGAGGACATTGCGGAGATTGAGAGCGCACTGGAGTATTTCAAGGGTAAGGTTTCATCACATCACCACCTTATTGATGATGATGCATCCGAGCTCCTAGCTAACACTTCTCGTTTCTATAGCTCTTGACCTTGGCCCTGACGATGTCTCCAAGGACAACTTCCCTCTTCCCAACCTAGGCTCCAAGTTCGAGGAAGTCTCAGACATCATCCACAATGGCCGAGGCTTCGTCGTCCTCCGCGGTCTCGAACCAGACAAGTACTCAAGCATGGACAACATCCTCCTCTACCTCGGCGTCACCAGCTACATTGCCGAAACTCGCGGGATGCAAGACTTTGATGGCCGGATGATCCTCCACATCCAAGCCGTCCGCAAAGAAAGCGACGTCGCCCAACACGGCAGCATGCCCAACTCGCCCTACGTCAACCGCGCCCAGCCCTTCCACACCGACCTCTGCGACGTCTTGTCGCTCTACGCTTTGGGGGTGGCTGCCTACGGCGGCGAATCCTTCCTGGCCTCGTCAGCCACCATCTACAACGAGATCGCGCGCCTCCGGCCGGATGTCATCCACGTTTTGGCTGAAGACGATTGGCCGTTTGATGAGTTTTACAAGAACCAGTATCACACGCGGCCGCTGCTCTATAACTTTTCCAGCGTCGATGGAAACCAAAGATTGGTGGAACATGGCCCAGGCTTCCAATTCTCCCGCCGCCCCCTCACAGGCGCGCATTTCTCGCCTCACCACCCCTTAGTCCCGGCGATGAGCGAGTTGCAAGCCGAAGCCCTCGACATGGTGTATTTCCTTGCAAAGGAACATGCGCTGGAGATCCAGCTAAGGAAGGGGGACATGCAGATCTTTAATAACTTTGCCATGTTGCATGCTAGGAGCAGCTTCGTGGACGAGGGAGAGCAAAAGAGACATATGCTGAGACTTTGGCTGAGGAACGAGCGAATGGCTTGGAAGTCGGATTCGGAGGGCTTGGAGAAGGTGGGAAGGGAGGTGTATGAGTGGGAGAAGGAGGAGTGGAGGAGGGAGGTGGGGACGAAGTGGGATATTGAGGCGAGTCCGCCTGAGTTGAGGGTGGATTTTAAGAGGGCTAGTTGTGCTTGAGTTCTGAACTCCGGACCGTCGGGTTGATGTAGAGAAAGAGGGCAGGCGGTTTGTTTGATCTCGGTGTTGTTACTCTGTTTCGTTTTCGAGGGAATTTTTGGGTTTTGTTGCCCGCATGGGATGGCTTTTTGTTGATCCAGTCTGTTTAGGACGCAGTGCTTTCTGGAGGTATTCTGGGTCCATATTTTTGTACTTTGACTCATTGAGCGGCATCTCAATTTCGAGACTGTAAACTTTTGAAGACGCAAGACTTGGTTTTTTCTTAGCATTGCACTCATTTCTTTTGACTTGATAACATTAACCTCCAATGCAGTGCCCTAGCTAAGTGACACAGAAGAGAGTACCATTCAGTTCGGTGTATCGGAGTTACGCAGGTGGTCAGAAACTCTGTTAGAAGGGGTAATAGAGCGATCAATTTTGCCATGAATTTGGCCGAGGGCCACTAACAGATGTGCCTGACGGCGACAACTGGAACTGAAACATTCGTGTTTTTGTATGAGGGGTGCCGGAAGGAAAGACTGATGATTCCTACGGTAACTACCATTGCTAAGGGCTGTTGAGGAAAGACTTGTTATAGTGGTGCAGTGGTAGTGGTAGTGGAGTATATGCAAAGCGCAATGCTAGTAAGGCAGGTTCGCACTTGCTGTGCAGTGGTGAGCTGAAGTTTCCCTCGGATAAGAAAGTCCGTCAAGTAGAACCACGCAATGAACGGAACCGGAAGTCGCAGCTCAGAGATAAATAGAAGGACCATCCACTCACTCAGGCTTTGAATAGTCCGGGAAGGTGCAGCGAGTGGTCGCGACAAGGACCGTTGCCTCATGCACGTACTTAGAACGACTCGGACTGAACAGCGAAGGAGCAGTCAGCGGAAGTTACCTCTAGGTGTGTTGACTGATGGTCCATGATAAGTAAACATCGTGTTCAACTTCTTTACATGCGATGAGGTAATCATGCTAACGAATCATGATGTAGATAGCAGATCTGGCAAGTACGTACCTGACTTTGTTTTCGCCGGCGTGCTCAACGAAGGTACCTTGCGTCCGTCGGGAACTGTTCTTTGAGACCGCCGGGCAGTAAAGTGAAGTACTTTTGCGAGGAAACTGTGACCGACGGATGTTGCAGCTGCGACACTTGAAGGCTCAGCTCGACCTATGAAATTTTTGATGCATTGTGTCTTTTGACTCCCGCGCGAGTGCTTCAACTGTAGTGTCAGCCTCAAGTCGTAGCACCCCCACGCCCAAAGGACTAAGTAGGTACTCCTGATGTGTCTGCCTCCCGGGGGGACGCCGGGAACGAAGGAAGGAAGAGTGTAAACTCCATCCTCGTACTGAGTAGCTGAGGATCATGACGCAGTGTAACGTTCAAGTCAATAGTGATGATCCCATTACCATGTCTACCATGTACCTTACTTTTGTTCGGCGGCGAGTCTGACGTGAACTAGCGCCTATCGGGTCGGGGTGCCAGTTCCTATCAATGATATGATATGATGATCGAAGTTTGACAGCGCTTGCGGAGATAGATGCGGTTGATGTGCGAGTACCTAGAGTATGTTACGCTTTCCTCTTTGATGAACATTCTGAGTAATTTCCCCGACTGGATATTCTATTAACACCGACGGACCTGGTCTCGAACTTATTTGCCCTTGTCACTCTGGAATTTAGCTCTGTCAGATCTACTGCAGGATTTGATGTACCATCTTGGCTATGAATCTATTTGCTTGGCGACGGCTTTGCGGTTAGGGTTGTGGGGTTTACGGGATGTGTAGCTAAGTTGGGTGTTCGTGACGGAAGAGAAAGATGATGTTAAACTTACAAGTGAAGATTAGAAAGTGAGTGGTAAGTGAGATATCTCACATTTCTTTCTTTGAGTGTTTGTGCCATCTCCGGCTCCTTTGGACACTAGAGCACGATTGGGTACTGCTTATTCGGTTATGAGTGCTTGCTGCTTCCCATTTTCCTTTTCCTCAGTTCCTGATATCGCCGCTTTCTGTTCAATTCAGCAATGGTTACTCAACATCATCACCATCTTCTCTTCCATCATCAAACAGCCACCTAATTCACCTTTTCAAGATCTTCTCCGCGGCGTCGGGCAGAAGGAGTGTCTCGGAGTGTGTATCCAGTATCCACTCCAATCAGTCAGCGATGCATCTGCATCACCACTCCATTCCTGATCAAAGGTCCCTGTCACCCGCGAGGTGGCACACAGGCCATACAGTAGCCGCCCAGTGGCGAGCAGGGCATCTACAAAAGTTTCGGGTGTGACTGAAGTGGATTCGAGAAAAATGAACAGTACGAAGTGGAAAGAGAAGTCCAAGAGAAGGTTCGAAACGGGATGGCGTAGGGTAGCATCGAGGGACAGGGCAGGGAAGTGAGAGGAGGAGGAGGGCTGAAGGGGAGGGGAGGGGCCGTGGACACTGGACGGCACCGGTGCGGCAATGTAACCCTCTAGGGTGGTATTGGCGTCTTGCGCTATCTCGAATGTCATGATGTGAGGTCTCTGTGTTATCACACCGGGGTGCGTAGGGATTACGGGCGAGAATGTTTGGTTTTTCTTTGTTTCCGTTCTTCACTGTTTCCGTCAGGGCTGTGAGGATTTTCAGCGAGTTCTTGCCTCCTTCTTGGGGATCAGGGGAATATATCATAGTTTGTTGTGAGGAAACATGATGTCGGTTGCCCTATAGCTTGAGCACCTTCTGCAAGTTATCTATTGTAGATTTTACGCACTCAAATCATAATCTGGAGGAATCAGCAAACAGATACACGGAGGCTCATCTCTAGAGTCTTTTCTCCATGTGTGTGTCCTGTCAAAACAGTGTTGCATGTGTTGGGCATATGGTGATCGAAACAGAGCGCGTTGCAAAGAGACCGCACAGTGTAGGAGTGCCCTCAATTGATGTCTAATCTGGTACAGGGAGCACCAGTCAGGACCTTAAAACGCCACAGCCGATTGAGGCTCTTTACGTGCCAACTACATCCTCTGCAACACGTTTCTACAAACTCTAGGCTCATGGTGAAAGATGTTGTGATATGATTTCTGTATCAATATCTAGTATCGTTCATGGTGTTTCAGTTACCATTCTTCCTTGAATATCCATCATACCTCCACCAGTAAGGTTCCCTAGGCTGTCGCCAAAGGCGTGAACCTGGGCTAGCTTCGGATCGGCGCCATGCATCAGGAATAACCGGACACCAGACTCGCTATTGCTGCTGACGGCCATGGAGAGAGCAGTCCGGTGACTATTATCTTCCGCGTTTACATCGACACCTCTCTGAAGCAGTAGCATGATGACGTCCTCCTGAGAATTCTCGATAGCAACTTGAAGTGCTGTCATGCCGCTGCTATTGCGCTCGTTGACATCAGTATTATGATCAAGAAGCATTTGAATGATACCACAGTTGCCATTCTTGGCTGCTGTGTGTAACAACGGCTCCCATTGTTCGCCGTCCCTGGATGTCCAGGTGGACGAGTCAATAGACTGGGCTGGCTTATGCATCTTCCAGTCTGTTGCCACCTGATCTCGGAGCTGAGCGCCCACATTTTCAGCATAATCAAGCGCGGAGACGTCTGTGCTGTCTCCATGGGTGGCTTCATTAGAGAAGCTGTGATGTGGAGCGCCAGGAACCGAGCCGTTGACGTCAAAGGGGGCGCCAGGGAACATGCCGTCGCGGAACAGGTGATTTTGTTGCATGGGAACTGGATGGCCCTCTTGATCTTGGAGTGGAAAGCAGGGTGTCTTGTTGGGTGCTTCCCCACCATAAACCGAACCGTCAGGTGATACGGATGAAGCCGAGCTGTTGGGAGGGGACATGGGAGCGACGCTATTGGCTGGGGGGCTGCTCAGGTAGAAATTGTCGCTGCCGAAGAGCTGATTGTCCAACACACCGATCTGATATTCGATAGTTGGGAGCCATCCTCGCTGTGGAACATCGGTCGGACTGGTGGGCGCAGAGGGTCCCAGATATGGCAGTTCGTAGTTACCGGCATATTGTGGATGGAGGTTGAAGTATTCGTGCCAGATGCCCTCTGCTTGTAAGCTGGCAGCCCGAGCCTCCATTGCCTTCTTTTCTGTATAGATTAGTTAGCTTTTATGCTTCGTCTGGTTGTTGTGAACAACAAGGCAAGTACATACGCCGAAACCTGCGTTGGGCAATGCGGTTTTGGAGCTTTCTCCTGTCGTTCACCGCCGGCTTTGGAGATGGTGTCTTTTCGGTGGCGGATGTTGTCTCTGTTGTCATCTTGTTGGCTTATTGCTCTTCGTTGCGCTTTGTACCGAGAAGAAGGCTTTGATAGCTGGTTCAAGTGATGTTGGAAGTGAAGTAGGTCAACAGTAGAGTGTAAATCGCGGAAAGAGCTTTGAAGGTCTTGACGAAGAGATCATCGGTGACGAGTCTGCTCTCTGGTTGATATAATTCTGACCAGACCCCCACGGGCATATCACTGTGAGGGATGTGCTTTACTTTAACCTTGATGACGCCTGGGTAGAAGGGCTGTACACACTCGAGGAAATAGCTGGGACTAGACTAGTAGCCGGGGACTAGGAGTGCAACGGTAGGAAATCAGTTGAACCAGGGCACCTGGGCCGGGGTTGATACTAGGACTAAAGTTCCCCGCATCCTCATGCTCAAGGGGGTGATCAGTACGTGATAAACATTGACTGGTTTGATACCAGAGAGGGTCCACAGGAGGCCGGCGTGATGCGACGTCAACCACGGGCTTAGGTGGCATTCGCGTGGCGTTGGAGGTAGTTCTGGGTATAGAGCAACACGTAGGTGTAGATACCTGGACCACGAAACTCCATTTAAGCATCTGATTGTTAGATTCTAAACCGTTTTGCCGACTCCTGTAACTTTATAAGTCCATCGCCGGGCTACCAGGTGGCGGTAAGACAACAGGGTCGGCTCAAGAGGACTTCGCAAGGTAAAAATTGCTTCCAGCCACCACGTCACTCATTGTTGTAGTGTACGGGAGGACCCTAGACCAAACGTCCGAAGCCATGCTGGCATTCTCTGATGGCCTCTGCTTCCCTTGGCGTCTGCTGAGACCCATCGCGCAATCTCGGCCAGGATCGGTGAAACCGGTCACGCCAGAGTCAAAATGGTTTAAGTTGCAGACTTGGTAAGTGAGAGGGAACCCTAATGAGCCTCAAAGAGGACCGGTGACGAGGGTGGTAATGGGGGTGCAGGATGGGGGTTGCAAAGGTGGTGACATTGAAAGTGGAAGGACGGGCAGAATTCAAGCTGAGCGGACGAGGGGAGAAAGAAAGCTCACGGGGCACATCGGGAGAGGCAGGAAGGGTGACTTGACCAAGCAACTCTAGACTCCTCTTTGACTCCATTCAGGCCATGCCTAAAGGGGAACCAAGCTTCATCGCCAGTTGCACAGCATCACACCCGAAGCTTGATTTCCGACAGACTGCGTTGAATCTCTACCCAACTTTGGATAGTACGGGTTTGGAGACGGGGGCTTTCTGGTCTGAGACCGGGGCTGTTAAAGTTGCCCTTGGTAAGAGGTCGTTGCTCAGGATAGCCCACCGCTTGGCTATTCATGATCCGTGTCGGCGCCGACAGTAGGCCTCCGATGAAGTGCTTATTGGGGTGTAGGTAGTATCAAATTGGTGTTCTATGCGAGACCAGCTTCGACAGCTTGTTTCCATGCAGGTGCCAACATTGATTGAAGCTGGTTTGTGTGCAGTGGCGGGTAGTGCTTGAAGGCAGTCTTGCAGTGTGCCGATGCAGAAACGGAAATCAAGTGGGATTTGAGGCATGCACGTGGCCTGGAAAGGCAGTTGCGTAGGTCCTATGTCCCGTCACCTCATCACGACATTGAATGGAATTCCATTGCGTTTAGAATTGCGAAGATTTTCCCAAATGGTATGGGCGAAGTTGTTGTCGAGTTTTCGCGGTGTTCAGTACCAAAAATCGTGCAAAGGGAAGAGAAAGAGAAAGAGCACGGATGCTGAATGTCAACTTGACTCTCAAAGAGGGACCTCAAAGAAATTTGGAGACTGGCTCGTGCAGCTGTCCCCCAAATTGCCCAATCAGGAACGAGAAAGGCATCTGATTGGTCGGTTTGGCTATAGGGCTGCTCCTTCCCTCCTGTCCTCTTTCACATTTGCACAGACAGGCACTGCCAACATGAAAGCATATTATCTTGCATATAATTATGCCCTCCTCGTCAAACTGGTGTTTTGACTTGGAAAGGAAGTTGAGTGACGGGTGTCTGTGTGTCGGCCACTACAGTACTGCAGAGATAACAACCACATCGAAGGCGTTTGCTGATATGACGGTCTTAGTGGCCGTGTTCGCGCCATCCTCTCCCCAGCACTGACAAGCCAGTAGTACCTAGATGCAATATAGTCAACTATCGAAATATTCCCGTCATATCAAAGAAGTTTCAACTGGTTTGACGCTGTCATCGGCCGAGGTCGGGGGCAGAGGGTAGACTCCTAAGAAGATTCACAACCTGGAAGTTGTCACGGTCCTCCAGATGATAGACGCTTGATTTCAGGTGAGTGCAGAGTGGGGCCAGTTGGGGGAGGGCGGGGGAGGAAATAGCTCATGCGACCCCCCGCTCCCTCCTCTGCAGGACCCACAAAATTTTTCTATAGATAACCCTAGTAGTACATAAACATAAGTTAGTATACAGAGTACGGAATACACATAGGTACATCGCATTATTATATATATAATTATACGATTAACTAGTATATATATATATATAGTAAGTAAAAAATTAAAGTAATATAAAGTTTAATTTAATATATACTACGTATATATATTTGTTTGCTGCGATGCTCTGACTGATCTATAATAATAGTACTAGTATAGGGTTACTATAATGAACTATGCACTTGTAGCTGAGCGGAGCGGAAGCGGTAGTATGATAACAATGCTAAAGAAAGCAACGTAGTTGCAAATACAATAGAAGGATGTTATAAAAGATATTTTAGAGAGGACTTTACTCTCAAGACAGAAGGTTATAGTAGACTCTGCACTATAAGAAAAGACTGTATTAAATTGCTTAAGTTGTGCTTGCTTGCTTGCTTAAGGAATTGTAAGGAGACAGCAGAGCTATACGCAGGTGCTGGCCAATAAGGATTAATTAAGGTTCTACGAAGAGAAAAATGGAGAAAGAGAGAGGCCCGCAGGGCAGGCCCGGCCACTCGTCCTCAAGAGGTTGCGTGTGTGCACGTAACTCTATAAGTACCTAACTACCTAAGGTAGCTGCCCTGTCTAGACAAGCTATAGTTACAATAGTTACTAGGATGCTAGAGGTCTTTGGCATTAGTCGTTTAGCTAACGATGTGCTAGATGCTAGTACTGGGCGCCAGCCTTATGATAGGAATAACTAACTGAAGGAGAGGAGAAGTCTTTATATATATGAATGTTAAGCATCTAGAAACTTCTAGAGTGTAGGAGCTTCCTATAAGTTGATGAGAGTACTTGTAAGAATACTATATTATAAAAGGAATGGACTGAATCTATAAGCTTCTATTAAATTCTATAATAATAAATTAATTTTGAAAAAAATGTTGGCTAAGTTAGAAGACTTTAGAATACAGTAGTAAAACCTCTATATTCTAGCACATTCTATAGGGACTGAGTCCACTTAATTTTATAGGAGGAATAGCTTTCTCAATAGTTAACCTTCTATACTATAAGGTTGTACATAGTAGTTATAGAGCATAGTACTAGCTACACGTTAATAATATTATATTTAGTTAAATATTAATTATAAAACTACTTATTAAATTCTATAAAAAGGTTAAATACAATCAATTTTAAGCGTTTAAAAAATATTAATATAATATTTTTATTTATAATCCTCTACGTATACTTTTCCGTATATTATAGGGAGATTCTAAAATATATTATAATAATTTAGTCCGAAGTACCTTAGATATAACTTCTTTTGTAAGAAATATTTAAAATCTATCGAAATAATACAATCTAGCAAATTCTAATATAAATATTATAAAAAAAGTTATAAAGGTTATAATACCTTAATTATATTAAGTACTATTTAAATACTTTATAGTATCCGTTATACATTTCAGTTCGTACTTCTATATAGGATATATATACGTTAGGAATATGCATATATATAGGTATTGATTGGGTTTTGAGTATACGTTTATCCGTTTATCTCGTACAACCCTAAGTACCTACGATACCTGCAGATGCGGGTTAGCGACATGCGCGACCCACAGGCGGGGTCACCGGAGCTGGACGACGCAAGTGAGGGACACCGTGCGCTATCGCGGATCTGCGATAAGTCAACGCAGGTCAAAGCCAAGCACCTGCCAAGCTTCATATTTCAGCTTGTCAATCACTCTTGGCTTCCTTCTTTTACACCCTTCCGTGCCTTCCCCCCTTCCCCAGCTTCAAGTCGCCCACTCAATCTTTTCCTCTTCCAGATGGCTTCCCCTTTCTCCCTCGGACAACCACACCACTTTATCTCCCCCTGTCATTGCTAGCTTCCACTTTCTCCAACCGTTCACACTCCGGCTTCCCGCTCACACCATCTACCTACCACACCAAAATGTCTCTTACCTGCCTCTCGCTAACTCTCTTTGGAAACCAGCGCGGATTTAGCACGACTGACGTGACCGATGACTGAACCGGCACCGATGCTTTAAGAGTTATATTTTCGCTTTTCCCATTTTTAAGTTGTTGGGCAGTAAACAAGAGCAAAGACAGGACTCGGGCATGATTTTCAAGATACTACCTTTCCAGTCCCCGGCGAGGTCTTTGGACCCCGGCCATGTCCTCTTCACTCTTCACTTGCTACTGGAAACAACATTCGTGGTTCTTCTCGACCGCATACTGAGTTGCCCTTTCAAGAAGTTGTCAAACGACTTATATGTATCAGAGGGTTACATACTCAAATTTTCCATCACAATCAAGGATGGGAGGCATGAGTACTGCAGTGCAGACTCAATGATATTCTTCAATTGCGATATCTTGGATTTCCAAATCTCAAGTTTTCATTATCACTCTTCCATTATTGTTCATTGGTCTGTCTGCTACTCCTCACCCAACCGTTGATGTCTTCCGTCACTCCAGTGACCAGTTTTGTGGTGTGGTCGAAGCTTCTGCATCCTACTGTGAACATCGGTGATCGTATTGGGAAAGGATATGCCTTTTATGCTACCCAGAGGGCTCGCTGTATGCAAATCTTCTGTGTGAAGGGTCTCAAAGACCCCTTTGGGCCAAGGCTTCCATGCTTGCAGCCACTTCGAACCCAGTTAATGAGCCTCTCAAAGTTGCCAAAGTTACATCAGAGTTAGGATCAGCAAAAGTACCTGCCGTACGCAAACTCTCCTCAACAGCTGTTCTTTTTGCCTTGCCACCATATACTGTCAAAGGCACTACATACGTGATATCAGACTGAAGCTCAGGATATGGGAATTCGATTACGAGATAAGCAAGTGATGTGGCCCACATCCCACATCTGTGTGTTAATGTGACCCATGAACCGCAACGTACCTACTGCACCTTCAATGCTACCCAAGACTTCAAGTTCACCTCTTTCACTGTGTCCTTCCCGAAATGGATGGCTGGCCAATGCGTGGTCCCTTTTTGTTGCACTCATACTACCGGTGGGACAAAAGCCTTGTGCGTTGGGGAGTGTTGCTTCGCTGCTTTGGGGCCAACATGCTTACTGAGATGGAGGCTTTGTTGGGTTGGGACGGTGAAGCGGTCTGGCTGGTTAGTGATTTGGAGAGGGCTTTGGAGTTTCTGGGAAAATGATAGTGGGCATATTGGGATTAGCGAGGGTTATGTAATACTAACTTCAAGGCAATTAGATTTGAGTATTTACAGATAAAATCTGAGTATCTGCAACAAGCTATTAAGGTCAATGGAAAAGGGGGGAGGAGAAGAGCAGTGAATAGTAGACGGAAAATGAAACCTTGAAAAGTCCGGGAAGTAATGCTATTGATGTTTCTAACCTTATCGTAAACAGAACCATTATAGGTAGTGGGATTTTGGACCAGAAGATTGTTCCAAGCGAGGTCAAGGTGCCACCGCGAGTTTTCGACAGATAAAGTTCACTTCACGTTCATTATGTCGGAGTCAGGCTTCTCAGTTTTCCTTCTCTTGGCGATATTTTGAGAAGTCTTTCCTCACACATGTATCACAGTCTACCGTAGAAACTCGGTAAGCTGGCAAAAGGCTAATGCCCCGAAAACCTCTTTTTCCCACAGAGTACTGACGGGACTGTATGGTGCAAGTCCAAGCCTGTGCTCTGAAACGCAGGCAAGATAGTGGTGGGCAGTGTTATAGAGCTTCCACTAACTGAGCGGACATATGTACAGACGTATGCTGCTTCCTGTGCTTACTGTCGGGCGCTCAAAGAGGGATAGCTTATTGCCAGTTTACCGAGTTTCTACGGTATGTGCTACTAGTGTTGTTGTCCGCGCTGAGTCAAGAGTCTATTGTGGCCTGTCAGCAAGGGCCTCATCCGTGATTTTTCATCCGGTGGACGAATCTTCAGTAAAGTCCAATCCTGTTAACACCAAGTCTATGAACGAAGTTGACTCCTGCTTCGCTAATCAGTAAACCTTCCATCCCCTTCCTCTCATCCTCCCGACTCCAAGCTTGCTCGCTCGATCCAGTAGAGCCAGCCATCTCCCGGCTCACGCTCACATCCAATACCCATCCCTCCACAACTCCTTGCTATACCCCTCCGTCAACCTCTCATCCAACCCAAAAGCCTCCTGCCACCCCACAAACCCACGATCCAGCACAAAAACCTTTTGGTTGGCGGGCTTCTTTTTCTCCTCCTCCTTCTCCACCTCCTCCTTCTTCTCCTTTCCCTCTCCATCAGCCCCAACCGCCTCCTCCAAAGCCCCCTCCACAGCAGCAGCAACAGCACCAGAAGCAGCAGCAGCAAGCTTAGTCTCCACCTCCTTCGGCATCAGACGCTCCCGCTCGCGAATGTAGCGCAAGGCAGCGCTGGGTCCGCGCTGCTGCGAGAGCGCGCAGTGGAAGACGACTGTCTCCTTGTCTTGGAGCTGGCGGACGAGGGTGGGAAGCATGGCGTCGAGCTTGTGCGAGGGAACGTTTTGGGAACCCTTGATGTGGCCGCCTATGTAGTCTGTGAAGGGTGTTAGTACCGGGGGATGTCATATGGTGATATTTTCCATGTTTTTGGATTGTGCTGGTAAGTGGTGTATCTGGTAAGGAGAGGTAGATGATGCTGGAGAGATAAGGTGGAGGTTCATTGTGGAGGACAAGACCGGGAGCGGGAACTACGCACCGTCATCCCGCACGTCAATGATAGCCAAAGTGGGGCTGCCGTTCTCCGTGCCGGCCGCCGCCGCTGCCGTCGAGGCCTGTTCGGCCAGGATCAGCTTGGACAGGGACGTGGCGGACAGCCGCTGGAGGGATCCGATAGTGGTCATTTTCTGGCGGCGCCTTTTGGGATGTCGATCTAGGAGGGAGCACTTCGAGGGATCGGAGGAGCAAAGAGGACGCGAAATGAATATGAGTGAAGAATGTTTGTGTCTTGAGATGTCGATGTTTTTCTTCTTTCAGTTTCCGTCTCTTCGAATGGTTTCTTGGGCCGCTATCAGTGCCTACCAAACTGTCAAGTCCCAATCTTCAGCGGGCGACGTTCCAGACCGCAGACATCTTACAGTGAGCTGTACCGTGTGGAACGGTCTGGACCCTCTTGCGCTTCTAAGCAGGCAGGGCAGCTGCGAGCAGCTGCTAGGAAGGTTTCAGGCAGATGTCACGGGCGCTTTCGCAATGGAGAAATCCTTGGCGGCGATCTTGAACTCTCAACCTTATTTGCACCTCAACCAAGGTACACCTGCACTTGTCACTTGTTGGATTGAATTATACGCCGTTTTCCGACTCGAATAGCGACAATCTTTAATCTGCGGTCCCTTTTCTTAAAACGTAGGCTCAAGCGTTGAAGATCATGGAAGATTGCCACTATCAATGAAGTCGGCTGTTTCGAGTCAAGTCATGCCGTCCAATTCTCGAGTCATTTCCGTTTACTGATACAGGTTCATCCTTCAAAAGATCGAGTTTAGTGTGGCGCCGACGGAGGATCTTTTCGTCTCCTACGCCTACTTCCGCGGAAGCTGCTGAGGCGATCCTGGCGGTGAGGAAGCTGGAATATAGAGTTATATTTTTACTCTGGGATTCAGAATTCACTTCCAAGAGCTTGGGCGAAACCTTGAGGAGGCAAGCTCACAACAATCCCGCAGCCGCCGAGTGGCAGTAGTCAAGAGGTCCTTGTGTCGGATCTTCACGGCTGACCTGGCCTAGCCGTTTCCACCTTGTTTCTACATCAAACACCTTTTGCCGAATCAGAATCCTGGACGGCCATCAGTCATCCGGATCCGTGCTTTTTCTGGCTGCTTGACCCTCGACGTTTGCGCCTACAGGACTATGACATCCCAGCCCGTTCTGTTGGCGTGTAATTGATCATGGAGCGACTCGGAGTCATCTTCTGGCCTTGGAATCTTGCCCCGTATGGCCATCCCACCATTCTTCCTCCCCGTGTTCATCTCTAGTTGCCCTGTTTCAACTGCAGACAACAGAACAATGAGTTCTCTGTCCTATTTCTCAGCTCCCTCAGTCTGTCAAGATGAACCATGAGAAATCGGGATCATTTCATATACGGCCTGATTCTAGGAATCGTTGTCTGCTGCTCAGCAGCATTGACCGCCCTTGACAATGTGGCAAGTGCAGAGTCTGCCGAGACTGGGCACAATCCTATCAAGTCATGGCCACACCATCATCCACCCGTGTTCGCAAGGCGTCCGGTCAGCGGCCATGAAGATCTTGGCTCGCAGCCCGTGTTAACGACCGTGACCTCGACGATCAGTGCCGCAGTGGCAGCAGAGGCAACCCTTTCACCCTTCCCGACAACGGCACCTAGGACTATAGGATCCTATCGGCGTAATAACCCCATTCTCGCAACAATAAGCTCCCTCAGCAGTGCTCTCGAAGAAGCCGAGTCGAATGCGATATACGTCTCAAGCCTCCTGGCAACATCCATCATCGGGCTTCAGGAGTCGATCGATCATCTTACCTCGTCAGCTTCCAGCGCTTTAGCATCAGTTCAAGCCTCGGCCTCAAGCGCAATAGCGTCGGCCGAGGAATCGGCTTCCAATGCTGTGATAGCTGCAGATCGTTTGGCCTCGAGCAGCGTTAGCAGCATGAGCGAAATGTTGGACCAAGGGGACTTGGTTACGGTCACGGTCACAGCAACCGTTGTCACGGTTACAACAGACCTCGTAGGGTCGACCATCACGGCAGATCCAAATTCGACAATAGTGAGTGCTCCCCGATATTGAAACTTCTCACCGTCTCGTTAACCTTTGCCAGGCTCCAAACGATTCCCAGGCTCTAAACAATTCCGACATCAAAGCTGTGCAAGGAGCCGCGTCATCGGTCAACCGTGCTGCTATAGCAGTTGTCGTCGCCATCATTGGTTCCTCTGTGCTTTCTCTCGCCGGCTTCTATCTCTTCGTGAGATACCGAAAGAGGAAGCAAAAACAAAAAGAAGAAGAGCAGAACGTAAGCGACGCGCTTGACCGCGCCATTGTCAGCTATATCGTCAAAGACCAGGCCAGCCCAACAAAAGATGGTGACCCTTTTAGTCCGACGGGGCCACCAGAACCTATCCACTTGGAGACCATCGAAGAAGTAAACACACCACCTCCAACCCAGGGGCCACAACCACCTCCCGTCCGACGGCCCTCGCAAGCCTATCGCCCGTCGCAAACACCCCAGATGCCCCAGTTCGAGCGACCAGCCGATATCTCCCCACGAAAGATCGGCCAAGCCATCAGCAAGGACTATAGTACCTCTAGCGACATCCTCCTCCCATCGCCTGGTCCGCCGCCAACCATTCCCCTGCCCACTCCACCAGCAACAAAAGACATCAGGAGGAACATCTCGATACGGTACTCTCCCGAGTGCAGTAAAAGCGTCTACGGAGACATACTGGCTCGGCCCCTGGAAACCGTGCCTATCAACACGTCGGTGATGAGCGGTGCGAGTGATGGTGGATATCCACTCGGCCATTCGAGGACTGTGTCGTCGACTGGTGCGGGGAATAATAGCATTATTGGGAGAATGGCCAGTAACGCATCTGCTTCTGCACGCGGCAGGCATGCGCGTGGACCATCGACGACTTCTTCGAGGCGGAGAGCGGCGAGTACGGGGAGTGTGAGATCGCAGGGTCAGAGCATGGGGGACCAACAACAACTGCTACAGCAGCAGCAGCAGCCGCAGCCGGGAAGAAGAGACGAGAGTAGGGATTCAAGTTGGCCGTTGCCGAAGAACGGATTCGTATGATTATGCCGTTGAGTAATGTCGCCGCTGCTCTGGTTTGAAATGAGGATGTCGGCGTTTGGGAGTTCCTACCCGTTGGGGAGTGGAGGTCAGTTCCTGTCTGTTTCCCCAACTCTGCTGCGCGCGCAACGGGTAGTTGATCCTATTGGGTAGCCTTCGTGGAAACTGAAGGTGGGATATGAAAGTTTCTGTAAAGTTTCTCAATAGAAGGTCTCATGAAGACCGCTTGAGCTAAACTTACACAGCTCCTTATGTCATATTTTGAAGTTAATATCTACGGTGATGGTGTTGTCGCTGTCATTGAAAAGAAAGCAGGTGATCGAGAAGGGTTAGGGTTGAAATAAGACCACAACAAGCAGGTTTGAGCCACCGCAATGACGTGGCTGATGTGAGGGTGGGCAGTTGGCCCAAGCTTCCTACCATGAACCCAGTTGAGCTCACCAAGAATGACGCAGGCGGCAACAGCACTGAAGCTTTGGGAGAAGCTGCCAGCGGTCACATCGCAGGATGCAACCAACTGAACGGGATCAATCAGTCCAAAGAATATGTTGACACGACAGCAAAAGTACGAAGACTCGATACGATCTTCATTGATAAGAAGGAAATACAGCATCCGTATAATTCGTCTCAACCTATGACCGTCACAAGGGAACAACCTCCAAGACGACAGGCCAGCCCAGATTTGGGCATCGGCGTTGACGTCTTGCATGTGAAACCGGACCAGATCTGACCAGATTCTGGCGGGTTCTGGGACTGGGACGGAGGAGCTGTAAGCGCGATGACGACAAAACGCCCAGCTCTTCCGCCGAGACCGACGCCATATTGTGAGAACAGCCTCTGGGTCGAAGTTTCACAATAAAAACCCGTAGCAATCGTGGAAAGACCTTCCGGATTTTATTTTGCTAATCTTTGTCGATTTCGTTCTTCATTATCCGTCGCCTTCTTTGTACCGCTCCTCAACAGTGATACCCCATCTCAACTTTCCCATTTTGAAGCTACTGGTAATAAACAGGAGTTCTACAAACCGCAGTCGCAGCCAGCCCTACAGAAGTTGTTTGCGCTATCATCTTGAACGCCTAGCCCGACGAGTTCAGGTTAACGTCCCACCAAGAAATACCGTGGCTGCGTTAGTGCAATACCTGGCCCTACGGTGGTAACAGCAGCAAGGCGCACCGACCACACTATCGAACCTGCGGCAGAGATTTCCCGACCTGGGTCGAAAGAAGGACGTCGGGTGGACAAGAGCTGAAGCACAAGCACACGACCGCCCTTTTTTCCAACAGGGAACTCCACCACACGGCACCGCTCACCATTTAACTTTAGCTCTTCCAACAACATCACCCACCCCGACCGAGCGATACCAAAACAACCGCGCCGGACACCGACTACAACAAACTTTAAGCAACCCACTTTCAGTACAGCATTTCTATTACAATGGCTCCCCCGCCGCCCGCCGACCTGCCTCTTGCGCAGAGGATTCAAAAGCTGGCACAGACCCTGCAGTGTACGTGTGCACCCCTCTCCGTTTTGAGCCTCCATCGCTGTTATAGCGATTCGAAGATTTATCATAAGCGCAAATGGCTAACTGTCTTCGTTTCCTAGTTGCTTGGTTCGCTGGGTACGTTATGATTCTCGATTGCCTTGCTGTTCCGCTCCCCTCTCGTGCCGCCCACTTTCGATCAGGATGGAGCAAAGTTCACAAGGGGCAGCAAGGCGGTATCTCACAGGAGCGGAGTGTCGGAACAACCGATTCTCGCGCCAGGAGATATCTTGACTGCTTCGAACGTATGCTGACGAGATATTGATCATAACAGACATGCCATCCTTCTTATCTGCGTCACCCGCTACGCCTTTTCGTGGCTGCGCATGAACTATTATGGTCGTATGGCCCAGTTCTGCTACCGCACCACCTTCCTCTCCGCAGCCCTCACATACGGTATCGTGGTTTACAAGACATGGCGCGCTCGTCAGAAGACCGGTGCTAAGCCGGCCAACGTTGTCAGCTACCTCACCGACGAGAACGTTCAGTACCTCCGTATGTTTGCTCTTCTCCTGCGAGCGGTGACCCTGCCAACGAATGCTAACCCCGAAGCTCAGTTTTGGCCCTTGTCTGGCTTTTCATGCCCCAGTACCCTATCGCCATGCTTCCCTTCGCCATCTACTCGGTCTTCCATGTCGCTACCTATACTCGTGCGAACTTGATCCCGACTCTCATGCCCCCTACTAAGGTGGCCCCTGCCGCCGGAGCTTCGCCCAGCGCCAAGCCCCAGTACACTCAACACCCTATGTCCGACGCGATTGGCAGTTTCGTTAAGCAGTACTACGATTCGTCCATGTCGGTCGTTGCCAACATTGAGCTCGTCCTCTGGCTCCGTATCCTCCTCTCCGCCATCATCTTCCAGCGCCGCTCCTGGATCCTGATCGTCATCTACACCGTCTTCCTTCGCACCCGCTTTGCTCAGAGCAGCCACGTCCAGAACTCGTTCAGCACCTTTGAGGCCCGCATCGACAACCTCATTGGCGCTCAGGGCACCCCTCCGGCTGCTCGTCAGGCTTGGGAGACCGTCAAGGCCCTTGCCCGTCAGTTCCACCAGGCTACTGATGTCAACAAGTACATCAACGGTGCCGCTGCCCCCAAGAAGACCTCTTAAGGTGTCGGCTACCGCCGAAGCTTGAGATGTTTGAGCATTGATGACAAGATTGCTTCGCGCATGCGCATGCTAGCGCGACCTAGGCAAGACAACAGTTGAGATTAATGACCCGCGGTGCTTCCTTTAATTCGAAATCTCTGGCCCAGAAGCGAAGGATCGGTCATACGTTCCGGTCGGGACAAGTTTTGGAAGAACTGAAGGATAAGACAGGACTCTGTAGGGGTCGTGTATCTGGAATGACCTGTTGGCTGGTGGGCAATATGCCAGGGAAAGGAATAAGAGTGCGTAATGGCTTCGGAATGAAGCTCAGGAATTGTTAAAAATCAGTTTATTACTAGGCTCTCATTGATAGTTTGTTGCAGTGTTACTCTTGTGGTTGCGGAGAGAAGTGGTTGAAGACTGGTGTGTGAATTTCCTCTCTGCCGAACGCACCAAGGCGTGTATACCTGGCTTGCTTTTTTGTCAGTCCCTAGCCGCGTGATTATCACCTAGAAACATATTGTCATCAAGCCAGCTGTTCTGGTCGTGTTGATCGTGTGCGAATAACAACATTCCACGAGTCGGTTTATCCTCGACCAGTAGCTGCCCCACTTTGATACCCCTATCGAGGATCCCTCCCGAGCCACTCCAGCGTCCCGCTGAGGGCGCCCAGCAATGACGTCGCTTCCGCTTTACAACACCTGAACCAAGCGGGTTCTCAGGCCTCCCTCACAGCCCTGTACCATCCAGCTGGTTGACGAGAATTCCACCCATTTTCTTCGGATCCGGATCATACCTTATCGAACAGCTTGGGGCGATCGACTATTCTAGGCTCTTGCCAGTTTTCGAGATTCTAATGTTGTATAAATGCTTTCCTGACCCCGGATGTGCTGCGCCTCCATAACTGAACTGTTCCCGATCCCACTCTCATCCCATATCACTGTCGCTCGACCACTTGAACGAACGATACCTCCCTTTTCCCCCAACGGCTGTGTCACTCAGCAGTCTCTAAACCGTCATTTCTTCTCCTTCTGTTTAGAGTTCCCTTTGTTTATATACAGATCATCTTGCCGGAAATTTGTTCAGGCTAAAAAGGATACCGACCATGGCCTCCCTGCTGCGTCAGATTGTCGCCGGTCCACGCCTAAAACACGAGGATACGGGACTAGATCTATGTTATGTTACCTCGAATATCATCGCAACGTATGTACTACCTCTACCTCCTCCTCCCTTCTTCCGTCCCGTCTCCATGTGTTTGAAGAGATGGAATGGCTAACCGGGGCGGCGAAAACCACAGATCCGGACCCTCACACACCTACCCCCAACGAGCCTACCGTAACCCTCTCGACCGCTTGGTCTCCTTCCTCGACGAGAAACACGATGAGGGCTGGTCCATCTGGGAATTCCGCGCCGAGGGCACGGGATACCCTGACGAAGCCGTATATAACCGGATTAGACACTACCCTTGGCCGGATCACCACCCACCGCCGTTCAGGCTGGTGCCGATGATTACGGCTAGTATGCGGAATTGGTTGGATGGGGAGGATGAAGGATCGTCTGGTGGCAACAGTAATACTACGAAGACGGCGACGCCGGAAATGACAAACGGAAGGGGGGTTGCCACTGGCGCAAAAGACGGCAACCAAAAGGACAACAACAAGGAAGGAAAGATAAACACAGCGGACAAAAACAAACTCGACCTCGACCGCCCCCGCCAAAAAGGCGAGCGCGTCGTCGTCGTCCACTGCAAAGCCGGCAAAGGCCGCTCCGGCACCTCCATCTGCAGCTACCTGATCTCCGAGTGCGGCTGGACCGCCGCCGACGCCCTGGCGCGTTTCACCGAGCGACGCATGCGTCCCAATTTTGGCAAGGGCGTATCGATCCCCAGCCAGCTTCGATACGTGGGTTACGTCGACAGGTGGGCCAACGCCGGTAGCGAGCCGACCAAAAAGAAGATCTATGTGGACAGACCGATCGAGATTGTCGAGATACACGTCTGGGGACTCCGGCACGGGGTCAAGCTTGCGGTGGAAGGGTTTGCGGACGAGGGCAAGAGGATCGAGACTTTGCATACGTTTGGGAAGGGGGAGAGGATTGTGGTGCAGGGGGATGCGCCGGGTGGAGGCGGGGTGGTGGATATGTTTTATGATATGGCTGGATATGGCGCGGGTAAAGAAAGCGATTCAGAGGAGGAAGAGGAGAAAAAGGAGGTTTCGGGCTTGGATCGGACGAGAAGTGATGTTGATGATGATGCAGGTCGGTCGACAACGGATTCGTCTAGCGGCGCGAGGAGGAGTAGGAGTAAGGAGAAGGTGGGGAAGATGGGGAGTAGGGCGAGCAGTTTGATGAGGAAGATTTCGGTGCGGAAGAGCAAGGACTATAAAGAGAAGGAGCTGGAGAAAAAGAAGAGCGCGCTGAGCGGCTCCTCAACAACGTCAAGTGATGGGAGCATTCCCAAGCTTGGAGAGACCATTGCTTGCAGCAACAACAACAAAGCAGGCAAAGCAAATGGCGGAAAGGCAAAGACCATCGCGATGCCGGAAGCCTCACAAGTTACGAAAATTCCGTCGACAGAACAGAACACCGTTAGCGAATCTACTTCCAACCTCACCCCCATCCGATCGAAAACCAGCACCGACTCCGCTCAGAAGCAACCAAAGCCGGTTCTCGCTGACGAGTCAGAACCAGGCGGCCAGGCCGTCATCTTCAAGCCCAAGAACCCCATCATCGTCCCCAACAGCGACATCAACATCGACATCGAAAGACGAAGCCGCGCCTCGGCCAGCATGGGCCTAACCATGGTCACCTCTGTCGGCCATGTCTGGTTCAACGCTTTCTTCGAGGGTAACGGACCGGAGCAAGACGGCAAGGCGGACGAAAGCGGCGTGTTCGAAATCGAGTGGGATAAGCTGGATGGCATCAAGGGGTCGAGCAGGAAGGGGACTAGGGCTCTCGATCGGCTGTCGGTTGTTTGGAGAGTTGCTGGGACTGGTGGGACTGGCGCCGCCGCCGCCGAGGCTGCTGCTGATGCTGCGGTAGCAAAGGGAGGAGAACAAACCACGACGGCCGGAGCTGCTAGTGCTGCTGCTGCGCCTGAAACGGCCCAGGGAGTTACGGTTATCACTCAGCCTGGGGACAAGAGTCCTGTGCCCCAGATGAAGCCTGCGGATTGGAAGGGTGTCGGTCCTGAACACCTTCCAAAGGAAAAGGAATTGGGTTTGAGGGCGGAGACGACAGAAAGCGCGAGTGTGAGCAAGGCGAGTAGTTTGAGGGATCTGGATGTGACGGAGGGGGGTCCGGGTCTGGAGGCGAACGGTAAGGGTGGCGGTGATAATGACGATGAGTCATTGGCTGGGGTAAAGACTAGCGACCCGAAGGGGGAGGAGCTTGATGAAGTTGCTACGCCGAAGGCCTCTGCTTGAGAGTAAAGTTATGGTGGCGTTAACATATCAAGTGGAAGCATTTTAGAACACACTATAAGCTATGCGTTGGGTGCAGGTCAATGCTAGGCGTACATCTTGATATAATCATTTACAAAGTAATACCTTGAGAGTTGGGAAGTGTCATTGAACAGACGTTTCCGTCCCATGTCTTCGTCCAAATCCCTTGGTTCCGTTCTCGTTTTCACGCTAGCACACCAAATGGGTTAGGTGAAGTCACACCTTGGCGTTGTTTGACACAAAGTTATCGATGATTTCATCGCGACTGCTGTGACCTGAAGTATTTCCGGATTGTTGCGGTCCTACCCGAGGGAACCTGATATCAACTGATGAAATTTGGGATATGTATGCACATATGACCGAGTCAAGACTCGGTATGAGGCATCCAATGGTGTTTTTCCTAAATGTCAAGTGCCCTGTCTCAAATGGCTCATAATGTACCTATAGTAGCGTTTGAGGAGACTCCCTTGGATGGCCAAGACCGTTGGGCGAGACAGTGACGGCGGACTAGCTGAAGATTCGAGCCGGGATGCTCTTACACAGTACACGTGTGACTCCGCTCAACCGGCCATTGACCGCACGCTTAGCCGATTCCGTTGGCTTATCAGCTTATCGATAGGTAACGTTCGGCATGCGGGGCGGGGGTTGTACGTACCGGCGACGGGGATGGGCGCCGTGAATGGGTGAGGTGAGATGTACCTCTACCACGAAACCTTGAAGGCACTCTTTTCACCAGGAACCCCAGAGCAACAAACGGGAGTGTCAGTCACGCACACGCAGTCAGTGCCCGGTGGCTGTCCGCTCGGCTGCTGTCAGGGGTCTCCACAGAATTTTTTCTTTTAACTTTTTTTCGCCCGTCATGGGGCATTGGCCAGTGATCCTAGCCGGCCCCCTCGACGCGCTGTGCCTGTCCAACAGTCTTAGACGCCAATTGAGAACTCTCGACCTTTTTCCCCATTCTATTATTCGACTGACTTGAACTACTGCGATTTTGACCTTTGCGGTTGATCCCTTCAAGTATTCAAGACGCAACTTTGCTGCGACGGTGACCCGAGAATCTGTTGTTTCCCTTGTCAGTGAGAACCCCTCTGTCTTTCCCGCCCTTTGAGTGCATTTGCGTTACCGGTATAACATCAATCCCACCACACTGCCATTCACCAGTCACCACCACCACTACCTACGCACCTTGACACCCATCACTGCCACTCCCGTCCGGCTTAATCCTACCTCCCCTACCAACCACCAGCGAACCACGTCGAGACCGTTAAGGATCATGTTTCTCGTGTCCATGAGCCCCACGTGCCGGCAGCCCCGCTAACAGGTAATCAGCTGCAGAAGAGAAGCAAGGAAGTAACCTGCCCGTGGCTGTAACACCCGAGACCCTCCATTCGAAATCTTTTGTCAACCAAAGCTGGCCTGTCGTCTCCCTGACGGGTCCTCCGACTTCTCGACAACATGTCCGGCGAAATGGCGAACGAGGTCAAGCTCATCAGCGGAAGGAGCCACCCCGAGCTCAGCGAGAAGGTCGCGAAGCGGTATGCCTGCCTACCTGCCCTCCCGATTTTGTCCTCTCGAATAAATCCGATATCGCGCATTGCCCATTGCCCTTTGCGCTTTGCGCCGTCGTCCAACAACAAATCTCTAACCCGCCTTGTGTTTGTTTTGTCGCAGACTCGGAATCGAGGTCGCTAGGACCATCTCCCTCAACTACTCGAACCAAGAAACCTCCTTCACCGTCGGCGAGTCGGTGCGCGACGAAGATGTCTTCATTATCCAGTCTACCGCCACCGGCGACGTCAACGAGGGCTTGATGGAGCTCCTCATCGCCATCTCGGCCTGCAGAACCGCCAGTGCTCGGAGGATAACGGCAGTCATGTAAGGATCTGATCCATGGGCATGAACACCTTCGCGCCAGCCATTGGGGCTTCAGTAGTAGCCCGAGTGTGTTGGTGCACAAGATGCCAGAATGCTTTTTGCCTTGAACCGGACAGACTGAACTGACTGTCTCAGTCCCAACTTCCCCTATGCTCGCCAGGACAAGAAGGACAAGTCGCGCGCTCCCATCAGCGCCAGACTTGTCGCCAACATGTTGCAGACCGCCGGTGCCAACCGTAAGCAGTTCGCCAGTTTCTCAAGAAGCTGTGTTCGCCACTAACTGTGACATAGACATTGTCACCGTTGATCTCCATGCTTCTCAGGTATGTTCTAGCTTTCTCTGCAATCGTTGTCCGGAGCCATACGCTAACATTGTCTTTTACAGATCCAAGGTATGCCCTGCTTTCCACCGATCTCCTGACATGAGCGCTTGAACGGTCTTTACACGAACTCGATATGGAAAACGCGTGCTGACGAATCTCGAAAACAAAAGGCTTCTTCAGCGTTCCCGGTAAGCCTGCCACTGCTACATACAAGAACTACCCGTTTCTAACCGATTGACAGTCGACAACCTGTATGCGGAGCCTTCTTTCCTTCGCTACATCCGCGAGAACTACAAGCCTGAGGACTGCGTGATCGTCTCCCCCGATGCCGGTGGTGCCAAGCGGTTAGTACTCTATACGTTTCCAGCAAGATCAACAGCTCGCGCTGACTGATCCTCCAAAGTGCTACCTCCATTGCCGACCACCTCAACACCGGCTTCGCTCTTATCCACAAGGAGCGCCCCCGCCCCAACGTTGTTGGTCGTATGGTAAGAAAATCCGAAATGGTTATTTTGTAGGACCGAAAGTTGACTGTGTGACAACAGGTTCTTGTCGGTAACGTCGAGGACAAGATCGCCATCCTCGTCGATGATATGGCCGACACTTGCGGCACTCTCGTCAAGGCTGCCTCCGTCCTCAAGGAGAACGGCGCCAAGGCCGTTCTCGCTCTCGTTACCCACGGTATTCTCTCCGGTAACGCCACTGAGAACCTTAACGGCAGTGTCCTCGAGGCACTTATCTGCACCAACACCGTCCCTCTCGGTGACAAGATTGAAAGGGTTAGTTCTAACTGCACTTTTCGTTTCCTCCGGATATGGAAGATCGATCCCCCTATCATACTTGGCAAGATAACTGACCAGCGCCTACCCTACATAATACAGTGCCCCAAGATCCGCGTCATCGACATCTCCCCGACCATCGCCGAGGCCATCCGCCGCACACACAACGGCGAGTCGGTGTCTTATCTTTTCAACCACGCCCCTGTCTAAAGTACAGACAGTCGGGGCTGGTTTATATCTCGCAAGCATCATAACATAGCCTACTAGGTGAGGCTTTCATAGCATATTTGGTAGGGGTTTCCTTTTGCATCCAGGTTAGAAAGGGTGTTCTTACGTAAAAGAAGAGGTGGGTAGGGTTGGTATACCTCGTCGCTTTGACTTTTGAACACGGGGACACGGGGGAGAATGGAATATCTCTCGTCAGGGGTTTGTCTTGTCTCTTGTTTTTTTTCTTGTCCTCCTCCACGGTGCATGGGTAGCAAAAATTAAAATGGCAGTATTGTTTTGAATGGCAACCCATTTGTGTGTTTGGATTTCGCTCTGGGTCGGCGCATCCTATGAAGAGGAGAGTGTTAGCTTGACAGCGGACTATTGCCAGAGATCATACAAGTTTGAGTGAGTAGATAGCCAAATTGACATATTCTCTAGATGTTCAATCCTGCTAACACCACTTGTGTGATAGACAAGTCACTAACAGCGTGAGCGAACATTGTTGCCCAGTCTACAGCCGGTGCAACGATAACTACCCCTGTCAGTCAGACGCAACAATAACAAAGATTCAGGGGTAAACTCCGGACGACGGCAACCGCCAAGCATCATCAGCAGACACATATTCTAAGCTTCTATGCAAGTCCTAGGCACAGGTTTGGTGGTATCGAGCTAAAGCTAGTCAGCCAGCCTTGCTTTACCGCATACGGACAACATCGGGTACCTAAATTCCAGCCCTATCGGGCAGGCATCATGTTGAATGCGGAAGTTGGACGTCGACCAATACTCCCTCGCGCGCTTCATCTCTGGGGGCCTTCCGCTCTCGGGATCTCAGCCAAGGATCTTTATACCTTTAAGCCTCAGCCAGTACCTAAATCGACATCGACGTCCCTCCAGCAAACCATGTCGAAGTACGATTCCTCCTGTCTATGCTGTAACCTCCGGCCTCCCTATCACATGTACTACGATGGGAAGCCATTTGAGACCACGCACTGGACACATCCAACTTCTGCCATCATAGCTTCAGCCAAGAAGGGGTGTTATTATTGCCGATTTGTTATTGATGCAATAAGGTATTTTGAGCCGGTCGAATTTCCGGTTGGAATTTCCAGCTTCGTGAGCCCCTCGGGAGGATGTAGTCTACGCGTGGATTATACGACAAAGGGGGCGGTTGGAATGCAGGTTTATACGCCTATAGGTGAGTAAGAGTTTCTCATGTGAGGAGAGATGGGTAGACAGAAGAGAGAAAAACTGATGCCACTGTTGAGCTAGATCAGGAACCAGCCTGGCCTGGCATAACTCGCGGTGCGGCACTCAGCCCGTCCTCCAACTCACCAGAGGCCTTCAAGTTCATCCAGTCCTGTCTCCAAGAGTGTAACGAGATTCATGAAAACTGCAGTATGCCACCGCCCCAGCCGCCGACGCGGCTGATAGACGTTCAACCTCACGGCCTAGATCCCAACATAGGTTAGGCTGGTCGAGACTCGATCATCACATACACCCTTTGGGGATCCTAGGGCACAGCGGGCCACATTCCCATACATAGCCCTCAGCTACTGCTGGGGCACAGGCAGAACCCTGACCACAAAGACCGACAACTTCTCAACCCTCAAAGCAGGATTCCTACTATCCAGACTCCCACAAACTCTCCAGGATGCCGTCGTGACGACCCGAAAAATCGGCCAGCGGTACATCTGGATCGACGCCCTCTGCATCATCCAAGACTCGCCAACCGACTGGGAAGTCGAAGCCTCGCGCATGGCCTCAGTCTATCAGAATGCCTTTTTAACCATCGTCGCAAGCACCGCCGCCGCTTCTGATGAGGGGTTCCTCCAGCGAGCTCATCTCTCAGCTACGGATTTCAAGAAACCGTTTTATGTCGTTTGGCCTCCACCGCCAACATCAAGTTCTAGCTCAACAAATAATACGTCCTCACAGCAAAAGCAAAACCAAACCATCCTCGCCGCCCGCCTCGCCTTTTCCGACCTCGAACACAGCCACTCCCGCACGCGCGACAAGCTCCAACGGATTCCCAACCCCTGGGCCACGCGCGGCTGGACGTTTCAGGAACAACTACCATCCACGCGCATGCTGCTTTTCACAGGCTACGAGCTGCGGTGGATCTGTCCGTCGGCTAGCCTGTGCGAATGTACGTATCTCCAGCAGCAGCAGCAGCAGCAGCAGCAGGAGGGGCAGGTCGTACGCGACGTAGCCCGCATGGATCCGCTGGCCAGATCCATCTTTCCCATGCCTGAGAGGGAAGAGGAGGTGTATGATTGCTGGCATGACATCGTGGAGGAGTATACGACGAGGAATTTGACGTATGGGTCGGATAGGTTGCCGGCTGTGAGCGGGTTGGCGAGGGTTGTGGGGGAGAGACTTGGGGGTATTGCGGCGGCGGCGGCGGCGGATAACAAACACAAAGCGGCGACGGAGTCAAGAGTGAGGTACTTGGCTGGGCTATTGGAGGGGAACTTGACGATGGATCTGGCGTGGAGGGCTAGGTTTGTTGCTGGGAAATCCAATTCCAGTGGTGGTGATGGTACTTATGGTTCTGGGTCTACTGGGTCTGAGTACATTGCGCCTACCTTCTCATGGGCGTCTGTCACCAATCCCGTCTGCTGTCGACTCAGCCAGCCGGAATGGACACCGCGGTGCGTTGTCGAGGATGCCGACTGCGTCGTCGTTGGTGCTAACCCGCTTGGCCGGGTCAAGAGCGGCTTCGTCACGCTGCGCGGGCATCTGCTGAAGTCGACGTTGATCGACCCGTACAGGGGAACGGGGGACTTGTATTATACTGAGCCGGCCGACTGGGGAGAAAGATTGAAGGTGGATCCCGATCAGTGGCTGGAGGAGTTTGACGTGTCGCTGCCGCCTCCTCGTCACGATGCCAGCAGACAGGTACAGATGGAGAGATCAGTTCGACGCGCGCGATGTTGGGCTTCTGGATCGGGTTCCATTGGGGGGAAGAACGGCCCACCCCAGAGAGCACAGTCTGGTGCAGCAGTTTACCTGTTTTTGCTTGGTCAGACGCCCGGGAGTAGGATCAATGAACGAGTGAAGCTGGCGGTTTATTTCATCGTACTGGGGTTGTCGGCCGATCATCCGGGGAAGTTCGAGAGAGTGGGGTGTGCTACCGGTGAGGTTGATGAGGGCAAGCTGGATGAGCTGCTCAGACTTTCTTCACAGACAAGTGTCATCACCGTTGTCTAGAGACACTCCGATGAGATATCAGATAAGATCAATATTCTTGAGTGGGACACCACCATTGGCAATACTATACCGCCACCAGCTTCTTCAAGGTAGTCCTTTATAATGATGGATGGTTGCCCGAGCGCTGACTTACGTCCGGGATTGTCGCCGCAAGTTCAGAGGTGAGAGGGCATATGGACTTCGGATATTACACTAGAGGGGCGTTCGTTACTTCTTCGTACACAGAAAGGCAGGAGCACCAGATGCGCCTCCCCAAACTATCGCCACCGAACCTAATCGGGAAACCAGGAACCAGCTAACCTCAATGCATCAAAGTCAAAAGTGCCGTTTGAGACTTCGAGGCAGGTACTACGTTTAATACTTCAGAAGTGGAAGTCACAAGGGATATTACAGTATCGTGAGCGCACAATAAGAATTGCCACACGACGCCTCCTACGTACCATGTGGTCCGGCATATCACGAGAAACAGATATCAACTAGGACTGAGGGGGAAAAGCAAAAAAAAGGAACCGCCGGGCAAATACAAGTGAAATAAATCAAAAAGAATACAAATTGGCAAGATCGAACGACGTTGTCGTACGTGATGTAGAGAAATGCAAAAAAGAATTATTGGTCTCTCCCGCCGGGAATTGAACCCGGGTCTCGAGCGAATCGAACTGATGTTCAAGCTTGACAAGCTCACATACTGACCACTATACTACGGAAGATGTACAGCTGTTAATCAGCTGTCGTAGTTGGTTGTTGGAAAGTTGTCCGCTGGAGGGATTTATAAAGACGAACATGCATGCCACAGGCCCTTTTAATTCAGTTGCATGTCACCTGCCTGCCATGCAGCTGCTAAACAACTCTCAACCATGGGATAATAATGCTTGATGGGCCTCGTAATCAAGACACTTGATCGAGACTTATAGTCCACTGCGTTGTAGAAAAATTCCTGGAATATTGTTGTCTGGTTGTGTGCGACGCATGCGACTGAGATAGAGATGTTGCAACCCGGTGGATATTTTATGGTCCCTACACCATCCAACTTCAACCCATCTTGCGAGCTTCAACATATCTTAAGTGTTTCAATAACATCGACACAGGCATAATCTTTGTTTAGCCCTTGTGCGCACTAAAATACACCCATTAAACCAAACAACCAGACAATTGCTTATCTTTTGCCGTTTACACAATCGCCATAAATCATCATCAATAAGGCGGAACCGACCGACCCGACCCGGACGTGAAGCCCTCCCCCAGCCGATACCAATTTCCGTCCAGTAGTGCCCGCCATCCGTCCGTCTGGGTAACCGCATTTGCCACGCTTTTGGTTTTGGGTTTTCTCTCCTCACAAGACTCCGAATTCGAAAAGTCCAGACAAACCATGGCAGTTATAACTGCGAAAACACCAACGCCAGCCAAACCGCTGTGAGTGAAAAGAAGAAAGTAAAAGCAGATATCCCGGTCTCTACCAAGCCTCATCGTGTATGGAAGCCAAAAGGGCACAGTATTTATTACAGATGGCGTGACAAAAGAAAAGCGAATCAGAGGGCCAAGCCAGTTCCGTCGCCGGTCCATCTGTATAGGGCCAGCAGTTCCCTGCGGCGCTGATGTTGTTCGCCAAGGTCCTCAGGCACGCGGCCGCGGACCTGTGCAAGGGCACTGCGCATCACCCTGCTGAAGTTACGCTGCAAGAAGAGAGAGTGAGCAAAGCGTCCACAACAGACTTGATATTGGGAAAAAAATAACGTACCTGGTACTCCGTGTTCAGGGTAACCACGCAGGCCTCGTGCGCACGAATAATAGTCTCGCAAGCCTTGACCACGCTTGGCGATGCCTCGAGTTGAAGTTTGTCTGCAATGAGCAGAAGGAGGAACGAGCCTTGGAGGAGATAGATACCGAAAAAGAAAGGCATAAACTCCAGGCCGGGATCATATTCAAGAATGTTGCTGATGGCTTCGGCAGCGGACACCGCATGCCCAGTAGCAGTAATGAAGCCCTGGCTGCTGATCCAGAGGTCATTGTCATCGAGGAGATTGATGGGATCCCACTTCCCAGTAAGGAGGATATGCAATACATGCATAACGTGTGTTCCATAGGCCATGACAATGCGAGTCTGGATATCGCTTTCTGTCATCCGGCTGGAACTGGTGTGTACGCTGTGTACACTTTGAACCGACGGTGTCCCAGCGTCATGGGGCACATCATTGGCGGTTGGAACACCGGCCGCCTCGGCAGCCTTCTCGTCAGCAGCCTGTGCTTGTGCACTGAGACTGAGATTGCGATGCTCGAATCTCTTGATGCTCTCCTCATAGATTTCAAGATGGCGGGTAATCTCAGCTGTCTGATCATCCCATTCACGGGATGAACGGAAGCCAACGCCAAAGCGTGGGTGATTTCGAGCATGATGCAAGTCCACGATCTCGCCGAGGATGGTCATCAAGGGTAGGAAGTAGCCAAAAATGCTATGACCGGTGCAGACAAAAGATGGTCCACGATGCCGAACAGCTGGAGTATTAGGATCCGAAGCCAGGACATTCGGATCGGTGTAAGCATGAAAATTCCCGTTCTGGTAGTCGGTATCATCCATGGGCTGCAAAAGACCATCGCACTCGATGTCGAGGAGAAACAAAGGCCGGTTGTAACATAGCGCAAGGTGACGGTCGACAATATAGACGAGCCACCAAATACGCCGTCTCTCCTCTCGTTCCTCCTCGGTAATCATGCCGGGAATGTTGCCCATTTCCCCGTCAACCTCGTTCCCACTGTTCTGCATCGAGGGTGAGTTTTGTGGCAGTTCTCGTCCGAGCTTGAGCTCACGAGCTAGTGACCATGCGGCGTTCCACCACCGCAAGCTGGCGCCTTTATACTCGCTCGCAGAAACCACGGTGGCAAGGTGGATATAAGTCACCACATCGTCCAAGGTCCCTGCGGCGCCAAATGCGCCAGTCTCACCAGTCAAGGCATCCATGCTGATCGATCCTGGAAGGGCCACACCGAGGCCACCCAGCGCCACTCCATCAACAATCGGGCTCGAAACAGGTGAAGACTCCTCAGACGGGGTGTGAATCAGAGGCTTAAGAAGGCTCACAGTGAGCTCCAAGAGCTTTTGGCAGATCTTGCCGCGCGCCGACGGAACACTGGTCAAGAAGGGGGCGTCACTGGTTTGGGCAGCAACCCACAGCATGCTTGCTAGAAGCGCGGGTTGACATTGACGAGGTTTTGTGGGGTGCAAGAAGGATCGCTTTCGAAATACAAACCCCAGAACATAAGGCGACATGGGGTGCATCTGAGCCGAAGAGGAACTGGCAAAATATAGGTCGATGAGGTCGCATGCCAACGACACCGGCATCAGGTTACCCAAGTGCGGTAGAAGTGGCTCTAACACGGGGTATCGCAATTGTGAATGGCTGTAGGCGGGTTGCGGAACGTGCTGCGCAAACTGGGGTGGCGGTGATGCTATGTTCATCCAACCAGGCGAAGTTGGCTCGCCAGCCATGGGATAAGCACTCAACGGGCTGGTCCCAATGCGGAAACCACTTGATGTGTTTGCGGAATAGCCGGTCGGACTTCGAGTTTGCAGGGCGTATGGTAGATCCGGATAGTTGGACATGGCAGCCTGATTCGAACCGTATGGTGTATGATGCGATGCGCCGTTCATCAGATGAGCACCCATCCCTTGACGATGATATTCTTGGTGGACATTCCCATAGCTGAGATCGAGAGTAGCTGGACTTTCCAGATCTCTATCCATGGCTCCCGGATGACTCGCCATGTGTGTCTGATGTGCGCCCATATCAATACTGTCCATACTCCCGGTCCTTTGACTCCTCATTGAATCTTCGGTCATGTCGCTCATGGTTTTGTCATTTGAAGTTGATTGGTGTTCGATGGGCAAGGAAGAAGCTCGCTTGGCTGTTGTGGTACTCTCGGTTCGGGTCTCGGGGGATTGATTGTTTTCGCCAGCTTGGCTCGGGGATTTTTGACCGTTCTGCTGGGCGGCGGCGGCGGCAGCTGCTTGTGCCGCTAAATCCTTTCTTGAAGCCTTTCCACGCTTCTTTCGCTCCCGTATGTACTCGCAGCCAAGTCCGAATTCTAAATACCGTCAGACTATGCTTTGGCTTATTTCAAGACTCACACTTTACTTACCAATGCAATGGGCACATGGATGTTGGCCATCGCATTTTGTCCGCAGCTGATTGCACTGGTCACACGCTCTGCTTATCCGTCTACGAATGGGTCCGGCCGCTCCTGTTGCTCTCGTTGCCGGTCCATAGGGATGTTGTCGGTGCTTTGGTTGAGGGCCTGCCCTTGCTAAGTGGTGGTTGTGAACACTGACGTGCTGCTGAAGTTGCTGAAGAGCGTAGTGAGAGCCAGGGCCCATGGTGTCGAGGCCAGCAGCATGGAGATGGCTGGCTGAGACATGTCCGCTAGACAGCAGGGTAGGAGATGGCATAGCATGGTAAGGGGCGAACCGGTGAAGTGGATTAGACAACATCTTGGCCGAAGGTGTAGCGTTGATGATGTGTATGGAAAAAGGGGGTATCAGGTGGCGTGAGGCCTTTGAGCCGTTGGATCAAAGACGGATGCTTCGAGCGAGAGCGGGCAGTTGGTTGAAGCTCCGTAGTGTGCCAGTCGTAGTCAGAGGTAACAAGCAAGAATGTCGTCGGCGAGGATGGGGAGGTGAGCGCTATCTATATCCTAACCCTTGGCGCAAAAGCTTGATGAGCTGCCGGGCGGGAGCCGGACTGGTCAGCAGTAGTCTAACAGGAGGGGACTGGAATTCAGTGTGGGGAAGCCCAGGGACGGGACAGGAGCGTAAAAATGGTAGCAGAAGGGGCACCACGATGCGGGAGAGATCAACACGGGTGTGAACAGAGGCCGGTACAGTCCATCTGCACGAAGGAAGCGGAACCAGTACAACATTGCGGGGTTTGGGTATTAGAGAAGCTGACCAGGTGGCGGGCCAGAAGCAGGGGTAAGCAGACGGGATCAAAACGGCCCCCGTTGAGAACGTGGTCGTGATGATGGCGGGGGTGGTACGCAAAGAAGAGGGTGTGTGAACGTACATGGCGCAGAACGTGGTTCGAGACAGGACGGCCAGGAGATTCCTGGGCTGGGGAGTGGTGTTCTCGCTCTCCCGAGCCCGTCAGTTAGGGATGAGACTTGGTCGTGATGGTCGCCGTCTTGCAGTTGTCGTCCCTCGTAGTTGTGGTCCGGACCGGGTGACTGTCTGAATCTTCAGCCTCCAACTATATGCCGTATAGTGGTGGAGAGGGGCCGGAGGGAGCAGAGAATGCCAAAAGGGCTAAAGGAGACCGGATTCGAACAGGGGAAGACGTCGGTAATTTTTCTTTGGAGCGGTTCCTGCTTCTTGGTTGCACTTTGGGCAAGAGTCTATGTATGCTTGGCGTGCATGTACAACATGAGATTGACGGCGAGGTCGATGGCCACTGACCAGACCAGATCCAATTGGCGAGCGCGCCTCCTTTCTGGGCCAGAGACAATATACGAAGGTAACGAGCTTATATTGCGAGGGCAATATACAGGGCGGCGGGACGGGAGAAGCCTGGGGAGACGTGAGCAAAGGCTGGAGAGGGTGAATCTGTGTCAAACGCAGGAGACGATGTAGCGCTGGCTAGGTAGGTTGCTGGGAGGGAGACTGGGAGAGGGAAAAAAAAAAAAATGACAGCGGATTTCGTGCAATTCATTCTGGGAAAGTGGAAGCCGCTGCCTCAGGGTTCACTTGGTGATATAATGGACCATCTTCCCTCCAGACAGCGGAGCACTCCCCAAACGGGGTTGGCCTACTGGCAGGGATCCTAGGGAACTGGTTTCGTGTGGAGAAGAGAAGTCGTGTGTGTCTGCATCATGGTGGTAGTGACGGGTGGTGGCCCCCAGAAGAACCACAAAGAACGGTGTAGTGTATGTACAGCGAACCATTGCCCAACCCAAACCGCTAACAAGGCGGAAAATGCAACGAATGGTGATTCAACTGTGAGTACAAGGGGCGAACAACATATGGCGTTGAGGAATTTGAGTGCCGGTGGTGCTTGTCATGGTCCCAACACTTGTTGACATGTCTGATACTGTCTGACTGTCTCTTTGATCTCGTGGACACTATCACTTGAATACGTAGGGAGTCCGACTGTGCCATCCTGTGAGTATAGCATGTCATAGACTTCAGATGAACCTCGAGGATGGATTCGTCTCAACTTTGGACAGATGGAGGTTTTGAGGTAGGTAGAGGTAGGTTGAAACCTCGGGGACTCGGTTGGCTGACCGGTCACTACTGCGTATGTCATGGCGCTGAGGGATGGCAGGATTTGGGGACGACAGGGCCTACTGATTGGTATTTTCCTCGGCATCCCCTCCCGTTCTCTCTTCTCCGCGTTTTTCTCCTCACGGCATTGTCTCATCCATCATAAAATCCGTTGCCTCCCAAGTCCCAGCAAGAGAACTCGCTTCCCAATCACTTGACTAGGCACCTCGTAGCGAGGAGAAATTGAGAGCGAGACTCTCAGGTGCGGCCAAACGATGGCGTTACTGCGGAATGGTGCAATGGGCGCTGCAACCCCCTGCCGCTCAAGCGCTGCCGGCCCCTCCCCAGTGCTCCCCTCCTGGTTCGGCACCAAGTTGTAGGGGGTTTGGCTGCGAAGCGCGGAGTGGTCTTGAGAACAGAAAGAGATGGACTCGACCATTCAGAACGGTTCCGCCCCCTGCTACCTCCAAGCGTAGGGTACCTTGTCACCGGCCTTGCCATACATCGTTCTCGTCTCTTGTAGTGCAGGTGCTGTCCGTGGTCGCCGTAGGTGTACACGTGTAGGTATATGTGCCTGCTGTTATGGTGAACAGCAACCAGACTCTGGTCGTTGCGATCGCCCATTCCGACTCTGGGGGAGGGGGAAAAGCGGAGGTGTCGAGGTACGGTACCTGTAGCCCGCTTGTAGCCCGTCGCTTACTCCATGTTTTTGTGTCGGGCCACTCCGGGGCAACATGTGGGTTTAGTGGGGAAGAATGGAGGCGTTCGGACAGCCTTTGTCCATACAGAGGTCGTCGCTGGAATATGACCGGCAGTGGTGTCTTTTGGAGATATCACCACCTGCTGGGGCGCCCGCTGTGTGGTTGGATTGTTGGAAGTGGAAGCTTCTCTGACCCCCCGGACTTGCTGGCGTGCCAGAGACGTGCCCCGAGCGCGAGAGCGGACAGGCCATTAAACTTGATACGGATGGGTGGGAACTGACCCAGCTCGCCCAGCTCCCGACTAGGTAGGCAAGTCGCTGGAGGCATTGGTTGCGGCAATGCGGTACAGTGTCAGTGTCAGAGTGTCCTTGTTTTGTGATGGAGGGTGGCAGCCAGAGAGATGCACACCCGCACTCGCGGGAACCTGACCTTGAGAGATGGTTTTATGGTGGTGTCGAACTGGATGTTGTCCGCTGGAGAGTCAAGAGAGTGTGATGTGAGGTGGAGCAAAAAGACGTTTTCGGTTGGAATGTCTCCACGGCGCTTTTTTCGGGTTTTCTGGAGTTTTCTGGGGTCACGGAAATCGTGGGATGCCCCTGGGGAACTGCGGGCAATCGAGGAGAACTTTGGGGGAGGCTCGGGGCAAACTGTGGGTGAAGAAAGGCTGGAGAGCGCCGTAGAACCAAAAGGCCTGCCAAGCCGATCCAGCCAAGTATCGCGGGGTATCCACATGTATCCACTCACGACGACTTGGCGGGAGCCACCTAGAAATTTTTGTAGGTCATGTTCGGCCTGTGGGTGCGCCGCTGCTTGCCAGCTTCCGATTGGTGACAACTTTTCCCCTGCCCTGCTTCGCGATGACGATGGTGCGCGACTCGGCAGCGGCCGAAAACAACGGGACCAGCTAGCTCCCCAGGTTTCAGCTGGCTATTCAACACTCACTGGAGGCAAGAGGGAGGAGGATTTTCCAAGTCAACGAAACATCAAACCAGTCTCGCCAGTTCTTCCATCAAAACATCACCATCATCGGCTACCCTGTTCAAGACAAACAACCCCAAGCTGGACGGACAAAACCAAACGCATTGCGCATATCATCCTTACCTCGTTTGTCTCCGGTATGCTCTCCACATTTGGGGGCCTAGGGGCCCAGGGCCAGAACAGGCCATGTCCTTCCATGTTCTGAACTGAACAGGTACACCTGCAAAATCGACACAACACCACCACCTTCATTAATGCGATGGCGACGAGGTTGACAAAAGCAGAAGCCCATCTCTGTTCTTTAATATCCTCCTGCATCAAATATCGCCCGCTTCCTCTGGTGTATGGCTGGCTGGATGATGGACGGTGCCACCTCTCAATTTCGACTTACAGCTCTCTCCAGATTTCTGCTCTCATTTCTGGGTCGGTGACGAGGATCCCCAACATGAACATCGCCTTCTGGAGATTACACTTGGGCTGCCTGAGTCGTGCGTCCCGACGCCCATCCGTCCTTGGAACCTAAAACCACGGATCTACCTAGCATCGTGTCTTGATCAAAATCAAGCAATAGCAAACACCTTTGCTGTTGTTCCATTCTATCAATATCAGACACACTTATCAATTTTCTATTCATTGTACCTACATATCGACCGACATAAGGGCGAGAAAGGCTTTCCATGGTCGAATCCTATGCTACACGTCCATTCAGTCACCAAAACAGCGTCACATTCCCGTCCGGCAGTCGTTCAGCATGCCAGGCATGCCTACACTCTAGTCTAATGGTGTACTTCTCCGCAGACGCACACGGTATCAAAAAGCGCTAGCGCCAAGCCTTGACATCTTTACACCAACTGTGTGTATCTCATACAACAAGGGCTGATCAGCGTGCTCCAACGTTCGTCATCAGCTGTAGATGCTTTCTTCGAACAATGGTGTTGCAATTCACTTCCCAATTCGCCAAGCCCTCCGCATCGCTTATAAGATCAGAAAAACGTGGCCGGAGCAAGCAACTTGCAGTGTTGTGGTGTGGACTGCTACATGCCACAATATCTTGACCACCAGAGCTTTTTGAAACCATCGTCTGTAAAGAAACCGATTTGGATGAGATGCAGAAGCATCCATGTAGTACAGCCGTACCTACATGTACATATGTTTTTGCCACTGTCCCATGGTGGGCGCCGCCGAGTTGCAGTCCACTAGGTACTTGTATGTACGCAACACCCATCTGCAACAACGTCACAGAATCCCCATGTTGTAAGATTGCATCTGGCTGGTGGCGTCTGGCCCGCTATCGACCAAACCCAAGAGGTGCCTGAGAATGAGATTGACCACACTCTTGTTTACTCAAGGTCCGTAGGAACACGGCTCTCATTGGATTCCGTCCATTTTGCTGGCATTTGCGGTGCCGTACCTTTCGGACAAGAAGCTGGCCTCCATAATCTCGTCCATGACAGCTCGGGACTCACTTGAGCGGACCGTTCTTTGGCACTGCCGTCAACCGTGGTAGGAAGTACAAGGCTACAGCTCTGGCAATGGGACGCTACCCTACGAGCCTACCCGCCAATCCGCCTTGCACATGCAACCTCCACAGTAGCGCGGCAGCTCCATCTGTCAAAACGCAGACTGGAGCCTCTTGAACCTTCTTCTTCAGGTGTCTTGACCCGTCAACAGAGGACCCTGACGTCGTTAGCCCCGAGATCCGGAAACCTAGCGAAGCCTGTCTTCAGGCAAAGTATATATGTGGATTCGTTTGACGTCTCCCGTTTGTCTCCCCCTTCTCCACGCTCATTCAACTCAAATCTGGGGAAGGACTCCACGGAAGCCCTACGGTCTGCTTTTCGTTTCAACACTACACTGCCATTTGGAAGATGACCGCGAAGATCATGGAGAATGGACCCTTGTCGCCGTGGCGCGATCCCTGACCGACCGGCCGGCGGACCGATACTCCACATGCAAGCCAGATCGCAACCACGACCTTCAGAGTCTTGCCGGTCACACCGTCAATCCTGATTTGCTAACCGTCCTGATACCCCTGTACGCGGTCTGTCATACTTGTACTGGATAGCCAATAGGCACCTTCCTTCAACGCCACATCGCTGAAGTGTTGCCGCAACCCCGATCCTTGGACGTCCAAGAATGTCTTCTCCGGACCTTTGACAGCTCCATCGCCCGTATTGGGAAGCAACATCTCACCCTGCCTACGTATGACCTTGTAAGTGACCCTCTTCACGCTGAAGAGCAACCATGAGCCCGAGCACAGAACTCCGATCAACGCCTTGTTGGGCATGACCTAATCGCAAGCGCGCGGACATGTTCCTCCAGTCTCACTTTGTTTTCTCTTGTCCATCACGATGCTACATTCAAAGCGACCTAGCGCTTCCTCTGGACCGTAGTAAGCACATGGAGCGGACATCTCATTGATCATCCGGAAGTTTGGTGGTATATTGTCCAGCTTCGAGCTTTCGGTAACTACCGACTTACAGTCTTCGCATTCTCTATTTCACTGCTAGCTGGGCTGTCGTGATGGGAGACAACCCTGATAGGGACTTCCTTAGCCTTTCCGTCTGGTCTTGGTCGAATTCACAACTAAGCTGACGGTGGGCTATCCCTGTGGTACGGATAAGTAGCCTGACAACCAGAATTCCAACATCCAAGACATATTGTCTTATGCACCCCGCCAGTTGTCCCCGGAAAGGGGACCGCTTTTCCACCACCACGAAGCGCGAATACTGAAGCAGCTGGAGCTCTACCAAACTCATGTCTATCAGCTTTGTTTCCAAAGCGCCGGGCAGAGACGTCGGGTCCGATGAATTGAAGAGCCATTGACCTTCCTTTTCGAGATCAAGTAAGGCGGCCCGCACAGATGCACCCCAGACTGACATATCGGCATTGGTTTGACAACATCATGGGGTCCTCAGACCACATGGCTATGCTGACGAACACCTTGCCTTTTCCTCTCCGCTTGCATTCGGGGGATCGCACTTGGCCCGGCTGGACACGACGTCGGTACCGAAGACCCTTTTGAAGACCGCACACTCTGCAGATCATAAGGGTCCGTCGGCTCCTGAGGAGTCGCAGGTGTCCACCTAAATGTCCGTTGTGGCCGCCCGCCTATGCTTCTTTTTCGCATGGACTGATCATGGTCCTGCACCAACAAACTCACCGCGCCTCGGAGCCTGCGGCGCAAGCGTCAGGCAGTTAGGCCTAGTGGAGTTTGGAAAACCCGGTCACAGACCGCTATACTCATATGGACTTCGGGTCTCTGGCAGCTGTCATCTATGTCCAACGTGAGGTTCCCCGGTACTAGTGGACGGGAAGCAACTCACATGATCAACCGTTGAGTTTTCCAGACGTTCCTGAACCTAGCAGCCACAGAGTCGTCGGCAATGACGTCCAATCGGCCAAATGAAGGCGTCCAGTCTGCATGTCAAAAACCACGTGCCGGCAAATATCGCAATGGTCGGACGGGATGGGAAGCAGTATGCAGACTACCTAACCTTCCTCACATTTTCCTTTCTCGGATATCTCACCTCCCTACCTCTATGCCGCTTTGGTGTTGCGGAGGGAGGGAGCACGGCAGAACCGGTGATAGTCCAGAGCTGGGCGTACCAAGCTTTACTGCTTTACACGTACTACTCCGGGGAAGAAACATATCACGATCGGCAGACAACAAGGAGAAAGACAGACCATATACAGAGTCGGATCGACGAACATCAGTTGTGATCCTTACTCTCTTCAGTTATACCTCTAGGTGCAGGACGACAGCGATATAACCTATCAGATGGTAGGTGATAATGGGGAAGATAAGCGGTGATTAATTGCTTGTTAATTAACATGACACTACCTTCTACGAGGTCGCACGCTGTTCATGATGATCCGCCTTTGACTTGACGGTCTGGTGATGGGTCTGTGGTTGATCGACGGACTATTTCTTTGTCCACAAACCAATTTTCCTCGGGCATGCTTCAATGAAGCTCTACTGAGAAAGAGAACCATCGCTTCAAACTAACCGCCAGCTAAGTATTCATCATCCGTGGAAGTGCAGTTCTAAACAGTCAATTGCAAGAAGACTCACAGCGAGACAACCCCTTCCTGTTTTTGTAGCCAGTCTTTCACAAACCTCAACTCGAGCATTTCACAACAATTCCCGTCCTCCGCAAAACAAAACGCTCACCACACAGTGAGTCAAATCGACGCCGTCGATCACCACCGCTGCTACATACATACATACCTCGCGAAATCTAGCAGATGCAGTATAGTATAGTCTAGTGTAGTGAAAAGCCTCCCCCAGTCCGGCACTTACCATCACGACCCCTGTCCCCCCACAAACCGCTAACGACTGTAACCTACCTCTACCTTACTGTAAACTCCCGTCCGCCGCCGTTGAACTGTCCGGATGTCCAGTGGACAGTGATACCTGCCCTCGAGCTACCGTGACAGTGGACGGGCAGTTACTTAGAGTTCCTAGGTAGCCGCAATAATGCCCCAATCCGGATGTATCCTCCGCTTGCTGTGCCATCTCCGTTGAGGATTTTGACATTTTTTCCGGCACTTGTTGTTGGAGCTTGCATCAATTTCTCTACGTAGGTAGCTCGGGCTCGTGCTCGGAGGTTAATCCGCTTCTGGGAAGATGAGAGTGTAGCTTGATATCCAGACTTGCTACTAAGTGTTTTTGCGAGGAAAAGAAAGAAAAGGGTTATACTTACCTTAGGTACAGGTATTTGTGGGTCTTAGCTCTATGGGAGGAAGAAAACGGAGTTCTTGTCTGAATCGTATATCCTGAAGTATACCATGATTTCTTGGCTAGAAGTATACAGCGCGGTTTGTTGAAAATGTCTTCTACACTTCGATTCTTGGGAGTCTTGTCTTGAGCTAGAATCATCTTTACAAGCGCAACCCTCGGGTAGGTAACTATCATTTGCTTTTGCGGGGCACAAACATACGTGCTTTCATTTTAGTATTGGTCAATTTTGACCCTTGGGAGGGAGGCTTCGAAAATGATTTGCACACGCTTGACAGTTGCCGGCCAGAACTTTGGCAAACTGCGAGTGTCGCTGGTGATGCCCGGAGTGTGTGTCAGTCAGGCTTGTTGCAGTAAGCAGTTCTGTATGCCTAACATAAGTGGAGAAACGGGGATGTTTTGATATCATTAAAAGCGCCAGTGGTTTAGTGGTAAAATCCATCGTTGCCATCGATGGGCCCCGCGTTCGATTCGCGGCTGGCGCATTTCTTTTTCCATTTTTTCCGCTTCAGTTTGTACTTATTATGTTCTCCTTCTCTTATCTTTTTTCTTCTTTTTTCCATAGACGCTCCTCGCAGGTTCTCTTAAGTGCTGTCTCAACATTTTTTGCCTAATGTGTGGTTTTGATTTGCATGAGCTGGGCTATGACTCGCTCGCATCATTGGTGCACATTGCGCCTTCACTGACGGAAACCCAGGCTTGTTCAACCATTTGAAGCAAACGACGCATAGCCAGCCCTCTGACTTGGGATCTCTTCCTGGTTTCTTGAAACCCGAGGCATTCCGTTGCTTCAATGCGAAGTCATTCCCAGAATCTCCCGATCGTTCTTCCCTTCTCAAAGTTCTGCAACGTCTCTTAACGCATGCGCAACAGGGCAGCTGCGGCACAATGCCCACCAGCAACCTCAACTTCTGATCAAATACTGTTGGCTTTTCAGCGCCGATATCTCACGAAAAGGGAGTATACTATCTGCAATACACAAGATAGCCTCAAAAGCCTTGGAAAAATCTGTTGTATCGGCCTTACAGTTAAGAATGACGCTGAATTTGTTGAGTGTCTGCAGCGGGGAGCGGTGCGTTTGGCGGCTCGGTTTTCGGAGGACTCGTCATAGAATGTCCATTACACTTACCTGTCAGGTCGTTCCGAGAATTGGGGCGGGTTCTAATAGCTCTCAGTATTTGGTATTTGGAACGCACGACTTGCTCTCTCCTTATTCATCCAAGAACACATCTTATACATCTTCAACGGCGCTATGTCCCATCTATATGCCTAACTGGAAGTTTGTCTACCAGATTAGTCCTCCGGGATGAAACATTTTTCCGGGATGAGAATGGATCCTTATGTATTTGTAGCATTACGGCTCATTCACCCAGGTGTATTACACGTTAAAACCCGGCCCCGTTTCTTGGATGACTTGCCTGTCCAATTCGGCCGACCGAGCTCGTGATCGCATTTACGTCTTACTCCTTCACTTCCAAGTTTTTGATGCAGACCACGCATGTGTGTAGAATGGAAAGTGCAGGGCGGGGCAAACTGGGCATTCTTGCATGGAAACTTCCACTTGTCACCTTCTCACAGTAGTCCATCCACTCATACTTCTTTCCCAAATTCAACGAATTTCTCGCTCTCGTTATCTCGTAGAAGTGAACACCATCCACCGCAGAAGGTACGTCTATCATCCAGTTGGTCTTGCTCTTTCCTTCCCTTGTTAGCCCTTACCAGACCTCCCGATTCAGTAGTGTGGTCCATTCCTTGTATCTCCGCAACGTCATCCTCCTGTGAATTACCTGAAAGACTAGTTCAAATCAATCATTTCAGGAAGGCACCATACACGTCGTATGCTAAATGTTCAATACAGCACGCCAGAACCTTGCAAGAATGGGAAGCACGACCCTCACCGAACTGAGCGAGGCTCTCCCCACCATCGATGACCTGGGAAACTCCATCTATCTTCAAAAGCAAGACGTGTTACGGGATACTGACATTGAAATTCAGCCATTACAGGTGCGTAGCTATTCTACAGAGGCGAACGAAGGTGGATGGCAGCGAGCAAGCCGTGCATTCGATTATCGTACCTACCATCTCAACCTAGTTTCCAGAGACTAACGGTATCGTGATAGATTGTTCTTATTGGAGGTCTGTCTTCCGGCAAAACCTCTCTCTTGGAGAGGCTGACAGGGTGCACCTTACCTTATGGCGGCGGGCCTACCACCCGCTTCGCCACTCGACTTACCTTCCGCCGCAATCTCACCAAGGGTATCGTCACTTTCATCACGCCGGGAGGCTGGTCCCACGAAGACACAGTCGAAAAGCTGAGATCCTTCCACCATGTGCTTGACAACATTGATGCCAAGGCCCTCGCAGATACAGTCGAGGAGGTAAATCAACCCTCTTCCCATCACGCAATATATCGAGTTCCCCCGTTAACCACGATTACAGGCAGCAGCTGTTATGGGCATTCAGAAGGGCTTCGCGGACAATGAAGACGATGTGCCCCTGTACAGCGAAGATATTTTGGAAATTGAGGTGTCCGGGCCTGATGTATGGTGTTCTCCTACACTCCCACGAATCAGTCATGCCAGGGTCCATGCTAACTGAACGGTCACAGCAACCTAATCTTGCATTTATTGACACACCGGGTCTGCTTGGTGCCGAATCCCTTGGTCCAGGTATGAGCAACAACCTGTTACGAGCGTTACTTACGACTGACCATTATCCTGAAGACAATTCGGGGAAGAAGAAAACGTCCCTGATAGACGGCATTGCACTGAAGCATCTGATGAACGAACAAACTATGTATGTCACAACCTACTCTAAACTGTTTTGGTATTATTAGCCAATGAGAGCCCGCTAATCATCACTGCGATCACAGTATTCTCGCAGTTATTTCATCCTTTTCTGACCGCGCCAAAGAAGATGTTCTGCGGCTCGCCAAAGCCGCTGACCCAAAAGGCGAGAGGACGTTATGCGTCCTGACACATGCTGATGTGGTGAAGGGGCAACCTAAAGTCCAGACCATTCTCGCTCCAGCTCGGGAGAATCCACACGGATTAGGCGGCTTTTGGGTCCGAAATCGTGGCGCTGACGAAGGTGAGCTTAGCGCTGGCCAGTGCAGGACGAGGGAACTGGCACTTTTTGCCGAATCTCGATGGGCCAGCTTCTCTAAGCTTGGACGAACCGGCATTGACGCCCTGAAAAGTGCGTTGGGGATGCCACTTAGGGATCTTGCCAAGGAATGTCTTCATAGACAAAGGACTGAAGTCCTAAGGCGTTTGTCTGCCTGCAAGAAAGAGCGTCTGGCGCTAGGTCCACCAAGAGATACGCCTACTAACCAGCGCGAGTACCTGATGGAGCGTGTATCGACATTTGAGCGGCTGGCTTCTGCCGCGCTGGAAGGCCATTATGGCGCTGACCGACTCTTTACTACACATGCTGTGTACAGGCTTGTTACGAACATCACTGATCTCAACAACTACTTTTGCAGCGCGATGCGGCAAAGAGGGCACACCTACTACTTCAAAAATGAGAGGGATGATGAGCAATTCGATTTCAAGACTGATGGCTATATGCAAGGTTTGAAGGAACTTTGCGAATGGGCTGCTTCTTGTGCTGAATTTGGCGAATTCCTACACCCTGATAGCGGAGAAGAAGTCGATGCCCTGACGAAACAAGAGGATAGCATCATGGCTTACCTGAACGCGGTGACTTCAGGGCTTCCGCGAGTGGGAATACAGTCAACTGTGAGTTTGAAACCGAGCGGACTAAAGAGAATGTTGATGGCTAACTCTTCTATAGCCTGGAGAATCAATCTTTACCATGATCTTCCAAGAACAAGCTGAGAAATGGACCCTCCACGCCAACTATCTTATGAAATCGGCCATCTTTATTGTGCATCGCTTCATCTGCGAATTGATGGTAGACGTCTTCGAGAATTCAGATGTTCGCAGAGAGCTCCAGGACCTCGTCAGCGAAAAAATCCTCAACGCGTATAAGCGGGCGTGGGACCACAAGGAGTTTTTGGTTAAGATGGAACTTCGCTGCCGGTCTCAAACATACAATCCGCACTTGGACGCCGCTATTTTGAAGATTGGCCGGGAGAACTTTCGAACAACTTTGATCGAATCCTACAACGATCAAAAATGCCGGATTGGTTCTGAATCGGCATTCAATGCCGCTGTAAAGGCTGCGTTTGGCTCCAGCGGAGTGGAGGATGATCTACATGATCTTTTGCAGGCCTACTACACAATCGCCACCGACAGATTTCTCGATAACATCTGTCGGCAAGCAGTGTGCTACTTCCTGCTCGAAGCGGACGACGGCCCAGTGAAGATCCTCACGGCAGAGTTCATTGCAAACCTGAGCGACTCGCAGCTGGACAGGATTGCCGGCGAGGATGCGATTACGAGAGCGACAAGGCTGAGGCTTGATGCGGAGAGCAAGCCTCTGGAGAACGCGCTGAAGGTGCTGCGGGAGTGAAGAATTGAGGGCGTCAACGGAGAAAGCCTGTCAGGTTGGGTTCATATTTACGGACTTTCGGTGGGGTGAGAAAAAGCGCCATCTTCTCAGAGATAGTTGACCTCAATGAAGATGTAAGGATGGATATCTTGCTTGATCATATGCAAAGAATGTCTCTACTCCAGTCTTGTTATTGCTTTCAGTTTCTATAATTGTTCAGAGGAAGATGACAGGGAATGGGCAGTGAGATCGATGAGCACAGGCAGACAAACAAACAAACCAGCAACAAACAACAGCTACTTAGAGCAGCAACACAAGAAAGACTTTTCAATATCCCGAAAGATCCGAAAACATGCATCAATTTTTCTGGCATGGGAGAAAATCACCGACTCCTGTACTGTCCGTTTGTGGTGGCGCCAATACCAACCAGTCAGTAACATTTAAACGCTTCACGTCCGTTGTATCATCGGCAGCAGACTTTTCAACTCACGGGAGAGGCCTACTACGCACGCGGGATGATACTCAAAAATTTGTTTGTCTCAAGCCTCTTAGTGCCACAACGTCAACATCAGCAGCCCGATGGAGATGGCTACAGACTTAAATCGGATATCGTCGTCACCAGGTAAAGGGAAGGTTACTTTGGGCCTCAAATGACCTGTTTGTTGCAAACAGTGACCATGTTGGGGAAGGCAAAGGTTAGCTAACCACCTCCAGCGAGAAGGTCGGAGGCGATTCACGCAAAGGGATTTGGAGGATAAGTAACGGGGGTGACTCGCGTCCTCTGCTCCTCAGGGCTTACTCTGTGAATCATACGAACTCGGATGGATATTTTTGATAAACTTTTACTTCAAAGACCAAAAGTTCCATCTCCGCAGCCAGCACCACCAGAAGCATCACCGTCACCATCATCACAGGCAACGTCCTTATCTCCGCCATCACGACCTCCGCCATTACTATCTGCGCGAGCACTACCATCACGACCATCACCTACTCTGACACTACCTACGCAAGAAACACCTGTTCGACGACGACCACTTACTCGAGCACCACCTACTCAAACACTACCTACTCGAGCAGTATCATCACAAGCACTACCACCACCAGCACCGGCACAATCTCCTCCCACTCCTGTCAAGATGAGCACCCCATACAACAAAACCAAAGGCCGCCAAGGTCTCGACAGCCTAGGCAACCACATCTACCTCGAGAAGCAAGATCGTCTCCGAGACATTGGCATCGACATCCAGACATCTCAGGTAACTGTCCAAATTTCCCTCCAGTCCCTATCCTACCACCAAGCCTCTCCCAACTCCATAACTGAGCCTGCCTCACCTCAATAAAAACTAACCCTAGCCCCCCTTAAGATCGTCGTAGTAGGCGGCCAATCCTCCGGCAAGAGTTCGCTCCTCGAACTTCTGACGGGCTTCGCCTTTCCCCGAGGTCAGGGCCTCTGCACGCGGTATGCCACGCAGATTACGCTGCGGCGGGCCTCGGTTGTGAGCATTGTTGTCTCCATCACGCCGAGGAACGATTGTGGTGAGGCGCTGAAGGCGGAGCTGAGGGAGTTTAAGAGGGAGTTGGAGGAGTTTGATCCGAAGGAGTTGGGGAGGATTATTGAGGATGTGAGTTTTCTTCGCTTCTTTTATTCCCCCCCGTTAGTGTGACTTAGTTTTGGGTAACCTTCCTGAGGACATGACGTCTTGACGTTTGGATGATGTTGTTGTGTTGGGAAGTCCGGGGTACTGATTGCTGACTGCTGATTGCTTCTAGGCTGCTGTTGTCATGGGCATTCGTGCCGGCGATAACAAGGATGATAGGTCTCTGCCGATGTTCAGTGATGACATCTTGAAGGTTGAAATTTCGGGTCCTGATGTTAGTCAAACTTTCCAAGACCGATAGTGGTTGAGCCAGGCAAATTAACAGAAATGCAGCAACCTCACCTTACGGTCATCGATGTGCCTGGATTGTTCCAGGTTACTGGCGATGCAGGTAAGTAGCGGCATGGGCGTAGGGAAAGCGGCACCTGGAAGTATTTGCTAACATTTCGAACCAGGCATCACTGAACTGGACAAGACCATGGTCGAGAGGATGGTGAAGAGATACATGCAGAATGAAAGAACGATGTATGTCAAAAACCACCCACCTTGTAGTTCTTCATTCTGACCAGAACGAAGTGTCCTAGCAGTTGTGCCTTGTCTTTCTGACCCGGCCACGGAACGCATCCTTCAACTGGCCAAGGAAGCTGACCCAGCCGGTGTCCGGACTATTGGCGTTCTTACCAAAGCTGACTTGGTCTATGAGAAAGCCGTCCTCAGCAACCTGCTTAAGCAAGTGCAAAGTGGCACCCTCAAGCTGGGCTACTTCATTGTTCGTAACAGAGGTGCCGATGAAGACGACCTCTCTGTCGACCAGTGCAAGCTGAAGGAATGCGAGCTCTTCCTCCAGCCGCAGTGGAGTGAGATTAATCGCATCGGCCGCACTGGAGTTGAAGCTCTCCGGTCTGAGCTCCAGACCTTGCTCATGGACCTCGCCAAGCGAGAATTGCCAAAACAAAAGGCTGAAGTCATGAACAGACTCTCTGATTGCCTTGAGAAACAGAAAGAGATGGGATTCGCCAGACCGGATGCTGTCACACAGAGAGAATACCTCACCAGGCATGCCTCCAAATTCGAGCGCATTGCTCGAGATGCCCTAGAGGGACGATATGGAGTCAACCCGATCTTCGCTGAAGAGCCCGAACTCAGGCTGATCACCAAGATCATCAGTTTGAACGAAGGGTTCTCGGACTTGATGTGGAGAAAAGGTCACCTCCGCAACTTTGTGGGTAGTACTGCGAAGGAAAAGACGAAGAGGTATGACGCCGACGACTCCGAACCGTTGGAGTACGAAGAGCTGGCAAACCAAGCCCACTCCGCCGCTCCTTCGTTCCCAGAACTCAGAAATGTCTTCCCCAATGACAACTTTGAGTGTGAACCCCCTTCGAATGATCCGATCATGGAACACATCGGCCAGTGTTATCGGGAGAGTAGAGGCCCGGAGCTCGGAACGGTATGTCTCTCCAGTTCTGCTTGCTTTGGTACTTCCTCGTCTGAAGTTAGTCTGTACTGACCTTTTTACTCTTTATCTAGTTTGGCGGCTCGATGCTCCCCATCACCTTCCGCGAACAAGCTCGAAAGTGGGCTCCTATTGCCAATGCCCATGTTCGAACCGTAATTCTCACGGTCCATTCCTTCATCAGGCAACTACTCTCCACCGTGTTTGTCGATGAGCGCATGCGCGACGAGCTCTGGGAATCAGTGCTTCACGATGCCCTCATTGTCGCCTACGCTCGCGCCCTTCGAAAGGCCGATTATCTTATTGGTATCGAGCTCCGGAGTTGTCCATCAACGTACAACCATTATTTCGCCGATAATTTGCAGAAGTCTCGAACGGAGAGGATGGAGGCGCAAGTCGCTGTCTTGGAGAAGGAGAGCCAGAGTCGGGTCGAACAAGGGAGTAGCGCGGCGGTAGACACCAGGGCCGAGCTAAAGAAGATGGTCAGAGAGAAGAGCAACGCAGAGCAGGTCAAGGAGGATATTCACGATACGCTCAAGAGCTACTACAAGGTGGCCAGAAAGCGGTTCGTCGATGTCATATGCCAGCAGGCCATTGACGACCACTTGCTGAACGGGGATAACAGTCCGTTGAGAATTCTGACGTCGGATATGGTGGCCAAGATGAGCGACTCGCAGCTCGATCGGATTGCGGGAGAGGACGCGGCTACAAAGAGGGAGAGGGAGAGGCTGGAAGCTGAGATTGCGGGGTTGAAGACTGCTTTGGATGTCCTGCGAGGCTGAGGAGGGGAGGTTGAGACTTGAGGACAAGGGAAGGAACGAAGTATCTTCGCATAGACCCCGCCTACCTCTTTCTAGGCCAAGTGGCCGGAAACCTTGATCAACCACTCACTTGTGTTCCACAAGATCCCTAATACTGTCCTTTTCTTTTGTGCCAAGTTCCTTTCTTCCAATTTCAAATGAATACACTAGACTTGCGCCATGGTCTGGGTTGTGAGCCGAGATGTTGATCAAGGTCCCTAGTCAACGGTCCTGGTGCTCCGAAAATGTTGAGCACGGCCCTAGCCTATTGCGACAGCTTTCTGAAAGTCTTCCGGTAATTATCCCCGACATACATCAACAATCCGGTCATGATACATGATGTGGCCTGATTCCGGTAACGGTGTGACGTTCTGTCCTTAGTCTTTGGGTCTCACCCTTATCACTTTCGGGTCTGTTATGCCTTCTTCATGGCAATGTCCCATACGCTCCCTACTCCGGAGTTCGGACGATGCTCCGGCACTACCTTTGTCTCTCAACCACCCTTCGAATATGCAGAGGATGACTTGGTGTTGTCTAGGAGGAGCAGTGTTTTTGTTCCGTTGTCAATGTTCTCTCTGATGAAGTCTTGATTGCTTCCAACTTCCGCTGATCGAGCACGACTATTAGGTACGCAAGAACCAGTAAACTTGGGAGAGATTGAGCATCTCCAGCAATAGAACTCTGCTAATCGCCTACTAATTTGATGTAGGTCGCCCAAATCATCATCGTCATCATGGTTTGCCAGTGCTGGAACGGTTCAAGATGAGTCTGTGACTCCGGGCAATCCTGTTCAAACTGAACAGCAGGACAAGGTCCCCAGTAGCCCTGTTCATCTTGAGAAACAGGAAAAGACTCTGGGCAATCACGACCACATTGAAAAGCAAGATAAGGTGAACATTAATACCTCGAAAAACAGGACCAGCTTCGCGACATCGGAATTGCTATTGACACATCGCGGGTACGTGGCCCAAAGATCTAGTCAAGCAGAAGCCCCCTGAACTAACAAGATATCCGTTAGATCGTTGTCGTTGGAAGACATAAGTGCTATCCTCGAGAACTTGACCGGCTTGCCATCCCCACGTGGCCAGGGTCTTTGCACTCGCTTTACAACACAGATCACTCTGCGCCGCAGCGAGTCCATTGGAGCCGCGATTACCATCATACCGTCTTCGTCATCGAGTTCGGATAGGAAGTCATACCTGAAGCGGTTCCGGTACACGGTTGATGGCGACTAGCAGATTTCGGACTTGCCGGACATCATCAGTGAGGTGAGTGGGCAATGCTACTCCTCTCCGTCTTTGTATCAGCTGGTCTAATTGTTGGACAGGTCAGCACGTACATGGGTCTAAAGCCCACCAGTGAGGCCAACGACCCAAAGTCGTCGGTTTTCACCAAGCATATTCTGAAGCTCGAGATTTCGGGGCCCGATGTAGGTGGTTGCTCTTTGGAAACCGATAACTCACTTGTAGTAACTAAGTGCTCTAGAAACTTCATCTTACAGTGATTGATGTCCCGGGCTTATTTCACGCTACGGGCCAGGGCAAGTAACACAAAATCCACATAAAGGACTTCGCTAACGCATCTCTAGGTCACGCTACTGAAGCAAGAAAGAGCATGGTTGATCGAATGGTACGGCAGCAGACTGAGAACGAGAGAACCATGTGAGTCATAATGCTTGAAGCAGCAGCTCCCATTGCTGAAGTCTGCAACTGTAAAGTGTTCTAGCCGTTATGCCCTGTCATTCTGACCCAGCTACCGAGAGAATACTGGAATTCGCCAAGATGGCTGATCCTTTCGGAGCGAGAACCGTCGGTGTGTTCACCAAGACTGACCTTGTAAAGGAGCAGGCCATGTTCCAGTCAATTCTGAAGCACGTCAAGCAATCCCCGCTCAAGCTGGGATGATTTGTCGTGCGAAGGCGTGGCGAGACGAAGGTGACCTCGAACTTACCAGCTTAAAGGATTAGGAGCAAGAACTATTTGCGGGCCTCCCAGTGGAACAGCATCAACAAGCTCGGCCGGACCGGTATCGACCCTTTGAAATCCAACCTTCAGTCACTGTTGACTAGACTCGCAAAACAAGAGCTACCCAAGCAAAATGTCGAGGTACCGAAGCTTTGGGAGGACCGTCCAAAGTAACGCGAAGCTATGGGGGCACCAAGGTTAAGCCCAACCAGCCAGCGAGAATATATTGTGAGGCTTGCGTCGCGCTTTCAGCTCATGACCCACGAAGCTTTGGAGGGCCGATACGTCCATCCCGATTTTGCACAGCATACTAACATGAGACTCGTTTCCCTTGTTATCAACATGAACGCAGTCTTTGCGGAGCTTATGCGAAGGAGTGGACACAAATACCGTTTCCATGGTTTTGAGCTTCGCTGGCAGGAGGCAGCGATCTACTGAACAAGGTTCTCCGAACCACTCCCGAGGCACTCGGCAATATCATACCGGTAAAGTTCTTTCAGAACCAGATGCCGAAGGAAGGTCTCGAAAACATCATTGAACGACACTATTCAGGGTTCAAAGGCCCCGAACTAGGAACGGTAAGCCAAAAACAGCGTCCAGGTAGATCAATTGTCAGGATCTCTAGCTAATATCATCACAGTTTAGCGGATCCGTCATGACGATACTGTTCCGGGACCAAGCTCAAAAATGGCGTGAATACACCGAGATGCACATGAAAACCGTCATCGTAGTCATCGACCATTTCCTTCGTGGCCTTCTCTCCCAGTGCTGCAGCGACAAAGAAGTTGCTCATCAACTCTGGGAGAACGCCATGCACGACCAGCTCATCGACGCCTACAAGCGCGCCCTAGCTCACGCCGAATTCCTCGTCGACTCTGAGCTTCTCGGACGCCCGTACACCTACAATCATTACTTCAACGAGAACCTCCAACGAGCACGGAACCGTTGACTCGCAGCGGCACAGGCACAGACTGCAGCACAGTCAAAGCCCACCGCCGCCGCTGCCGCCGAGTCTGGTAACTCTAACTCTAACTCGCCCAACGTCAACGCCAGCGTTGCGCTTCAACAACCGAACAAGACCAACGCGGATCAAGTAAAGGAAGACATCTTCGATATCTTGAAGAGCTACTACAAGATTGCCCGGAAGCGGTTCGTGGATGCCATCTGCCAGCAGGTGGTCAGCCGCCTTTTGCTGGATGGCGATGAAAGCCCGCTTGAAATATTGTGTCTGGAGCTCCTGGTCAAGTTGACAGACAACCAGCTGGAACAGATTGCGGGCAAAGATACCGCGTCGAGGAACAAGAGGCAGCGACTGGATGAGGAGATCAAAAGGTATGAGGCGGCCATGGAGATCTTTCGGAATTGAAGGGTTCAATGAATGGATTTGTAAGAATGTACATTACACGAAACTCCTTCGGCGATACAACTTTAATTTACCATATTTAACATGTAACTAATAATTATTTGGATAAAACTCGTCATGTGATAGTTGCATCACTTTTCATTGTCTTGTTTTTCGTAAGGGTGGAAATGGGGCGTCCGAAGCTGTTGTGGATAACTCATTGTACCTTTATAAGTTCAATGGCTTGGTATTTCTTATAACAATCAGCGGTGGTCCGGTGGCGAAATGGTATCGTGTGGTCCTCCTAATTCGGGAGGATAAGACTGAGGTTGTGGGTTCGAGTCCCATCCGGATCGTCCATTTTTTGCTCTTTTTTCGTCCCATAACGTATGAATTTGCGTGAGCGGCCTTGGTTTTGACCTTTTTTTCTTTTTTACTTCTTTTTCTATTTTTATAGGAAGTTCTGAGAGCGTGACTCTCAGTTGCCATTTAGTTACAAACGTGTGCGTGGTGCAAGCACAATTCCAGTTGCGACCTTGCGTATCCTGTTGAGTCACGGATTACGGATGCATCAGCGGGAATTCCTCAATTCTGTGTTGAGGAACTTCAACTCGGCCTAAAACTTCAATAGAGCACAACCTCTTATGAAACGTTTCTTCCTGGTTCTTCTCCGTCGCGCAAGTGATTGCCGAAACATTTGCTTTGATATCATTAACCGGAAAATATCCTTCCAACTGTTATCGAAACCGAGTCAATTCGACCCAGTTCACGCCTCACCTCAAATCTCACTTTCAACCATGGCGTTCACGATGCACTCCCACTCCGGGCAGTTCTGCCCCGGACACGCCAAAGACCAGCTCGAGGAAGTGATCAAACACGCCATCAGCGTCGGCTACAAGACCATCGGCCTGACGGAGCACATGCCCCGTACCCAGCTCTCGGACCTCTACCCCGAAGAGGTACCGCACTCCCACGCAAGCACTCCCCCAAGTCACCATAACTGACGAAACCACCGCACCCTCCAGCTCGACCCAGACCAAGGCCAAACAACCCTCGCCCAGCTCGTCCCCCGCCACGCTTCTTACCTCGCCGAAGCCCAGCGTCTCCAAGTCAAATATGCCTCGCAGATCCACATCCTCATCGGCTTCGAGGGCGAATGGATTCGCGGGTCCGAGTACGGCCCCCTGATCACCTCCCTTCTATCCTCCGCCCCATGTGTCGACTACTTCATCGGCTCCATCCACCACACTGCGGGCATCCCGATCGATTTTGATAAGGCCATGTTCCTGCAGGCGCAGGACTCGTGCGGGGGATCGGAGGAGAAGCTGTGGGAGAGGTATTATGATGAGCAGTTTGAGATGTTAAACGCCACGAGACCGAAGGTGGTGGGACATTTTGATTTGATCAGGTTGTTGTCGGAGGAGCCGGATAGGAGGGTGAAGGGGTGGAGGGATGGGGTTTGGAGGAGGATGAGGAGGAATTTGGAGGTGTGTAGGGGGTTGGGGGCTTGGTTGGAGGTTAATACTAGTGCTTTGAGGAAGGGGTTGGCGGAGCCGTATCCGGGGAGAGAGGTTGCTGAGGTGAGTTTGACTTTTTCTTCTTTTCTTTTCCCCCCTTGGTTTGAATGGTGGTGAGTCCTAACCAACAACTTGGCGGGTTTACAGGAATGGATCAAGATGGGCGGCAAGTTTACGTTTTCGGATGATAGCCATGGGATTGCACAGGTTGCTACGAACTACGCAAGGGGCCTGGATTACTTGGAGAGTTTGGGAGTTACTGAACTCTGGACGCTGGAAAGGGTTCCTCATCCCGGAACGGCAGGGGATGTTAAGTCGGAGTTGAGGGACAAGGCCATGACCATTGCCGAATTCCGCCAGAGCTTGCGGTTGGAGCAGTAGGTGGACGGTTGCGGTTATTTGGAGGGATAGAGTGTTGCAGAAAGAGAGTGTTGGTTACTTCGTATAAGCCAACAATAGCCCTATGCTTCGTGTCCGCCTCTGTGTCGACAGTAAAAAGAGTCATTCGTCTGCCGAACAGTCCGGTCTCCATTCTTCCTCCTTATCAATTCGGCCTCGTTTATTTTTGGATGATTATCTGTCGCGTCGGCAAGATGCAGTGTCAGATGAAGGTTTCTGATGCAGGTTGAGAAAGCCAATTCTGGACCGCCCGTCCTAGATCTTGCCAACGCGCATGACTTTTCCTCCCTGCCTCTCTAGTGTACGTGGTCTGCGGTGTACCTAGAGACCCGAGCGAATGAGATACGCGGTAACATCGTGGCTTGCTGTTGACAGTGAAAGTCATTCGTTGGTCCAGGCAAGATCTCCAAACTTGTTTCGAGTGGACTGAACACGAACGACATGGTACCTGCCAACCATGAACCAACGTCAATCGTGTAGCCGAGGAATTTTTTTAATTTTTTTTTTTCGATATCACAATGTCGACGACGCAAGGGAAGACTGAACCCATTCAGATACACTGCAGTCAGTAAAATTTTAAAGCAGAAGTAGCTCGCGGCCGTTGGGGGAAGGATGCTTTTTGTTGCTGATGTTCAATCTGTTTGAGAGAAGAGGGGAGGGGCGTGTAAGAAGTTAACATATCAACGCCAGGTGTCCCGATAACCGCCGGGCTGTGTATGGTCTGTGCGCCCAAATCACCTCTTCCTAACATTTCAGCTCTTTTAAGGCGGCTCGAAATGATGCAAGCTCGAGCGGTCGTAAGAATAAACCGAACGCGGACAGCTCAATACCGCTCGTTGTAATTAGGAAAGGCTGTTACAAAACTGTGAAAGGGATTACAATAATTTAGAAACATGTCGGCCAGAGTCCATTAGGGATTTTTCCATTCAGGAACTGCCTCGAGTTTGGGTTCAAAGGTAGAATAAAGATGCTGGGATGTGTGAATGAGTATATCCAAGGTGTAATGTACTGACCGTGACGTGTTCGGGTTATTCTTACGACTATTCAAAGCTCAATCAAGATGAGGACTGCTCTGACTGGTATACGAAAGACAATCAACGAAGATGAATTACATTTCGGTGTTTTGAAGCTCACCATGGTCTGCTGTGAGGCATGATGAATATCGGATTCAGCCCAGCATAAGAACACGGATTTATAAGTGGACGAAAACAGAAATCCCAAACACAAACCCCAGAATATGATTGAGCAGATAGTGCAGAGTGTAACTTGGCAGGACCACCTGGCATGCATACTGTACGGCTCCTTGTTTGGTACGCACAGACCAAGGCGGGCGCAGGGCGGGCAGTTCAAGTTGGCCCATAAAAATGATCTGTGAGGCCGGCTTCCTTTTCCTTAATTGTCCCCTGCTACACCTTGGCTGCTACACCCAGTCGTCCGTTTCTCAATCACACACCTCCCATCCAGTTCGTAGGTACACGCCCGCCTTTCCATCCAGTTCCGAAAAAGAAGGGTCGAGTCGCAACGTCATTTGAAGCACTCGATTGCACTGGACTGCAGTGGGCTTCGGCCATGTCCTCCGGGAGCGGGCATCCCGGTCTGGCCTTTGGCAACATCGGCGGCCAGCTTCGTCGACAGTTCCAACCGCACAACGTCAACACGGCAACCTCCAACAAGCCGTCGCCATCGCTATCGCAACAGCACGCGTCTCCATACCAGTCCCAGGCCTACGCGTCTCAACACACGCAGCATGCTCAGCAGACACCGCAAAGCCAGTACTCGCACCACCTCTACACGACTCCGACTCCCCCGATCTCCAGCGTATCGACCGTTCAAAATGCCACACGACAACCCCAGACACAGATGCCGCCAGCGATGCCGCGCCAACGAGCCTCCGCTCCTCGACAAATGCAGCAACAAGCCAACACCTTGCCGAGCTATCTTCAACAATCGTTGAACCAGCAGCCCATACCCCAACAGCCCTTGACTGCCCAGCAGCTAAGCCAGCAGCCCATGAGCCAGTCGCTCGGTCAGCAATCCCTCGGCCAGCAGTCTCTGACGCCATCGCCCATGAGCCAAGCGCCGCTGAGCCAGGCCCTCACACAACAGTCTCTTGCTCAACAATCTCTCGCTCAACAGTCGCTTAACCAGCAGTCGCTCAACCAGTCCGTTCAGAATGACAACTCCATCTTGTCCCAACAGTCAACACCACACCCCCCATCGCAGACAACGTTGCCTCCAGTTCAGCCGCAGATTCCGCAGGTGCAGCAGGTACAAAAGGTGCAACAAGTGCAGCATGTACAACAGCAACCAACCCCCCCTCATCCGGAGCCCGCGGATGCTGCTCAGGACAACAGTCATGATGACGACATGGAGATTAGTGGACACCAGGGCGAATCCGGAGATGATGATGCGAGCAGCTCGAGGCTGAACGACGGAACGCCGTTTGTTCCACGACAACCACGTGGTTTGATGATGTCAGCACCTCCGGAGGGTGGAAGCTTTGAAACCCTGGACGCCATTCATAAGCATGTGTTGGAATACTGCACTTCGGTAGGCTATGCCGTGGTCATTGGCCGATCGAAAAAGACGGTTCCGGGTCTCAAGAAGGTGTTGTTTGTGTGTGACCGTGCCGGGAAGCCGCCTAAGCGGGTGAGTCCCGAGATGCGGAAGCGCAAGACGACGTCCCGCAAGTGCGACTGCCCATTCGGCTTCTTCGCCATTGAGCAACGCACGCAGTGGACTATCAGATACCGCCCCGATGCCATCCACCTTCAGCACAACCACGGCCCGAGCGAAAGTCCTCTGTTACACCCCGCTGCGCGGAAGCTGGACAGCAAGATGGTTGCTGCAGTTAAGCAGCTGAAGGAAAATGGTATGTCATTTCTCGTTCGCATCTGCCGATTAAATTCTCGTGAGCTGACGATTTACAGGTGTCGGTGTTACCGAGACGCTCGAGATCCTCCAGCAAGATCACCCCCATGTTCCCCTTCTCCCGCGCGACATTTACAACGCTCGTGCGGCCATCAACCGTAACCCGCAGAAGGTGGCGAGTGGCTTGGCCGAGAACCGGCCCGCGATTTATAGCAAGCCACAACCGTCAGCCGAGGAGCGCATTCGTGCGGATCTGCGCCGTGAGATTGCCAAGGCAAGAGAGGAGCTCGAGAAGGTCAAGGCAGAAAGTAAAAAGGAAATTGACGAACTGAAGGCGACACTCAACGAAAAGAACAAGGTGATTGAAAAGTTCGAACAGTTCATTGACATCTGCAACCAACGGGTTATTGTCAGGCTGAACGATACCGGCTCGTCGAGTGCTGGGGCGGCGAGCGGAAGCTCTTGAGTATTGAGAAGAGATGACCGAGAGAGACGGAGGAAAGAGGGAAATAGAGAGACGACAGTGTACTGCAAGAGTTATGATTGGACCGGAAAAGTGTTTGTTCTGTTACGGGGAGGAGTTGCTCATGGGTTTAGGCTCTTGGTGTAGTCAGGGCCAGGGTTTTGGTTTGAAGCAAAGGCGTTAAGGTTCAGCTTTATTGGTTATATTATGTCCGAGACATGTTTTCGGTTCGGGTATCATGATGGGACGGCCAGAACGAAGCGCTGATGGGTGGTTTATGGGGACACTGGGAACTTGACGGGTTGAATCAGGAAATGTCAAGGTTCAAGATGCGGTGAATTATAGACGCGTTGTTGGACGATTGCTCCAATACTCTAGTGTGTTATCGTTGTCCAGAAACAAGCTCCCATTGTTCACATGTTTTCTATGCGGGATGAGCACCTCTACGGATGGTGTTTTGGGACGAGGGTCATTGCCAGACAGGTCTGTTAATCCCACACCTTTATCTGGAGGTTCTGATCTCTCGATGACTCTGTACCTACACGCAGGAACCATCCTGCACAAGTGGCTTACGTGATACAGCAGGTCTCGAGTGATGAGAGATGCATTGGAAGTTCCGGTGCGTCCAGAACTCGACGGTAGACACGGATGGCCTGGAGTTTATAGCGTTGTTAAAGCAAGAAAACCCCGCCGTCATCTCTTCTAGATCTACACCCTTGACCGTTAAATGTTTTAGATATGGCTGACCAATGAAAAGCCGCACATCTCAAACTGAAAGTCAGGGGTTCTGACACATGGATTCGCCGCCTTTCGCGACAGGGCTGGGATTGGGCCACAAGGGTCGCCATGGAGTCGGAAAGTAAGCTGTTGCCCGCAAAGCCGCGTCCCGTGGGAAGGAACGCGGGCGCCCACCACCCACCTGGACCACACCACCTGCCCCTGCCGGGCAGCACCACAGCAAGAGGCCTGGCGCAAGTGTTCCTCGGTCCCGCAAAGATTCACAACACGCATCCGACCGAAACACAACAACCACAGAAAAGTCTACAGGGGCAACATCAGCATAACACCAACAACGGACAAAGGGGAAGCTATCCTCAGCCCGTGGTTGTTGGCGCAAGAGTAAACAATAACTCTTTGACTTTTTCAACCTACTCAACGACACTCCTTCCAGGTTCGTCTGGACAAACAGCTGAACTTTTGCGCACACCGCCCGCCCGCCGCGCATCCCCGTCCGATAGAGCGCATCCACATTAGAGCAGAGCACCACCACTTAGAAAGAAAGATACCCCACGATCGTCTTCTCTTCGTCTCCCGAGTACACCACTACACCATTCGGTTTTGCTTCGGCTTTTTTTTTTGCGACTGCGCCCTCGAGAACCAGTAGAGGCTCGCGTCCTTTTCTTCGACTGCTCTTGCTTGCCCGCTGTGCGCCACTAGCTCGAGTAGTGTCGGATACCTCTAGAGCTTCCCGTCAGTGCTATCTTGAACTACAAACAGGCAGCGACGACTTTATCCCAACACTCACGTCCCCGACGACGAGCTCTACCACCACCCACCTGTGCCGTGCAGTGTAGAGACCCCGATGAAATGATCGATTAGACCGCCGAGTCCCGAACCTACATCTTGCCACAGCGTACCTATCGTCTCCCTTCCGAACGCACCCCTCTGGGTAGTCCATCGCCATCATGATGGATTCGGTGCCTTCGCCCCCTCCCCAGCCGAGCCCGGACGCCAACGGCGTTGCGACCACGCCGTTTGCTGCTGTCGACCCGGTCAAGGTTGTCGACCATCTCGTCCTCCTGCTTGAAGCAACCCTCGGCGCAAAGCGAGACGAGCTCGAAGCCCCCGGCAGTCTCTTGTCCAAGGTTCGCTATTCGGACACCGTCCAGCGTTGCTCTCGCTTTGCCCTGGATACCCAGGTTGCCCTGTACATACAGAAGGATCTTGCTCCCACCACTACACTTGATGGAGAGAATGGAGCCGAGGCTGAAGAGCGTACGTTTGGTTCTTCCACTTTGCCGCGTTGAGAATGTAGCTAACACGCTCTCCTGTGACAGCCGAGCCTACCCATGTGTATACCATTTCAAGCGATCTGACCTCGTCCCCAACGACCGTTGCCTTCCTCGTCTTGCTGAAACGCCCTCAGCCTCTCGACCCTATCGTCCCGCTCACCTCCCAAATCCAGATGCTCAACCTACCGGGCCCTGCATACCTATCAACGAGCGGCGGCGAGCAGGGACCTACCAGCTCCCCTTACGAGATTCTCCAGCTGTATCTCCATAACGGTCTTGCTCCATATTTCGATGCGAGCACCAAAAGTCAGCAGTTGCTCAACGGTGCCAGGGGCCGTCCCGATGTCGATGCCAAGACTGGAATTCCTGTTACCAAGAAGCGCTGGACTGAGCTGGAACTGAGTCTGTCTCACCTCCAGCAAAATGTTGAGATCCCTGAGGTGTCTCTGCCCTTTCACCCTCTCGTACAGAGTACGCTTGAGGAAGCGACCACCAAGAATGTCAAACCCTCCATCGACCTTCTTCCAGCCACCGTGCTAGCAGACAGCACGTTCCTTAACAACCTGCAGGCCACCGTCAACAACTGGATCAAGTCCATCCAGGTGATTACCAAGATGACGAGGGACCCGACAACCGGCACGGCCAACCAAGAAATCAATTTCTGGTTGTCCATGGAGGCAGCACTCGAGGGAATCGAGAACCAACTGCGGAGTGAGGGAGTTATGCTCACGCTTGATATCCTCAAGCATGCCAAGCGTTTCCAGGCCACTGTCAGTTTCACAGCTGATACGGGTTTGAAGGAGGCCATGGAAAAGGTTCAAAAGTACAATCAGCTCATGAGAGATTTCCCGCTCGATGAGTTGTTGTCTGCCACTACCCTTACAAAGGTTCAGGAATCTATTGGGCAGATCTTTGGCCACCTCAACAAGAAGCTGAGGATATGCCCATATCCCATCCGCCGCGCACTCCCGTTGGTCGAAGCCATTTCTGGTGACTTGGACGAGGTCCTACACCGACTGCTTCCTGGAACGGAGCTGGTCAAACTCGACTATGAAGAGTTCAAAGGTGTCATGAAGCAGGCAGGTAGCATCTTCCGCGCTTGGGACGAAAGCATCAAAGAATTCACCAATGTTGCTCGTGAAGTAACTCGCCGGCGTAACGAGAAGTTTATTCCTATCAAGATTAACCCACGTCACGCTGAGCTGCAGTCTCGCTTGGACTATGTCCACAACTTCCGTGATAACCACGAGCAACTCCAAAAGACGATTATCAATGTGCTGGGTCCCAAGGCAACTGTTAATGGCATTGTCACGGCGTCCGGCGCTAATGGTGTCGCTGTAGTCGAAGAAATCGGCGATGTGGACGCGGTTGATGAGGTCAAGCAAGCTTGGGAGGCTTTGAAGGATGTTGATTTGCTTGATTGCTCCCGTGAAGGCACCGAAAAATGGGTACGCGCAGAGAATATCTACAATGAGCGCACTGCTCGTGTGGAGAATTCCATCATTGCCCGCCTTCGTGATCGTCTGGCCACGGCCAAGAACGCCAACGAGATGTTTCGCGTCTTCTCCAAGTTTAACGCTCTATTCGTGCGCCCCAAGATTCGTGGTGCCATTGCCGAGTACCAGACACAGCTCATCGACAACGTAAAGCAGGCCATTAGCTCCCTGCACGAGCGTTTCAAGCAGCAATATGGCCACTCGGAGGCCCATGCTATGGCTCAGCTTCACGATCTGCCGCCGGTGTCAGGTGCTATAATATGGGCCAGACAGATTGAGCGGCAACTTGATCAGTATATGAAGAAGGTGGAGCAAGTCCTTGGCTCAGACTGGGCTCTTCATACCGAGGGCCAAAAGCTTCAGAATGAGAGTGACCTGTTCAGGAAGAAGCTGGATACCAGGCCCATCTTTGAGGCCTGGCTTCATGACGTCCAGAGGAAGCAGATATCCATCTCCGGCTTGCTGTTTACCATTAATAGGATCCGCTCTGCTGGAAACATCCTCGAGTTAGCCGTGAACTTCGACGCGCAGGTCATCGCGTTGTTCAAGGAAACCCGAAACCTCCTTTGGCTCAACTACCCTGTCCCCCATTCGGTTAACAATGTGGCCAAAGAGGCAAAGCGCGTATATCCCTTTGCTGTCAGTTTGATGGAAAGTGTCAGGACATTTGCCCAGACAAACCGCCAGATTTCTGACATGTCCGAGGTTGCTGTGCTGCTGAGCGGCCACCGTAACGATGTGTATACGCTGATTTCCAAGGGCATACCCCTTCGGTGGGAGACGTTCGTCAATACCTACGAAGTGCACTTCAAGCCAACTTTCAATCCTAATACCCCACTGGGCCAGACGGGCTCCAAGGTTAGCGAGACGAAGCATGTCATGTTCATCCGCGAGTTCGCTGCTTCGGTTTCGTTGTTGCAGTCCAAGACTCTCCTTCTTGCCAATATCTATGTCACGGTACAGAAGGCACTCAACGAGCTCAAGACATGTCCTTATGAAGCATCGGCCTTCCAATCACGCCTCGAAACCATCCAGCATGCAGTTGACCAGCTGAACTTGGAGCAGTATGTCAACCTTGGTTACTGGGTGGAGCGCACGAACAGGCAAATCAAGGCTGTTCTGTATACTCGTTTGCAGTTCGCAATTCAGGCTTGGATCCAGGCATTCGAAGACGAGAATGTTGAGCGTCCGAGCGAGCGCAAGAGGCTTCTGGAAATCGCCTCTCCTGATGCGGTGAAGTCGGATGGGCCAGTTATCAAGAATCTGGTGCACGAAATTACCATGCGGAACCAAGTTATTTATCTCGACCCGCCTCTCGAATACGCAAGAGCCAGCTGGTTTGCCCAGTTGCAGGACTGGATTGGGGTTATCTGCAACCTAAAGAAGATCAAGGCGACCAGGTACACCATGAGTCTTAGCACAGAAGTGGTTGACGAGCCGCGCTTCAATGATCTTCCCGGTGATTGCACCGAGGAGCTTCTCAGGGTGCAGACTTCAGTGGAGAAGAAGATTCGCGAGATTGGCGCTTATGTCGACAAGTGGTTGCAGTTCCAGTCGCTCTGGGATCTCCAATCCGAGCATGTCTATGATGTTCTTGGTGATCAGCTTTCAAGGTGGCTCCAGCTTCTTCAGGAGATTCGCAAGACCAGACAAACCTTCGATACCACTGAGGTTAGCCGCTCGTTTGGCCACATCACCATTGACTATGATCAGGTCCAGACAAAGGTCAATGCCAAGTACGATCAGTGGCAGCAGGATATTCTTATCAAGTTTGCCAGCCGCCTCGGAAACCGCATGCGTGAAGTGTATGCCGAGCTCGAGAAGGCTCGCAAAGACCTCGAGGGCCAGGCAATGACGGCCAACTCCACGGCCGAGGCTGTCCGGTTCATCACGATTGTCCAGAGCTGCACTAGACAGGTTAAGCTGTGGGCTCCCGAGATTGAAACCTTTAGGCAGGGTGAATCGACTCTTGTCCGCCAGCGATACCATTTCCAGAACGACTGGTTGCATGCCGAGCAGGTGGATGGCATGTGGGATATGCTCAATGAACTGCTTGCCCGCAAGAGCAAGATTGTGACCGACCAGTCGGATGCCCTTCGCGCCAAGATTACTGCCGAGGATAAGGTGGTCAACGACAAGATTACCGAGATCGCACACCAGTGGAACGAAGAGAAGCCCGTGTCTGGCACCATTGCTCCGGACGTCGCCTCTGCCACCCTCACTCATTTTGAGCAGCGCATCACCAAGTTGCAGGAGGAGTCGGCCATGGTTGCCAAGGCCAAGGAGGCGCTCGATTTGGCGCCAACTCCTGACACTTCGCTTGGTGTTATCCTCGAAGAGGTCCAAGACTTCAAGTCCGTTTGGGCGTCGCTGTCTACCATCTGGAAGAACCTCAATGAGCTTCGTGAGACGCTTTGGAACAGTGTTCAGCCGAGAAAGATCCGTGCGTCGATCGATAATCTCATCAAAATGACCAAGGAGATGCCGAGCAGAATGAGACAATATGCTGCGTTCGAGCATATCCAGAACGTGCTGAGGCAGCTGATGAAGGTTAATCCTATTCTGGGCGAGCTCAAGTCAGAGGCCGTGCGTGATAGGCATTGGACCAAGATCTACAAGCAAATCAAGCCAGGTAAACGCTACTCCCCCGTCTCAATGACCCTCGGAGACGTCTGGGACTTGAACCTCGTCGCTACTGAGGTAATCGTCAAGGATATTATCATCCAGGCCCAAGGTGAAATGGCTCTCGAGGAGTTCCTCAAGCAGGTCCGCGAGACATGGACGAGCTACGGTCTTGAGCTGGTGCAGTACCAGCAGAAGTGTCGCCTTATCCGTGGCTGGGACGACCTTTTCGCTAAGTGCAGTGAGAACCTGAACTCGCTCCAGGCCATGAAGCACTCGCCTTATTACAAGGAGTTCGAGGAGGAGGCGTCCTCTTGGGAAGAGAAACTCAACCGCGTGCACGTCTTGTTCGATATCTGGATAGACGTCCAACGCCAGTGGGTTTATCTGGAAGGTGTATTCCACGGCAACGCGGATATCAAGCATCTGCTGCCCATCGAATCTTCTCGCTTCCAGAACATTAACAGTGAATTCTTGGCGGTTATGAAGAAGGTTTACAAGCAGCCAAATGTCTTGGACGTGCTGAACATCCCCAATGTCCAGAAGTCTCTTGAGCGCCTTGCCGAGCTGCTGAACAAGATCCAAAAGGCGCTCGGCGAGTATCTCGAGAAGGAGCGTGTATCATTCCCAAGATTCTACTTCGTTGGTGACGAAGATTTGCTGGAGATGATTGGTAACAGCAACGACACCATGCGCATTGCCAAGCATTTCAAGAAGATGTTCGCTGGCCTCAACGGTCTTGTCATGGATGAGGAGGGAGTCATCTCCGGCTTTACCAGCAAAGAAGGCGAGACAGTCAGACTCAAGAAGGAGATCAATCTCGTCAAGACCCCCAGGATCAACGACTGGCTCGCGCTGCTGGAGAGTGGTATGAAGGCTACGCTTGCCGAACTGCTCGCTGAGGCAGTGGATGAGTTTACACCCATTTTCTCGAGCGAAAACGTTGATCGCGACGCACTGATCAAGTTCATGAACACCTACCCCAGTCAGATCGTCGTGCTCGCTACGCAGGTTGTTTGGACTACACTGGTGGACCAGGCGCTCGCTGATGGCGGAAAGGATCTCCAATTGCTGTTCGACCGCGAGGTCCAGGTCCTTCGGATGCTTGCTGACACTGTTCTCGGCGATCTTGAAGTCCTGCTTCGGAAGAAGTGCGAGCAGCTTATCACCGAATGCGTTCACCAGCGCGATGTGATTGAGAAGCTCCACAAACTCAACGCCAACTCCAACACGCACTACATGTGGCTTCTGCAGATGCGCTATGTTTACAATCCGGAAGGGGACTTCCTCCAGCGTCTGCACATCAAGATGGCCAATGCCAAGCTTAACTATGGCTTTGAATATCTCGGTGTTCCTGATAGACTTGTTCGCACGCCGCTTACAGACAGGTGCTTCCTTACTCTCACCCAGGCTCTGTGCCAGCGGTTGGGTGGTTCTCCATATGGCCCTGCTGGTACAGGTAAGACGGAGTCCGTTAAGGCGCTCGGTCTACAACTCGGTCGCTTCACGCTGGTCTTCTGCTGCGACGATACCTTTGACAACCAAGCCATGGGCCGTATCTTCCTCGGTATCTGCCAGGTTGGTGCTTGGGGCTGCTTCGACGAGTTCAACCGTCTTGAGGAGAAGATTCTCTCGGCTGTTTCGCAGCAGATCCAGGATATCCAGCTCGGCCTGAAGATGGGCGCCGAAGACGAGAAGGCACAAATCGAGCTTGACGGCAGACAAATCCACGTCAACGCCAACGCCGGCATTTTCATCACTATGAACCCTGGCTATGCCGGCCGTTCCAACCTGCCCGATAACTTGAAGAAGCTGTTCAGGAGCGTGGCCATGTCGAAGCCCGACAAGGAGCTCATTGCCGAGGTCATGCTTTACTCCCAGGGCTTCAGCCAGGCCAAGCAGTTGAGTAAGCATACTGTGCCGTTTTTTGACCAGTGCTCTCAGAAACTGTCCAAGCAGGCGCATTATGACTTTGGTCTCAGAGCCCTGAAGAGCGTGCTGGTTAGTTCCGGTGGCCTGAAGCGCGCTAGACTGCTGGAGACCGGCGATGCTGAGTCCCTTGGCCCCGAAGATGTCGTCGAGCCTGAGATTATCGTGCAGAGTATCAGGGAGACAATTGCCCCCAAGTTGATCAAGTCTGATGTCGAGATCATGATGGAAATTGAAAGTGTCTGCTTCCCCGGTGTGAAGTATGTTCCTGCCAGCCTCGAGAAGCTGCAAGAGGCCATCAGGCGTTTGGCGGCGGAGAGGCAGCTGGTGGTCAACGACATCTGGATGACCAAGGTCCTGCAGCTCTACCAGATCCAAAAGATTCATCACGGTGTCATGATGGTGGGTAACTCTGGCTCCGGCAAGTCGGCCGCATGGAGGTTGTTACTCGACGCCCTACAGCAAACAGAAAACGTCGAGGGCGTCTCTCATGTCATTGACAGCAAGGTCATGTCCAAGGAAGCTCTCTATGGTAACCTGGATTCGACCACCAGAGAGTGGACCGATGGTTTGTTCACCAGCATTCTCCGCAAGATTGTTGATAACCTCCGTGGTGAGGACGCCAAGCGCCACTGGATCGTCTTCGATGGTGATGTCGACCCCGAATGGGTTGAAAATTTGAACAGTGTTCTCGACGACAACAAGCTTCTCACCTTGCCCAACGGTGAGCGTCTCAACCTCCCACCCAACGTGCGGATCATGTTCGAGGTCGAGAATCTCAAGTACGCCACCCTCGCTACTGTCAGTCGATGCGGTATGGTCTGGTTCAGCGAGGACACCGTCACACCCGATATGATGGTTTCCAACTACATTGAGACCCTGCGAACCGTTGCCTTCGAAGACCTCGACGAGGATGCGGTTGCTACCGGCCAGACCTCTGCTAAGGCACTCGCTGTCCAGAGCCAAGCCGCTGATCTGCTCCAAGAATTCTTGACGAGAGACAACCTGATTTCTGAAGTTCTCAAGGAGGCTGAGAACTACGAGCACATCATGGAGTTCACCGTCGCGAGAGTTCTCAGTACCATGTTCTCGCTTCTGAACAAGGCTGTCAGAGATATCATCGAGTACAATTCCGCTCATGTTGATTTCCCTATGGATCCCGAGCAAGTGGAGGGCTATGTCTCCAAGAAGGTGCTTCTTGCCTTGGTGTGGGCGCTCACTGGTGATTGCCCTCTCAAGGATCGCAAGGCCTTTGGCGACAAGGTCGCTGGATTGGCGAGCTTCGGATCACCGCCATTGGATGGTACGAGCTCGTTGATTGACTTTACCGTCACAATGCCTCAGGGCGAATGGCAGACTTGGCAGCAGCATGTTCCTACCATAGAGGTTAACACCCACTCGGTAACTCAGACTGATGTCGTCATCCCCACGCTCGACACCATCCGTCACGAGGATGTGTTGTACTCATGGCTGGCTGAGCATAAGCCGCTGCTTCTTTGCGGCCCTCCTGGTTCCGGTAAAACGATGACGCTGTTTAGCGCTCTGAGGAAGTTGCCCAACATGGAGGTCGTCGGCCTCAACTTCTCGAGTGCTACCACACCGGACCTGCTCATCAAGACTTTCGAGCAGTATTGCGAGTACAAGAAGACCTTGAACGGTGTCATGCTCTCGCCTACCCAGATTGGACGCTGGCTTGTCATCTTCTGTGATGAAATCAACTTGCCTGCTCCCGACAAGTACGGTACTCAGCGTGCCATTTCCTTCCTCCGCCAGCTGGTTGAACACAACGGCTTCTGGAGGACGTCAGACAAGGCATGGGTCACTCTTGATAGAATCCAATTTGTCGGTGCTTGCAATCCTCCTACCGATGCTGGTCGTACGCCCATGGGCGCAAGATTCCTCAGACACGCGCCTCTCATCATGGTTGATTACCCTGGTGAGCTGTCGCTCATGCAGATCTATGGCAGCTTCAACGCGGCTGTTCTCAAGGTCATTCCCTCGCTGCGCGGATACGCCGAGGCACTTACCCAAGCCATGGTGCGCTTCTATCTCGAGTCGCAAGAACGGTTCACGCCCAAGATTCAACCGCACTATGTCTACAGTCCTCGTGAATTGACGAGATGGGTGCGTGGTGTGTACGAAGCTATCAGGCCGCTTGAGACCTTGTCCGTCGAGGGCCTCATCCGTATCTGGGCCCACGAAGCGCTGCGTCTGTTCCAAGACAGATTGGTTGACGAGGAAGAGCGCAAGTGGACTGATGATGCGGTGCGCAGAATCGCCATGGAGTACTTCCCTACGATCGATGAACATAAGGCGCTTGGCGGACCTATCCTTTTCTCTAACTGGCTATCCAAGAATTACGTACCGGTCGATCGCGAGCAGTTGCGCGATTTCGTCAAGGCTAGACTCAAGACTTTCTGCGAGGAAGAGGTTGATGTGCCCCTCATTCTGTTCAACGATGTCCTGGAGCATGTCTTGCGCATTGATCGTGTGTTCAGACAGCCTCAGGGTCATCTGATTCTCATTGGTGTCAGTGGCTCGGGCAAGACGACGCTGTCAAGGTTTGTGGCTTGGATGAACGGTTTGAAGGTGTTCCAGATCAAGGTGCATGGCAAGTATTCGGCGGAGGACTTTGATGAGGATTTGAGGGAGGTGTTGAGGAGGTGTGGTTGCAAGGGAGAGAAGATCTGCTTCATTATGGATGAGTCCAACGTGCTGGATTCCGGTTTCCTCGAAAGGATGAATACCCTTCTCGCCAACGCGGAGGTGCCGGGTCTGTTCGAGGGCGATGATCTCGCTGCGCTCATGACAGCTTGCAAGGAAGGCGCGCAGCGCCAGGGCTTGCTGCTTGATTCACAGGAAGAGCTGTACAAGTGGTTCACGGGCCAGATCGTCAAGAATCTTCACGTCGTGTTCACCATGAACCCGCCCGGTGAGGACGGCCTGTCGTCCAAGGCTGCCACGTCGCCTGCGCTCTTCAACCGTTGCGTGCTCAACTGGTTTGGAGACTGGTCCGATCAAGCATTGTTCCAAGTTGCACACGAGCTTACTCATTCTGTGGATCTGGATCGGCCGAACTGGACCGCGCCGGATACCATTCCCGTTGCCTACAGGGGTCTCAACTTGCCGCCTTCGCATAGAGAGGCGGTTGTCAACGCGATGGTTTACATCCATTACTCGCTGCAGCGCTTCAATGCCAAGCTGCTCAAACAGCAGGGCAAGATCACTTTCCTCACTCCCCGCCACTTCCTCGATTTCGTTGCCCAATACGTCAAGCTATACAACGAAAAGCGGGAAGATCTCGAGGAGCAGCAACGCCATCTCAATGTTGGTTTGGAGAAGTTGCGTGACACAGTCGACAAAGTCCGTGACCTCAGGGTCACTCTGTCGGAGAAGAAGGCTCAGTTGGAGCAGAAGGACGCTGAAGCCAACGAGAAACTGCAGCGCATGGTGGCTGATCAACGCGAAGCCGAGCAAAGGAAGAACATCTCTCTCGAGATCCAGGCTGCGCTTGAGAAGCAGGAAGCTGAGGTTGCATCCCGCAAGAAGGTCGTGCTTGAGGATCTCGCCAGGGCAGAGCCAGCTGTCGAGGAGGCCAAGGCTTCCGTGAGCAGCATCAAGAGGCAACATCTCACGGAAGTCAGGTCTATGCCTACTCCTCCCTCTGGTGTCAAGCTTGCGCTTGAGTCCGTTTGCACGCTCATTGGCCACAAGGCGAACGACTGGAAGACGATCCAGGGTATTGTCCGCAGAGATGATTTCATTGCCAGCATTGTCAACTTCAACAATGAGAAGCAGATGACCAAGAGTCTGAGAGTCAAGATGCGCAACGAGTTCTTGGCCAATCCGGAGTTCACCTTTGAGAAGGTCAATCGCGCGTCCAAGGCCTGCGGTCCCCTCGTGCAGTGGGTTGAGGCGCAGGTTAACTATGCTGAGATTCTGGATCGTGTTGGACCCCTCAGGGAGGAAGTCATGTTACTTGAGGAGCAGGCTCTACAGACCAAGGCCGAGGCCAAGGCTGTTGAGCAGACAATCTCTACCCTTGAAAACAGTATTGCGCGATACAAGACTGAGTACGCGGCGCTCATCAGCGAGACCCAGGCCATCAAGGCGGAGATGTCGAGGGTGCAGTTCAAGGTCGACAGGAGTGTTAAGCTTCTTGACAGCTTGTCGAGCGAGAGAACCCGTTGGGAGGAGGGCAGCAGGTCTTTCGAGACACAGATCAGCACGCTTGTCGGCGACGTTCTTGTCGCGGCGGCTTTCTTGGCTTACAGCGGTCTGTATGACCAAACCTTCCGCAAGTCGATGATGGAAGACTGGCTCCATCAGCTGCACTTGTCGGGTGTCCAGTTCAAGCAACACAACCCAATGACCGAGTACCTCTCGACTGCGGATGAGAGGCTCAGCTGGCAAGAGAACACGCTGCCTGTGGATGACTTGTGCACGGAGAATGCGATTATCCTCAAGAGATTCAACCGGTACCCGCTCATCATCGATCCTTCGGGTCGCGTGACCGAGTTCCTTAATAGGGAGTCTAAGGATCGCAAGCTTACCGTCACAAGCTTCCTGGACGATTCATTCACCAAGGTCCTTGAAAGCTCCCTCCGTTTCGGTAACCCGATCCTCATTCAGGATGCCGAACACCTCGATCCTGTGCTCAACCACGTGCTCAACAAGGAGTACCAGAAGACTGGTGGTCGTGTCCTCATCCAACTTGGCAAGCAGCAGATCGATTTCTCGCCTGCATTCAAGCTTTACCTCTCTACCAGAGATCCGTCCGCTACGTTCGCGCCGGATATTTGCAGTAGGACGACCTTTGTCAACTTCACGGTCACGCAGAGCAGTTTGCAGACACAGTCTCTCAACGAGGTCCTCAAGTCTGAGAGACCCGACGTGGATGAGAGGCGGTCTAACCTCATCAAGCTGCAGGGCGAGTTCAAGGTCCATCTCCGCCAGCTTGAGAAGAAGCTGCTCCAAGCGCTCAACGAGTCGCGTGGCAACATTCTTGATGACGACCATGTTATCGAGACCCTCGAGACCCTCAAGACGGAGGCTGCGGAGATCTCAGCCAAGATGAGCAACACCGAGGGCGTAATGGCCGAGGTGGAGCAGATCACGTTGCAGTACAACATTATTGCCAGGTCTTGCAGTGCCGTCTTCGCCGTACTCGAACAGCTGCACTATCTCAACCACTTTTACCGGTTCTCGCTGCAGTACTTCCTTGATATCTTCCACTCGGTCCTCCGCGGCAACCCCCATCTGGCAAATGAGACAAACCACAATGTCAGGAGGGATATCATTGTCAAGGATCTCTTTGTGGCCACCTTCAAGCGTACCGCGCTGGGTCTCTTGCAGAAGGATCGCATCACTCTTGCTATGCTTCTTGCCCAGGCTTCGCCCTACAAGATGGATAAGGGTCTGCTGGATGTCATTCTTGATGAGCGTATCGAGGGTAAGGATGTCTCGATTGATCAGAACATTCGCGACGAAGCATTTGCGCGGGCGAAGAAGACTCCTGCTCTCAAGGACAAGATCGACGCAGTTCCCGAGGCGGATTGGGAGAAGTTCTTCACCGAGGAGCTGGCTGAGGACTTTATTCCCAAGATGTGGAACGACGAGACCGAGCCGAACGACCGCGCGCTTATGTCGCTGCTGCTTGTCAAGCTCTTCCGCCTTGATCGTTTCGTCCCTGCGGCGGAGCGCTTCGTCACTCTTGTCTTTGGCTCAGACCTGTTTGACATTGTCGAGGACCTCAAGCAAACCGTTGACCAAGTCTCTGCCATCCGGCCCATCGCCCTCGTCTCGTCCCCTGGCTTCGATGCCTCTTACAAGGTCGATGGTCTCGTCGAGCGAATGCGCGTCCGCTGCACAAACATCGCCATGGGTTCGGCCGAAGCCGAAGGCAGTGCCGACAAGGCCATTGCCAACGCCGCTCAGACCGGATCATGGGTTCTCATCAAGAACGTCCATCTCGCCCCCGGTTGGCTGCAGGGCGTGGAGAAGAAGATGGAGACGCTCAACCCCAACCCCGAGTTCAGACTCTTCTTATCGATGGAGTCGAGTCCCAAGATCCCTGTCAATCTGCTCCGTGCCTCAAGAGTGCTCATGTACGAGCAGCCCGCGGGTGTCAGGGCGAACATGAAGGATTCCATGTCAAGTATCTCGACCAGGTCGCTCAAGAGCCCCGTCGAGAGGACAAGGTTGTACCTGCTGCTGTCGTTCTTGCACGCCGTTGTTCAGGAAAGGTTGCGGTATGCGCCTAATCTGGGCTGGAAGGGTTTCTGGGAGTTCAACGATGCTGATGTAAGTTCTTCAACTATATCCCTCTTCTTACCTTGAACCGGTGATGATGCTAATAAACCAAAAACAGTACGAATGCTCCGCCCACGTCATCGACACCTGGATCGACACCGCCGCCCACGGCCGCACCAACATCGCCCCTTCCAACATTCCCTGGGAGATGATCCGCTACCTGGTCGTTGAGACCTACGGCGGCAAGATCGACGACGAACACGACTTCAAGATGCTCAATCAGCTCGTCCACACCTTTTTGACGCCGTCCGCCTTCGATATCGGCCACAAGCTCGTCGAAGTCATCCATGATTCGGATGATGAACAGAAGGACGCGGCAGCCGGAGGTGACCTTGTGGTCCCCAGCGGCACGTCGCTGCAGGAGTTCATGAGCTGGATCCAGAAGCTGCCGGAGCGCGAGCCGCCTACGTACTTGGGCTTGCCGGCGAACGCGGAGAAGTTGTTGTTGGTGGGGCTGGGTAGGAGTTTGATTGGGAACTTGAAGAAGGTGACGGATTTGTTGGATGAGGGAGAGGCGATTATGGCGGAAGCTTCTGAGGCTGCTTGAAGGAAAGGGGGGTGTGTGTTGGGGAGAGAGAGAGGATGATGAGGGGATGATGATGGATTACTAGAGGATGTGGAAAGGGTTGTTGGTGGTGGTGAGATGAGATTTTTGTATCGTGTTAGGCGTCATGGCCGTCTTGTTATTTATTTGTAGAACTTGTGTGTGTATTAAAAGATGTATTTAGATCTAACCCCTGGCTCCGATGAAGTGTGGTCCCTAGACTAATGCCGTGTCATGACGATATTGGAAAGGTATTCATGGGATATAGTTACGAAGGCTATATTGAATCCTTAACAGCAAAGGTTGGTTAACGAACGAGAAACTGGAATATCAATATAACGGATGGTACATATACCAACATCTACACATCCACCATGGCTTTCCCATAATATGCTAATGGGACGTGAGGGCATACAGCTGCTTCCGTCTGTCGATGCTGTCGAGGACCCTTAAGCTCTCAATCTCCATCTCAAGACCTCGCGGTCAGTTCATTGAGCTCAACAGACTCTGGTTTGGCAGCGCAGGATTGAGACTTTTAAGATTGTATTGAGATGCTCCAATAAAAGTCCTACAAGCATGCTTGTTGATAGCCCATGAAAGGACCTTATGCTCATTCATTGCTGATTGCTGATGTCTAACATGGACACTAACGGGTATGAAAAACTAGCAAACTGATCTCGTTCTTCGCATGGTCTCGAGAGACTGTATTAGCGGTCGTTTCGGAGATGTTGATGTGACCTGTTGAATATCACGCTCACTGCCCCAAGACAACCCATACATCGGCTTACAAGTCTACCACAGTGGCAATGAATGCAATTGCTTTCACGGTCTGTTAGTAAACAGGTGTGTCGTTGGTCACGGCGTAAGTCAACCGGGAAGCTTCAACAAGCCACTGTAACTGACACCCTCTTTCCTCGACGGGCAACCCAGCGGCGGTGCAACTGCCAGCCTGACTGGGCGCTGCTGTTGACTTCCCTGGCATGTCTGGACTCAGCTACGAAGATAGCAACTGGAGCAGTGATTGGTCATTGTCGCAGGTCGATCGAAGATAGACCCAAGAAGGCTCAGTGGAGGGTAGTATTTGAGCTTAAGACGACACTGGAGCACAGCATGATGCCGCTTGGTTGCCCGGCATAATTCACGTATCAGAACATCGGGATCTTCTATGCGGGCATCGATGGGAAAGTAAACAAACAGAGGCGGTGTCCCGTCAACCTCAGTGGGTATCCCGTCCGTAGCGTCTTTTTCCATCCACTGCCCATCCTCTGATCAAGGTAAAGATATTCAACATTCGTGGACACAAACGCCGAGAATGAGCAAGCACCCTTTCATGAGCCTCAAGTTTTTCAACTTCCATTTGTGAGATGAACAGGCAGATGGACATCGGCATAGGCCGGCTTGGAGACGACGACACTTTGACCAGGGCAAGCACGATGACGACATTGCGCAGCTGTTCTGTCCAATCAGAAGAATTACAAGACCTCATCTGCCTTCCAGCCCCACCTCTCTCCCCACTCTGTGCATTCCTCAAGGTTCTCAAGTTCGAGACTATGTCCTCGCCAGTCTTTCTCCAACTTGACTCTTTTTAGTCATGATAGGCATTGCACCGGTGAACAGATTCGTATTGTGCAAATGAAAAGGGCCTGCCAGTCGCGAACGCGTGAAACGGTCCGCAAATCGTCAGCAGGCGGCTTGCGCAAGTCTAACAAGCTACCGGCTTCAGCTCCAGGAGCTTGTCCGAGTCCAGAGTCATGTGGTGAAACCGCCGGGGAGATGAGCCTGATGATGGCTACCTCTGCCTGGGATAAACCGAGCTTTCTGTTGCAGAGCTGCTTGCTTTCTGACCTGTTGTGGGTGGCACGGATCGGATGAACGAACAAAGGCCAAGACAGTGACGCACTTGGGCGGCAAGAGAAGTAGAGAGGTACCTTTTATGTCATGTTCTCTTTGGCCCATCTTGATGGTTGTTCAATGGAACCCCCGTTCGCAAATGGCCTCATTCCCACGCGGGGAAGCGGCCAAAAGTCACCTACTTTGGGCACAACATCCTGTATAAAGAGTATAAGAGCAAGGAAAGGAAACGCACGAGACCTTCTTGCCTTTCGCCCCCCGTTCGTTATTGCATGAAGGAGTTGCTCTTGCTGGATGGGAATTTCTGTACCGCAGTCGTGTAGCTCTCCATCAACTTCCGTGCTTGTCCACTTACACTACATCCGTCCACTGCCTCCTTGCTTCCCCGCAAACCGAAACACCCTCCACACCCTCTTCCCATTTTCCATCCTAATCTGGCCTTGTCGACCTTGTTTTTGTCTTTCCTCGGCCCTTACATAACGCCCTACATCCGTCCGCAGGCCTACTTCGTCACCTCTTCTTCCTCGTATTCCCTCTGTCGGAATCTTTTCCAAATACACAACACCATCAACCACAGGTCTGCCCACGAGCTCACATAGGTTCATCTGCCCTTTGCTGCTCAACATGGCGAACTTCAGCGATCGTAGGTGGCTGGCTATCCATGCTCCCGTCCGTCATCGTCGCACACAGCGCTAACTAGCTTTTCAACAGTCAACCCATTCGCGAAGCGGGAAGCGCATAGCCCGACATCCATCACCACCTACAAGGTTCTGACTCTGCTCTCTTGGGTCCTGTCCGTGGTCACGACCGTTTACTACAATTTCGAATCGCCTCACGATGGACACCTCATTCGCCGGACGATCTGGGGCCAGAACTATGCCCATCCTTCGGGTTTCACACTGAATGCCACCATCACCTCCATCTACTGGTGAGTACTACCACGCACAAATCCACCAGCCGCGGCCGTATATCGATGCTGACACTTGAGTAGGCTTGTGTTGTTCATTCTCCAGCTAGGCTACATCAGCCACCTCTTCTCTGACGATTCCGCCAAGGTCAACGCTGCCGCCTCTGTCGGTAGCCACTTCATCTTCAACAACTTGCTCCACTTTGGGTGGGTGATGCTCTTCGTTCGCTCGCACTTCATCTGGTCCGAGATCTTGTTGATCATCAACTTCATCAACCTCACGTCGCTGTACTTCCGCCACAATGCGTATCCCAAGGGCATCCACATGCCCGCTGTATCTGGTCCCCTCGCCTGGACCTTTGTGGCTCTGTACTGGAACGGTGCCATCATGGTCCCTGCCCAGCATAGCTTCGTTGCCCGCATCTTGGCCAACGTCTTCATCTGGTCGATCCTGGTCTACGGAATGTTCTTCATTGTCATCTACAAGGTAAGCTTGAGGTGCTCCCGCTCGTCTGTTACGAACAGTGTTACTAACACCTTGCAGGACTACACCATGGGCTTCAACCTGAGCGTTCTCGCTGCTTCCTTGGGAGTTGCCCAGTTCTTTGACCGCGTCATTTCATTCCAGTGGATCTTTGCCTTCACCATTATGGCAGTGCTGTTTGTCTTCACCGTGGTCGTCGCCGTACCTGCTTGGACCGGTAAGGAGGTCAGCTGGGGCAGACGCCAGACTCAGCCCGATGCCGAGCGTGCTCCTCTTCTCGGCGACAACTAAGCATCTTGAAGAAGAAGTGCTTCCATCCCGTATATCTACGGGCTCCATTCTGGTGAAGGGTAAAACCTTTGAGAGTTGTACGATGTTGAAAATACCCATAACAACTGTCACTCGTTGCTCGGAGTTGCGGCATCAGTCGTCCGCGGTGTAGGAGATTCTTTGCATCGAAAGTGGGAAGTGCTTTGTTATAATGATAATCATGAGCCTCACAGGCACCAAAAAAAGGAAAGGAAATGAAGGGAATCACAACAGAATGCGCGATGTTATCGGGAAAAGAATGAAAAGTTCAACGGCATGGTTCAAGCTTCCTTTACCTTATCGAAGTAGGTAGCTTACCTTATCGATAAGTTATCATTAAGCGATTCATGACGTAGGGTTGTCGCAACCTCCATTGTTTTAGGGTCTTAGTCCGTCCTTATAGGGCGTTTTAGTGATTGCTTCAGCGGTCTAGAACCACATCAGATCCTTGAGGCTCTTACTGCACGTTGCATCGTCCATCACAATGCCGTCACTCTCAATGTCCGGTGTTACTATTCACCACTCTTCCTCTTCTCAGCTTTACAATCTCACTAAGCACACCGCTGCCCATATGTCACCATGGCATCTCGACTCGTCCGTTTTCCGTGGCCCATGAATGTTGGAACCGATATCTGCCAGGTATCGCGAATCCAAACCATCTTATCCTGTCCTACCGGCCGCGGTCGACACTTTGTTCGCAGGATCCTGTGTGAAGAAGAGTTGAGGCGGCCTAGCTCCAAACTTAAGTCATACCTGCGTGCCGTGCTAAAGTTTGCAAAGGAGCATGACACGCTTAAGCAGCAGGGCAAGGAGACCGAGGGGTTTGATCATGGTCATAAACGGCTAGAACAGAAGTGGAAGGGCCAAGGTGTTGATCTGGGTGAGGTAGCTGCTTTTATGGCTGGGAGGTAAGTTGGTATTGTCGCTGCTTGGAGCTCTCGTTATACTACTACTCTTTCTCGGGGACAGACTACCTAGCTAACACGTTTGACTTTTGGCCTATAGGTTCGCAGCAAAAGAAGCAGCCATCAAAGCCCATCCGCATCGTCACTTGACCTTTCACGACATCATCATCGCCAAGGCAGCAGAACTGGACCAGATTGAGAGGGAACTACTCCCTTCTTCCTCCTCCTCATCCTCTTCCGCTTCCGGTTCGAAAACCTTCACCGGCTCTACAGCCGGCCCCACAACCAAAGTAGATCCCAAAAACATCATGCCTGAAGACCGACTCTTCGACCAGCAACTCGACACCATCGAAAAACATCGTCATGTCTTTGAAGGTTCCGCTAGGGGCCCAACCACGCCCGTGGACGCCAACGATATCATGCCCGAGGACCGCGTCTTCGACTACAAGCTGGAAACTGACAAACCAAACGGTTACGGCAGACCCAAGAGCTTCACTGGTTCCTCCCGGGGACCGACCACGCCTGTGGATGCTAGGGATATCATGCCTGAAGATAGGGTGTTTGATTATAAGCTTGAGACCGACAAGCCAGACAAGCGGGCTTTTGAAGGGTCTACGACCGGCCCGACCACTCCCGTTGATACAAACGAGATAATGCCTGAGGACAGGGTGTTTGACTACCAACTCGAAACAGACAAGCCAGACTCTGAGTCAAATGATACGACCCTGGCGAGGAGAACGACAGTATCGCAGGAAGCGCCTGGTAGAGCTAGATTGGGGAGTGGACCGCCTGTTGCTATAATCAGGGGAGTCGAGGGAGATGCTAAAGAGGGGAGTGATGCAGAGTATCAGGTGGCGCTGATTAGTATCAGCCATGATGGGGATTATGCTACTGCTACTTGCGTGGGGTTTGATGCTGGGAGTATGGTGAAGGAGGGGTTGGGGTGGATGGTATCTCGTTGAGTTGCGGAATGGGTGATGAGAGCGGGAGATAACCGTGGGAGAGGTAGAGCGGTGGCGGGCTGTTCGGGAACTACGCTTTGGCTAAAAGTATCTGGTTATTACACTTCGCCAAGGAAGTTTTGTGAGGAAAATAGGGGGCTTGTATCAACATTGTACTTTCTGATTATCAAAACTCGAAAGCGCTTGTCAGTCGGTGAGGCTATCGTGAGATTTCTAATCTGGAGACTGTATGGCACCAAGTGGATCATACTACTTGGGGATAACAACGGCGTCACATTTAACAATCGGTAGCTCGAATAGTGTAGTGGTTATCACGTTTGCCTCACACGCAAAAGGTCCCAGGTTCGAAACCTGGTTCGAGCATCGCTTTTTGCTTGATGAGGACGTCGTCGATGTTGCTGTCTTTCTTTTTTCTTTTTTGTAGGTCGTTTTTTCTCGCCTGCTTGGGCTTCTTACATATCTATTGAGTGGTCGTGGAATGGAAGAACCCAAACATGAGACAACCAGATACAGATTGCTTACTTCAGACCAGGTCCTTCATAACGTTCAAAATGTAATTACGACGACTCGGCAAGTTCACGAAGTGCACAAAGTGCATGAAGTGTTAGTGAGCAGCCGTGTTAGTAGAGGATCAATGTGAACCTGGATTGAGAAAGGATTGGACACGTGCACCAAGTGCAAGACTAACTGGACACTTCAAAACGCTCTAGAACTGCTGACTGCTTTTCGTTCAAAACACTGGGTATCTTAGGTAACTCGATCGTGGTCTTTCATCCATAAAACTTCTCTCTGGTGTCGCTTCTTTCAGTCGACCCGCTGTCTTGAATTTCACCATGTTAAACAATGTCGTTCTGGCAGAACACATCAGGAAGCACTGCCCTCAATCTCCGCCATTCTCTCATCCATTCTCCTAGCCATTTCTGCCTCCATATCAACCACCGCTTCAGATCCAACACCGGTGTTCCCACCATAACCATTCCCAACACTCAACCCCCTCCTCCTCAGTTCACCCTCTATATCCCTCCTAGTGATCATGCCCTCTCTTTTACCACTCTCTGTTTCCGCCTTCATCCTCTCCACATCCTCCCTCATCTTCCTTCCCCAGCCATCCACACTCCTCATCCCCACCACCAAGAACCCCAGCTCCTCCCGATCCACATCAAACACCTCCCACCACTCGCACTCGGGCATCTTGGCGCCCACATCCTTAGCCGCGTTGTAAATAGCCGCCACAGCCAGCGCGTTTGGCTGACTGGTTAGGTACAGCATCTGCGGCGACAAGAGCGCCGTGTTGACATACGCGAGCGTTCGTTTCGATATCGTGGACTTGGAAGTGTTGAGGAAGTCGAGAGCTTGCAGGTATGTTATCGCGAGGGGGTGGGGGAGGGAGACGTGCGTGTCGAAGGAAAGCGCGTAAAGGATGCGGGATTCGCAGTGGAGGAGGCGCGTGTGGAAGGAGTTGTAGATGTGTTCGGGGAGGTAGTAGTCGTTTGGGATGTTGGTTGGTGGCGGTGGTGGTAGTGAGTCGTCGGACGCAAGCGGGTGGAAGAAGGTCGAGGAAGGTGAGAGGAGGTAGTTGTAAACTAGGGCGAGGTCGAGTGGGGAGCGAGGGTATGGGGAGAGTTTGGCGGTTAGGTAAACGGAGGCAGCTGAGATGTCCTGGGAGAAAGGAAGATGTGTTAGTGGTTTGTTCTGGATGAGGCGACCTTGGGGGAAGAGTATGTGGGAGGGAGGAAAAGGGCTTACGCTGAATTCGTGGGACATCATGGGTTCTACTAGCCAGTATCGCGCAAGGAGGACGTTCGCCTGGGCTGTGACAGATTGCGGGAGCTGGAGGAGCAGGCCGGCTGCTTGGGTGAGGCATTGGGTTGAGAAGAAGATGGCGTCTTGCAGCTCTGTGGGAAGCGCGCTGAAGGAGCGCCGTTGGTAGAGCTGTTCTGGCGTCGCCAGGGGATTTACCATAGGCGACATCACTGTTTTGTCGGCTGGAGGTCGCCTTGAAGTTGATTGACTGTCGTCGGTTTGTTTTTGTAAAAGATTAGGTAGCTGGCGCAAGACGAAGCTGGAGGATGGAGAGTCTCGAAAGTCAAATCGCGAGCTGCATTGGGCAACTTAATGAATTGATGGCTGTCTTGACTCTTGGCAGGCTGCTCTCACAATGCACGAGTTAGGGTTCGGGTTGTACGAGCATCACTTACACGACCAAGCGAGTTCAGTGGAGCCATGTTAAAGTGGGGTTTGTTGTCAGCAACAATACAGGTCGTCGTACATCTAACGAACATGGAGTATGGTGCTTTTATATACTTCAAAGCGCTCTTTGAACTACTACGATCTATGATACTATTTTCATTACATGTAGAACATCTCTGAGCCCCTTGATGGTATAGACTGCTTGACGTGATAAAATGCCCCTCAAAGTACCTCAAAAGTACCTGCGCTGTGAGTACGGAGCTGTCACTGACAGCACTAACAGACAGAGGACTCCACATTTACCCAGGAACCCCCATCCTGACCCCCAGCAGGCAAGCGCTAGCAGGGTGCTGGCTGGATCAAGGATGCCGCGCTAATTGAATCACGGGGTGACGTGAAGTCAAGGTGGGGTTTCCGCATTAACACGCGTGCTTATCGAATGTTTAGGGCACAGAAAGCGCGTTTGTCCCTCTGGTTTCGTTGGGTGCCACGCCTGCGAGTGATTCGGATTGGACTCGATTTTGGACTCGAAGCAGCGCACAGCCCCGCACTTCCACTTGTCGAAACTGAACTCGACCAATTCCTGTGGGTTCGGTCTGTTGTCTTTCTTCTTCGGCCCACTCAATCGAGTGACTTTCCTGAGACATCTACGACATTCGACATATCCCGTTTTTCTCCATTTGGTCTTGAGTATTCCACACAGTCCTTCCAAGATCGTGAAGAATTGTTTACTCTGCCCACCCAACCTTACCATCCTTGCAAAAACTACCCGTCAGGGCTAGACACTTGCCTGATACTTCACCTGAACGTCAAATGACGCGTCGCGTGTTACGTGACTCCGTTCTTTCGTACTCTTCATCATTGTGGTGTTTCGTTCAATTACTCGACATTAACGGAGTGAACCCCTCACACGTCGGCCCTCATAGGAGTGTGCTCTCATTGTCAGGTCAACCACTGGGACAAACAGACAAACCAGAACGGTATTAAAAAGGTACGCCCATTCCATTCTTAATCAATGGCCTCCGTAACAAGAGCCGATGACAACCAATTGGATCCTGCGGACCGCAATCCTGTCTCATGTTCCTGGCCGCAAGCTAACTTAGCCTACAGACTTTCGCCACAAAGAAACAATGGCTGCGGTCAAGCCTGAACCCCGCGACGACAGGGGCTTCAATGCACCGCCCGCGCCCGCACATGACGACGAGCCTAGGATCGACCTCCAGTGGCTTCAAGAACTCGTTGAGGGCTGTCCGTGTCGGTGTCAAGGCTCTTGAGGGCCTCAAAGGTCCCCTCAAAGCCGCCAAAAATATTGAGGAAACCTCAGCCGCCCAGTGGCTCAGGTTGATCAGTGACGTCCAATCTCGTGCCAAACCGACCCGCACTATAGTTGGTGTTGTAGGCAACACAGGAGCCGGAAAGTCGAGTGTCATCAGTGCCGTCCTTGATGAGGAGCGTCTTCTAGCAACAAACTGCATGAGAGCCTGCACGGCATCTCCGACAGAGATCTCCTATAACGACTCCGAAGACCCCAATGAACTCTACCGTGCCGAAGTCGAGTTCATCACAACGGCCGAGTGGCTCAAAGAGTTGCAAGAGCTCTACAGCGATCTCATTGACGGAAATGGTGAGGTTTCGCGCGAGAGTTCCAACGAAGATAGCGAGGCCGGTATCGCCTATGCCAAGATCAAAGCTGTCTACCCTCGCCTCGTCAAGGAGACCATGCCCAGGCATAACCCTGTGGAACTTGCAAACCAGCCCTCAGTCCGCAATGTGTTGGGCACGACAAGGAAGCTTCAAGCCACCACAGCTGGCGGTCTCTACCGCCAACTGCAGTCGTACGTCGACAGTAAGGAGAAGAACACAGACAAGTCGATTGAGTACTGGCCTTTGATTAAGGTTGTTCGCATATACACCAAGGCCTCTGTCCTATCCACAGGAGTGTGCCTCGTCGATCTTCCCGGTGTCCAGGATTCGAACGCAGCAAGAGCGGCCTGTGACGAGATCCGCGACCATCTTGACGAAGAATTGGACAAGTGGGATGCGCTCCTCGACAAACTGGACAAGGGAGAGCAGGTCTGCGATCCATCTGAAGACCAACAGACCAAGAAGCGAAAGCGTCGTGGCGGATCACGGGGAAGCCGCAAACGACGTAACAACGATCCCATTGACAGTGATAGTGGCAGTGGCAGCGATAGCGGCAGCGACAGCGGTAGCGGTAGTGACGGGGACGACTCGGACGCCGAAAGGAGCGACTCGAGCGACAATTATTCCTCCACCTATAATATAGCCTCAGTGCGATATACCCAGCCGCAATACCAAATAGTAGCGCAGTATTGACCCAGTGGCCCGTCGGATACCCCTTTTTCGCCTCCTCGGCCTTGTAAATCCACACGCCAGCAATCTGACCGGGACATGCGCCGACGCCGACGCCTTAACCAAAGCTAGAAACAAAAGTAAATACTCAGTTGCGAGAAGATCCGGCTGTTGACCACCAGTCGTGAATATGCCGACATCAAGCGGGTCATGGCTCCTGTTTCCCTTTCTGTACCCGCCTCACGCGAGGAGGTGGAGAAGGATATTCTAATCTTTGTCGACAAAAGCATCAGTCGAAGCAACAGTTTCAAGCGTTGGCCCCACGATCTAAAGCTTGAGGAACAAAAAAAAGAAGGCTAAAAAGGTCAGTGTTGAAGAGGAGCACGAGATCAGCATGGAGCTTGATGGTACGACGCAAATCGACGATACCATAGTAATTGAGGAGACCACCTAAGTCGAGCTGGAAAGAATAACTCGAATTATATCGAGGAAGGTGCCCCAATGATGCTGATGATGGTGGATGAAGGAGAGAACGAGAGAGCTCCACAAATTCATGTGGGAAATCATGAACAATCCGAGGGTAGTGCCTGAAATCCCTACACTCATTCCTTCATACGAGGCTTTGAAAGGACTTCTTACCTCTACCAATGTCAAATTCGCTCGTAGTATTCCTGCTCTCCTCGACAGCCCTACACCCCCAACGATCGAATTCATCAAATCGCTACCTAGCAATTTCTCAAGGCAAAACTGGGGGGTATATATCCTCATCCTCGAAAGACCCGGTTCACCGACAGCAGTTTACGTCGGCTCCTCTACAAGCTCTGAAGGAGGCATCAGGAAGCGTGTCCTGAAACATCTTTCAGCGCGCCCTAACTCTGGCAAGAAGCCTTCGGCTGAGGCCGTTCAACAGGCCCTCGACCGAGGATATACAGTTGTTCATTATGCGCAAATTGCGAAGGTACCATTGCCAAAGCAACAGAAGAAGAGAATCCGGGTTCTAATTATCAGTAAGAATAACCATATCCTCACACTTGTACCTAAAATACTCGACCAAATATAACAACATATTCCTAACATCGTCGTAGTTATCGAGGCTGCTATGCACTGTCTTTTCTGGTCCATGAAGTCTAACAAGACTTGGGGTTTCTGGAACGCCAATTACGAGGACCTCTACCCCTGGCAAAAGGCCAAATTTCAATATATTGGTCTCAATGGAATAAACCCCACGCGTTGCGGAATTCCAGGGCTTAAACGGGGACATGTTGTTGATAGTGAAGAGGAAGATAAGCGTTTTATTGCAAAGATTGCGGCAACCGAGTTTTCCTAGACATGGGGGATCTAAACAGACACCTCAGATCACAGAGGCACAAGGACTGTGCAGCTGGGAAGTTGGAATTCCATTGCGGGCTATGCAACAGAAATTTCAAGACCGCCAGCCGTTTATTGCGACACGAAAGAGAAGCCAAGGTCCACCAGGATATGCTTGCGGCTCGTGGAGAGGAGGTACAGCCGTGGGTCCCTACCAAGGGCAAGTCCGTCAAGCCACGCTGCCAACGGTGTGTCAAGAGACATCACGCGTGTGACAGGCAACAACATTGCGGCAGATGCAAAGATGACGGCATTCCCACCGAGGAATGCATTCATTAAGCGCTAGGCGTCGGCGGGCAGGACGGCGGAGGCGAGGAAGCCGGCGGCGCCGATGGGGGAGAGCGTGCATTGCGAGCAGAGATGGTGCCACTGTTACAAAAAACTGATCCTTTGTTCGCGCATGTTGTCAAGGGCGAGCCTGAAGAGCCTGAGAAGGTCGAAGAACCGGAGGAGCCGAAGCAGGAGAGGGCTGCTAGCGAGGGCCTTTTTGTCGCTCCGGACGCCGCGGCTAACGAAGCTGACCCCTTCGCCGATGACCATGACACAACCATGGTGGATGCTTCGATTATGGACACTTCGGTGGTTGATGCATCAATGGTAGATGCCCCTCCGCCGTCTTCGGCGCCAACTGCAACCTCTACCATCAAAGCTGAGCCCGTCGAGCCGGCTCCTCTGCTAAGCGGTAACCAAGCTTTGGTTCCCGGAGTCCAGCCTGCGGTGTATCCCGTCGCCAATGATCATGCCGCTCCAGTTCAACCAGCTGTTGAACCCACTCGAGCCCCTACCGTTCCTGGTCCTGAAGCTGTTGCTCCTACTGAAGCTACTGCTCCGCCTGAGCCTCAAGCTGGCACCGCTGCTCCTGAGGTAACCCAGGCCGTTGGTGTTGCTCATGAGCGCGCTCGAGCTGCTACTGCTGGCCCCGACGCCGTTGGAACTGCTAATGCTGTTCCTCAGCCTCCGCGGGCTGCTACTGCTGGTCCCGATCCCATCTCTAACATCAAGCGGGAGCCACTGGGAGATCACAACTTGCTCACCAGCTTCTGCAGTGAGCGCAATCTGAAGTCTGACGACGAGGAAGAGGAATCTACCGCGACAGAGGGCGAGGATGACGAGGACGATGAAGATGAAGACGATGATAACGCTGAATCGTCATCAGATGAGGACAGCTCCCGGGCCCCAAGTGTCGACATGGACCTTGTGAAGCCAAAGCCCACCAATCAATGAGTGGCTCTGTCATTTCGTGGGTTGCTTGTCAACTGTTCATAATACGGCGTACATGATGGATGTTCCTCAGTCTAGGAGTTAATGGTGATCGGGGAGAATAATGGAATAGGTCATTGAGCACGTGATGCCACCATGGGGCGTTCCTGGCGTCCTCGGATATGGCAGGAAAATATGGCGGTCTTTCTGTGGTTTATGTTTGGGTTTAGGTGGTCATGGTTCATGTTTATGCAGGGTGTCGGATTCACTTCCTGAGCACATTTGTTGCATTTGTGCGTTATTGTCATGTTGAAACCCTGTTCGAATTTATCATATCCGAGACTTGGTGTTATACACACGAATGCTAGCTGGAGGAGTGGGTGAACGGACTGGTTCATGACAGACATATATGTCTCCCATCACGCCTCACCTACACAAAGGTTATATGCTGTATTATGTAGAATTATGATAGGTCTCGTTCAATTTACCATAGGTAGTGGAAAGAACTACTGTTTTCGAAGAACATACACCATCAAGAGGTCCATGTAATCTGGCAAAATGACTCGGCGGTACGGCTCACTTCCTGCTTGAAAAACAATGACAAACGACGACGGTACCGAAAAGTCAGAAGGAAGATGCCAACCCGCTGCCTTCCTCCCGACTATACGAATGGGGAGAACACACTTCGCGAGGAATGAAAGAGACAAAGAAAGAGGAAAAAAAAGAAGGAAGGGGAACGGAAAAAAAAAAAAAAAAAAGTTTGATCACAAAAATAAAAAGAGAACTTTGCAAAAGATGATGTTGTCCTGTTACCAGGAACATCGGGAATTGAGCCCGACGTGGGGGTCGAACCCACAACCTTGAGATTAAGAGTCTCACGCTCTACCGATTGAGCTAGCCGGGCGGTTGTTAACCGCCATTGGATGTTGAAGAACTGGCCAGAATGTTGGGCCTATGTACCTACTTAATTGTTTAAGCATGCATGCGTGTGTACGTGAGAGTGAGGATGCAAGTTATCATCACCGGGTAGATTCGCCATTCGATAGAAACCTGGTGACCTTTCCTCAAATTGCATCAGTGTGCATTCTCCGGATGTGCTACAAAGTTTTATTGTCAAAGCGGAGGGATAAGGCAAGATTTGTTGCTGAGTCAAATCCCATTGCAGAACGGAACCAAACAGCAAGCAAATCGCGAAACATCACGAGGAAGTCAGGTAGATACTATCCCCCATTTTCGATGGCCATGATACGAGCGATTTTTTTGCTTCTTTCCTGTATGTTTTTGCCACGTGCAGCCTGATCCTGTTTTCCTTATTTCCTTCCTGGGCAGGGCAAGACAAGGCAGGGCAGGCGTCCCTCGTGGCTCGTGGTTTCCAATCCCCGTCCCGAGGATCCCGGCACCCGGCCTCCGTTTGGGAAGTTGGGAACGACAACACACCGTCTGTCATGGCGAATGGAAACCAACACATTTTAATTCACTCGCTCGTCCTTCCTTCTTGTGAATGTTTTTCTACCTACATAGCATGTTCGCCTTGAATAACTTTCTACACCTTATCTTGGTTCTCCGTGATGAAGGTATTGTTAAATAGAGCGTGGGAAGAGGAAATAAAATGCAGCTTTTCCATGACTGCACCCCGATGGGATTCAAAATCAGCCATCTGGGCCTGACCCCTTCCCCTTGCATATGTAATACTTGTATGTACCTCGATATGTGCGCTCGGCAAGTGGATATACGTACGGTACATGTGCACTCGGTACCGAGTTCGCAGTAAGCACAAACAACTACGTCATAGGCTTCCTGAATTACCCATACCTATCTATCTACCACTAGATAAAAGTCCATCCGAGGGCTCTACATAGATAATTTGATCACTGATGTCCAGTCTCTTCCCATTGATCCGTTGTACCAAATTTACATTTATATGCAGTACTCGTTATGGGGTTCGAAACAATTGAGCAGGAGGAGAGCAGTTTAAAGAAATGAGGATCTTCCAATAATTGCATCAGTGTTTCCGTGTGTACCTGCGTTTGGCATGCATCAAATCTGCGGCTTCCACAAATTCTTGGTTTTAAGTTTTTTCAGTTTTTTCGCCACCACACAGCAGAAGACCAATTGGATCAATCCTACCCACCACTCTTTTTGTTTTCCTTTTGTTTTTACAAATCCTGACAGCAACGAGCCGAATGAGCCGTGCCGCTCTACCTAGGTGGACGTGCACTCCATCCCTATCTTACTTGTGTGGATGGACTCAGATGGATTGATTACTTTGTGGATGGATGGAGATCCATTCATTCGGTCGTTGCGTGGTTGGTTCGCCGTGGGTTTCTGTATGTACGGTGTGCAAACACCATCACCAGCCAGATATACGCTCTGACTGGTTCGATGATTTGCATAAGATAAAACGAGGCGTATGTGCTGCGAGGGTAGATCAGGAACAGCAAGCAAAATGAGATGAAACGTCCGTTAGGAACAGGAAGTAACCACTGGCGATCTTGATAGCAGGATTGCTCCAGTATCCGCAATGACGAACGACACATTGGCACCCCATCGATTGGATATATATGCTTTTCACAAAGGCCGTCAATCAATCGCAGACAAAAAACCATTGTTGGGTTCGATTCAGATAGGTATTCGGTTTCCAACTCTAGCCGTAGGCAGGATTTTGGGGGAACTGTGGCCACCTATAGCTTGACTCTGCTATAACCTCCCACATATACAACTTCAATCCCATAACCGCCGCATAAGCCGCTTCCGTGACTCTGATCCAAGCGCGCGCAAGTTCCCAGTTCAACCATTGTTGTTTCCAAGTAAGGTTTGGTCGTGCTTCCGTAAAGTTGTCCAAAAAGCCGCGATATCTTGAATCCGGGGTGACGTAAAGAAATTCCTGGAGTGTCTTTGAATTGCTGAGCTGAGGTAAACCGTTGTATAAGCGAGTTGGGTCGGTGTTGAAGTCCGTTCCGGCGAAGCCAAGTGATCTGATGTCGTCGGATGGAACATCGAGATGAGCGGTCGTCTGGTACAGGAATCAAAGGTACGCAGCAACCCAAATTTATAAAGGTAAAAAGGACAAGAAAATTAGGGCAAGTAGATAATCAGCGTTGGTCGTCTGTTTGTATGTGCGCATGCAAGTGTGGTTTAACATGGACAAAAAAGCGCTGGGAAACCCTCAAAAAACCCAAAAATGTTCAGACACAACCAGCAGCATCCCCCTGCCCTCTCTTTTAGTTTCCCCCTGTCTGGCCCCAAAAAGCAAAACAAGCCCGCCTGCCGCCCGGTTTCGAAACGATGAAACGCAAAAAAACGCCGTGGTATCTCAATGCAAATGCAGAAGACAGTTGATGATAGTGATAAGATGATGATGAGGGGGATGATGATGTGATTGCAAGGAAACGTTCGTGTGCGTCGTGAGTGATTGTCGAAACCGTCCGCTCAATTCTCAATCCTCGGTGATTGGATCCGGATTTACGGCTCTCAGTACCCGCGGCTGACCGACGACCCGTCTCGAGTAGTCCTGGTTGTCCTGAAATGATGCAATACTCTCGCGGCTCTTGTTTTGGCCGTTGTACAGAGCGTTGCCGTATGGGTTTAAGCGTGGGTCGACTGGCATCAGCGTGCTCCTCCTCTTGGATCCCGGTCCATCCCCCCATCCTACCACATCGGGCCCGAAGCGAGTTTCGGTGACTGTGGCGCCCTTCAACACTCCCGAAGAGCTTCCGCGTGGCGAACCGAATGAAGAACCGCTCTCTTCGTTCTGCTTCCTGCGCCTCATGCACCAGATCCAGAGCAATACGCCGATAATTCCCAGAGCAGCGACGACACCGATGGCGATTCCGACTGCTGCTCCTGTGCTGATTGCCTTCTTCTTTCCATTGGCTTCCGGTTCGGCGAGTTGACCTTCGCTGGTGGCTGTTGGAGCTGGTGTGACGATCACGGTTCGTACTGTTCCGCCAGCGGTAACGGTTTGGGTGCTTGGCTGCGTCGGATCTGTTGTAACGGGATCATCGGTAGTTTGTGTCGCCTATCCACAATGTCAGTCTTGCATGCACCCAGGAAGCTACGGTTGAATGCATGGTCTGACGAGAACGGATGAAAGAAGATGCGAAAAATCATACAGAAGTAACAAGGGTGGTGGAAGAAGAAACCCCAGTTGAGGAAGCCACCGAAGACTTTACCGAGGAAATCACAATCACTGTTTCTAGAACCGTGCTCTGCACAGTCTTGATCGCAGTTGTCTGCTCAGTCTCAGTCTTGATGATCACCACAGCCTGGGGACCGAGATGTTTAAGGAAGGGTGAAAGAGGGTGGGTTCATGATATATGCTCAAGGAAAGATATCAAAACGCGCCGGGAAGGAGGAACGCCGGGGCATCATAGGGTAGGGAGTGGATAACGAGAAACAGAGAGGACACATACCGTAGTCGTTGGCTTAGTCGCGGATGTGGTCGTCTTGGTTGCTTGCTGGGTGGTGGTGCTGGTTGACGCTGGCGCCGCCGTGCTGGACGGCTTGACGCCCGTGATCTTGAGATATCCGTAGAGGGAATCGCCTCCACACCAATCTGAAGGATATCCGGGGCAAGGATTTGAGCATTGCTTAGCCGATACGGTGTCGGCTGTATCGGGAACAACGTTACTGCACCAACAGCTCTTTTGCCAAACCACAGCAAAGGCGTACTGCTCCTTGGCACCAGAACAGGTTTGGTAGCACAAGCCCATGGACTGGAAGTCGCTCTCCTCTGCAATGGAGGTTAGTACAGGCTCCGTGGGAACGTGACGATGATGGGAGGTCTCTAGTTACTCACTCGCGTCCATGTCAGTGTCAGCCGTGTTGACGGTGGCGCAGTAGGCAACATCATGGGACGGGCCCCCGGCCAATGCGTTTCCGCAAAGCGAGGCCATTAGGGCGAGACATGCCCACAAACGGGCAGCTCGTTGGCGTGCCATTGATGATGCAGCAGGGCAGAGTGCAGTATCTGGTGATAATTTGTTAGCGACCGGAGGAGTTATTGCATATTTTCTCCAGCTTTGGTGGTGTTTGATATTGCTGGGGTCTCCCTTTTGGGTGTTTTACTGTGTAGGTCGACACAGCCAGAATCTCCACTTTGGCTTCCGCGACGGGAACATACCTCGTATTTCTTGGCTTTCCCCTCTCGGCCACCTATCGAGCGACTACAACAATAACAACGCCGAGTGCCCCCAGCAGCCCGTGATCCTTTTTCCAAAACACGCAAAGTTGAGAGAGACGGAATCTGAAGTTTGTCGATCTAGAAAGCCATTGCAAGCAAGCCGGGCAAGGTTAAGGTACTGTAACGTAGCGAAGATGGCCCGTGTCCAGGGCAACAAGGTAGTGTGGGACTTTTTTTTCGTGGATGAAGAAGCGAGGCGGAACAGGACAAAAATCGAAGCAACGTCCAGCTAAAGAGTCACTTGTCGTCGTCTTTGTCGTCGAGTACGTAGTAGCGGGAAGTGAGATGGGCGTCCGAGGCAATTAGGATTTGGCGATGGCCCAGGACTGGAGTCCACGGATGGAAGCAAGTAGAGGGGATTAAGGGAGTCGACAGTCCTCTACAGGAGTTTGACGTGGTGCTTGAGCAGGAGAAAGTTGGAGGAAGTCGGGCGGTGGCAGACGGAGACGATGCAGATGAGCGGCGGAAGAGGAGAGTGGGGGGAGAAGGTGGGAGAAAGCGTTTGCATGGAAACGAGACGAGGGACAGAGAGACAGATCGATCGTCTGCAGAGCACCAAATGGGAAAGGACTGGACGGAAAGAAACTGAATGGAGACGACAAGGCCGGATGCAGGTTTGCCCAAGTGGCAGGTAAGGTGGTGTGTGTACAAGCCCAGGGCGCAGGCCACACTGCCAACCTTTCCGTCCATCATATCAGAGCAGGCATACTGGACATTTCTTCAATACTCGTAACCACAATCTACCTCTACACATATGTGTCCCCCTGACTGGCATTGGGTGAGGCATTGTTCCATTGTCCTGGACACACGGGAAAAATTCATCATGGCATGCGATGCGGTGTCGGCGGGGACTGGACGGGACACGACACACGACGACACCCACGAGAGACGGGCAACCGGACTGTCCAAGACACTTTCCCGACAGCGGAGCCCTTTTGCCCTTGAACTTTGATCCGGGTGGAGTTGGCCGATGCCACTGGGAGGAGCCCTTTTTTGTGAGTGGAAGAGGTGACTGGAGGGGACTTGGACAGGCATGGACCAGATACGAGTCCACCCTGACACCGTCTGATAGTATCGTGTTTATAACTTTTCCATTCGTGAATTCGTGTTCCTGCACCGACACAAGAGCTGCACCTATAAAGCTTAAATCCCCCCGCACATGGAGGGTTGCAATAAGCGCACCAAAAGCACATGTGTGCGTTGACATTGGTCGCATTCGTCCAAGGACATAAAGAAGCATCAAAACAAGCAAGGCGTGGGCGTTCGGAACACACGGCACTATTAGATACTCGTAGGATGGAGGAGCGGGAAGGCAGATCAGAGATCACTTCTGCTTCCTGTCACTAGTCACCACAACCTATGAAACTGACAGCGCGATAAGAAATCTACCAAAACCATCACTCGAGTTCGGTACCGCAACGGCGAACATATCCATCAGGGACGGAAACAGCGAGAGCGGTGGATAGGTTGGAGATTTTGGAGAAATTCCAGAGCTTGGCTCACTTGGCGTCGCGTTCTTTGGGGCATTGGCTGACGGACAATGGCCCTGCAAATGTCGTCACTTTTTTTCTTTTGGCACTCGCTCGCTTCGTCTTCGTTTGGACACGGATTCTCCTGGAGTTGCGGGTACGTTGGAGGTGCTCGCTTCTGTTAAGGCGTTGACTTGGCGCTTCGGGATCTACAGTACCAAATGCCGCCTCATTGCTCGAATCCTCGCTTGAAAAAGAAACTTGAAACACCCGGACTGCTTGGCCGGGCCCAGCCTTATCTGAGCAATCCAACATGCGAGGTACCCGATACTTTTAACTCCCGCGTATTTTCTGGACTGCCCCGGCGCGCATCCGCGACCACACGGCGCATCTGCCCCCTGCGAGCCTGCCTCGACTGCTGATCTTCGCTTCGGCGCCATGCCTTTGCCCGCGTCTTGAAGCCCCGAGGCACCTCAACAAAAGGGAGGGGCCGCCGCACAATTCCAAGGGCAGCGGGCATCACGGAGAACACCAAACAGATCTTGTCGAGTTGGGCCAATACGGCCAATTCCGATTGATATCTCGCCGAGTTCATGCCCGTGTTGCGCAGGCGACATCCCGACTTCACCCATCCACCTCCCAGGCACTCCAGATAGCCGCTTGCAGATTCCATCCGCGCCTGCCAGGCCCATCCCTTCAGCACACGGGTCGATGATGCTGAGACCTTCAAAACAAAGAAGACGACTGGGCCGCACGCTGGATACCAAAAGCTGGAGCTCGCGACGGGCGGGCTTCGGGCGGGCACACAGTCTCCGAAAATGTCTGTCTGTTAGTGCTACCCGTGGGTGACTTGCTCCACTCTTCAGCTCTCACGGTTCGTCTCGTCTTCCAGTCCGATCTTCGTTTTGTCTTCAGATGGAGGCTTCGCGCCTTGCCGTGGCTTTCCTGGACGGGACATTTCCCCCGCCACCACCGCCCTCTCCAACCTCCCCTTCCACACCGGCTTCGGGCCTTCCACCTTCCTTCACCCATGAAACTTGCCCTCTGGCGCCGTTGATGAACCCGGTGACCCCCTGTTGGTGTTCCCTATAGCGGCCCGGGGTGTCGCTTGCTGAAGTGCCCTGCTGCTGCCTCCGTCCAGCGGCTTGAGGTTCTGTTGGCGCCGGCTGTTAGAGACAATGGTGCCTGATGTCAGCCAAGGATTGATATCCGTTTTGGACACCCTGTAAAAAAACAAGTCGAATTTCCCTGGATGGAGTCTTTGAATCTTCAATCTATCAGCACGTGGGAAACCTCCATTTCCTCAATCGCCCGCCCCGAATTCAACGGCAGCGATGATCCCAGATCCGTCGACACACAACTGCGGCACGGATATTGATGCCCACTCGTCGTCCCGGCTTCCTTTCGGCCTCCTTTTCTGCAACGAGACACGGGTACATATATCCGAGCAGCAGCATCATCTCCCGTCTTCGGCGCCTACGGTATAGTTCATAGGCAAGCCGCAGCAGTCAGTTCACACGTGTGCTAACAGAGGCTTGTCTGTTCTATCAAAAGAAAAATTACATGGGCTGATGGTGTTACCGCCCTCTAGGGACTGCCCTTCAAAGAGACTCCATTTTCCCAACTTCTGGAGGTTGAGCAATGCTGTCCAGAGCCTCGGTTTCTTGCTTCAACGGTCATCTCCCTCCCTGCATTGCGTGCCATCTCCAGATCAACAATGAGGGGTTGTCCATGACCCTCGCTCGATTGAGAGACTTTCGTTTCTCACCGGCCATGATCGACAAAAACAAAACAAGGGGGGCGTGATGCACATCAGTGTTACGCATCTGCTGCTTCCCACAGATATGACTGACCCAGAAAGTTTCAGCTTGGCCTTTCATGAAGCCAGGAGGTGCTTGCCGTTTTCCGTTGATGATTGTCATCTCTGACCGGCTTTTTCCTTCTGTAAATCTCATGTTTTCTTCTTCACCAGCCTTTCGACTTTTTCGGGATCCGGGCACAGCCATGATACCTACGCAGGCATAAACGCTCTGGGTGAACACGAAGCAGTTACACGCTATTTGAGGTAATACGAAGCACACCTCTACAGTCCAATGCTGGTTTGTTTGTTGGCTCTGTACCCCGAGTAAGACACATGCCAACCCATCCTGAACGCCGCAATGGTACTTTAAAATGCATAAATCATCGTTAAAAACAGATTATTAGTATTTGATTTGACATATTCATGCTAATTTTAAGCCCCCATTATCGAAGAAAACACATCAATCTGTTGTTGAAACGCCTGGACAAGTTGACCAGAGGTCTGGAGCTAACAAACAAACCAGTATCGGACTGTACTCAACCTGCATCACGTATGGTGTACGCTAGAACAAAGTGGTGCGGGGGTCGCGGGTATCTCGAATTCTTGAACGACCTTCCGGGTCAATCCCACCCACCGTCCATCGTTAAAGTACGGGGTAAAGTGCATACTATCTTTCATACTCGTGATTCCGGACCGGTCGTGATTTCAAGCTATACTTCCCTATACCGGTCCTATCTCGGCCGCTTCTTGACATTGTACATTGATGGACTAATAAGGGACTGCAGATTGATAAGGCCTAGGATTGGCTTTGATTGTGACTTATCCCAAAGGCAATTCATAACAGTTTTACCATTTGGCCAGCAAGGTGGGGAGTCGACACGAGGCGAGACGAGACGATGCCGTCCTGGCTACGCCAATATGTCCTGAGGACCGATAAGAGCAGAGTCGAGAAAAGACATGGATGAACCGCCGAGTTTTCACGCAATTCGAGACGGAAAATCGGTCACCGGCATTCTTACCTTACACTATCTGCTGCTGGCAAGTTGTTTCTTTGCCAAGTATTCTTCTGAGCCGTCGACTGGTGATGCTTGCCGGCCAAAAAATCCAAGAGATGAGGACACTACACCACTGCATCTTCATCGCCAGCCGCTCTTTGTTCGGATACGGAGATAAACGTGTGGTGCTACCATTGAGGATTCCTGCCTTCCTTACGTTGGCTAGGGTACGCGTACCGGACTGTAGGTTATCATCATATTCCCCCCTTAAACCCCCCATTTCTTCCCCTTCTCAAGGCATAATCCGTCGCTTAGTGTCTCTAGTGCATGTGTCGCCGTGACACGGCATATAACACTGAGTGCCGTGTGGCCGTGTCCTTTCTGCTGTGAACCCACAGAACCGGAACCGGAAATCGAGACCGCTGCGTTCCGTTTCATCTTCATCTACCGAGAAGGGCTTCTGTATAAAGATGGTTGTTTTTCGTTGGTTCTGACCGAGACCAAGAGGGATACACGGACAAGGGACAATTAGGGTTCGCTATTCCCTGACTGACCGATATGCCTTGTGCTTTGTGCTTCGGTCGCGCAAGATGAGCGCGGGAGGCCTCGTCGCCTCGCTTTTCTTTGTTTTTTTCTTCCGAAGGTTGGCGGCAGGATTTGGCATGTTGGACTACTGCCTGCGGGTATTGTACTCGTGCTGTTGTTGTTGTTGTTGTTGTTGTTGTCATGTTACTGTTACCGATCTGTGGTCATTAGTGTCTCCTTGTATGTGCAGGGGAACCGCTTGAATGAAGGTCATATGCAAACTCTCAACCACTTTACTCTTACTCAGCCGGCTAACGTCCGTCGTCATGTTAATGTTGACTTATCATTCTCATCGACTTTCCACATCCCCCAAGGTGGTTCGGTAACGTCAATGGTTATCACTGAATAGCGACTGAGTATCATCTCAGACACCCGGTAACAGTAACGGGTAACCAATGTCGACTGACTTAGACCTGAGCGACCTCATCTCAACAATTTCCAGGCGCTTGTTCAACCACTATACCCTATTACAAAGGCAACGCAAATGTATGGGGTGACGGACACAAGAACAAAGTACGCAAATGACAACGAATGACAGGAAGGACCGACTCGGCCGTTGGGCTGAAACAAGACGAGACAAAACAGAAAGGACGGGAAAAGAGACTAAACGAAACAAAACAAACCTGGGATAGGGGTGTGTGTGGTGTTGTTTGATACATCTTCTTTTTATCCCTTGTTACTCAAAAGTGTTATTCAGCCAGTCACTCAATCACTTCCTCAGCTACTCACTACGAGAGAGAAATTATGCTACATTGCCTGGCAAGCGTCAAACTCGAACATTCAAGGAAGCAAGGTGGCTGACACTCCGGATATTAGACGCTGAAGAAGTTCTTCCACCATTCTCGTTGGTTTTGCAGCGGCTTACCTAGCTGGCCAGGGACATGTCGTATGAGCTTCCACGTTTCTTTCCCGAAGAGAGGAAAATGCCGGTTAAATCACAGGGCAAGGAAGCCAAAGTGGTTTTTCATATTTGGAGGCAAGATGGGTCTTAGCATTCTACCTCATCGTATGTCTTTCTATCGAAGAATATAGTAATTCGGCCTGAGCCAAGGTGAGAATAAACAAGTCTTCCGCTTCTTAAAAAGAAAAAAAAGAAAAAAAAAATTAGATACAATATCTCTTATCATACCTAGATGTATATGCATGATATGCTTGTCCGCGTTTCCTTTCGATCCCATCACTTCCATCCGTCTCTCATCTCTTTTGCGCGTATCTTACCTTATCCAACATCCCCATCTTTAGGTTTAGGTTTAGGTAGGCCCAATCAGTCACCAATCAGATGCCCTCCCCTTAAATAGCAGTAGGATTCAAATAAACACAATCACTCCTAACATCCTTCCCATCCTTGCCCGTCGACAAATAAAGCCCATTACCGCACGACAACATATTCCCCCTCCCATTCGCCGACAGCGTCAGCTGTCCCGTAGCCGCATTCACGCACCCCTTGACGCGCTTCATCGTGCCCGCCGCAACGCCAGCCTCCACGTCAGCCTTGGGCTTGGGCCGCACCGACACGGTCGCGCCGGTGTTGCTGACCAACACGTAGGCGGCGTACACGGACGTCTGGCCGGTGACCGGCTGAGCCAGCTCGAGGTAGCCGTTCGAGTCGAGCGTCCAGGTAGCGCTGGCGGTTCCCGGAACCGGAACGCCGCCGGCGAAGGATTGCCAGGCGATGACGCTGCCGCCGACTGTGTTCATCCAGCGAGTGGAGCTGTCAGGAAAGGGCATAAAAGCATGGAAGGATTGGCCCCGGGGTTTACAGGTTAAGGGCACGACGGAGACGGGCGTGGATGTGGCCTGGATAGTTTCCACGGAGGAGACGGTCAAAGTGGCGGTGGCGGTGATCAGGTCCGTGGCGCCGATGGTTTCGGTTTCGGTGTCGGAGATGGTTTCGGTTACTGAGATGATGTCGGTGTAGGTGGAGGAGAGAGTGGCGACGACGGTGGTGAGCGCGTCGGAGGCGGTGATTGTCATGGTTTCGATGGCAGCGCTGGCGGTGATGGTGGATGCGGTCACGCCGACGCACTTGCAGGCTTTGGAGTACTGGGACCAGTCGGCGCAGTCGGCTGTGGCGTAGGTGGGAAGAGGGTTGGCCTCTTCAATCTGAGTCAGAGTGCGAGCCTTCAGCTTTTTCAAGGTCTCGATGGGGTTTTGGTAGGCCGTCGAGGTTGAGGTGACTTCGGGGAGGAGCGAGACCAGGGTCATGGTGTAGGGCACGGTGACGGTCTCGGTGAGGAAGTCCGTCTCGGTCGCGGAGGTGACTGTGAGAGTCTCGGTGAGGATTCGAGTCTCCGTCGAGGCGATCTCCGTCGTGGTCTCGGTGAAGAGGACGGTGTCCACGGCGCTCTGGACGAGCGTGACCGTTTCGGTGTAGGTGCTTGCTGACGGGGTCACGGTGACGATGAGGTTGGACTTGCAGTCCATTACTCCATCGAAGTCCGCGAGAGCAACAGCTATGAATTGTTCATCGTCAGTTGATGGGTTCAACTGCGGGAGGATATAAATATTCAGTTTACATACCCTTCAAGCACTTGTTGCTGCGACAGCAAGCAGCAGCGACTCCCTGCAACAGGGCAGCGCCCGAAAGGGCAACAATACCAAGGTTCTTCATGATTTGAACGAGTGACTAGACTGGAGTAAGCGAATGACTGAGGTGAATCCAACTTTGGGGTAGAGAGAGATTGAAATGGTTGTTGAAGAGACGGGACTCAGTCCCTTTTTGTCGCCATCATGTTGTTGCCCAATCCATCACTTTCATCATTTAACTTTCAGCTTGTCTACGGCGCCCTCTATGGGTTGTAAAAATCGATAGTTCGACCCGTTGTAGATGCATACCTTCTAGCGTCGAGCGCGATGGTTAGCCGCCAATGTTTGCTCGGAGCCGAAATGGGCATGTGCCAGCATCAGGGCAGTTCGAGCTCGACGGTCTAGACTTCTAGACTTTTTAGCCCCTGAACCCATGGTCCCATCAACCTAAAAGCAAGATCCAGGCTAACGGATCCAGGCTCACGGGTCTGGTCTAGTTCTAACGCTTTTCTGCCTTTGCTAGCGAGAGTTAATTACATACCACTCTCGTCCAGGACAAATAAACGTAGACTCCAGAGTACGATGTCAACGGTAAATTGACAAGACACCGACGAGTTTGTAGGGCTGTAAACAGCTATTGGGGACTATAAATGACCATAAGGACGAATGAAAGGAATAAGAGTACCTCTAATGAGAGGAATGAAAACTGTCTTGATGTTTACGGCGATATCATGGTTTCGGTGGTCTGGCCCGGCTGCAGTCTACGTTAATTTGTCCTGGACGAGCCACTCTATACGCATTCCACTACACGACAAGAAGAAATGTGAAGATGCGCTCGCTCGCTCGCTCACTGTCCAATTAACGTACAGACATCGGCCTTATGAGCTATGACATCTAAAAAAACAAAGAACAAAATCCTGAACTCCCCTTCCCTTGGAAATGCAGATAGATAGATAGAAGGATGGCCCTGATCAAGTGCCTCGGTAAACCATCCATACCACCCCGTAACCCAGCCAATCCATGGAAACCAAAAAGACCAAACCCGGCTGACAAAATGGGGACCATCTTGCAATTCGTACACATTAACTATAAGAAAATCGACTGGTAATTACCTAGCTCCCAGTCTGCCTCCTCGCTAGCCCCGGCCGTCCCCTGACACTGCCACTGCCACTACCACTATCCCCACTCACCGCCGTGGGCGCCGGGCTCGACTCCCGGCTCCCTGCCGAACCAACACTCTCGAACTTTTCCACCAAGTCCAACACCCTGGTTCTCGCCCTCCTGGGTAGCGCACCCGGACCCGGAGACGGAGACGGTCGCGGAGGCGGAGGTTGCATCGGCTGCGGCTGCGACTGCGACAGAAGCAACTCAGAATCGAGTGACGACGACTCCTGTGCTTGTTGCTGCAGCTGCTGCTGCAGCTCAGCCAACTGCTCAACAGAAGACCGCACCTCCGACACCGAAGGCAGCGAGACCTTCTCCATCTTGACCGCCTCGGCCACGTGCAGCGTCGCGGTGCCGGCGTCGGAGACACCGCTTGCTATGCTCCGGAGGGAGTGCACGCTGTAGGTGGAGCGGACGGAGGGGGCGTAGGATTTGGTGTAGTTGTGACCACCGCGACCGTGGCTTTTATCGGGGGAGGGCGAGGGGGAAGGGGTGATTTGGGTGTTGTTTTCTCCTGATGGCGTTAAGCCGGATCCCTCAGATGAGGGTGTTTTGGATGGTGAGGCTGAGGGTGTTGAGGGGTTCAGACCGAGTGTGCTTGGTTGATTGCGGATGGTGGTGCGGGATTTGGCTGGAGAAGGAGGTTGGAGGGATGAGGAGCCTGACGACTGCTGAGGCTGCCGTTGAGATGCTTCTGGCAGATGGAAGGAGAGTGATGGAGAGGTAGAACGCGAGAGGGAAAGAGTTAGTGGAGATGGAAGGGTAAGGTCCAGCAGAGGTAATGGAGAGGGAGTCCGTTTGCGTGTAGGGCTCCCGGTTGGGTGAAGATAGACTTGAGGATGGTCCTGACCGGTGACTTCTGATGCAGGTGTTAGCATCGGGTTGGTCTCTGAGTCTGACTCCGACTTGAGCTGAGGCTCAGGCTGATGTTGGCTACCGCCGGAGATCTTCCTCACGCTTGAGCCGTCATTAATTTCGATAGTATCCGGTGTCTGTCCTCCAGCCCGTTCCTTCCCCTTCCCCTTACCAACACTACTAGGAGTACCGCTTCTACTGCTCCTGCTTCCCTCATCATTGACATCACACAGAATGATAGACTCCTCCCGCTCAATCTCCGCATTGACCACCCTCAAGCGCTCCTTGGGCACAGTAAACATGACCTGCACCAAACGCTGCTCGACCGCCTTCTCCACATCCCACTCATCACCCTGGCCTCCTTCTCCCGCGGCGTCGTTGTTCTCCCCTCCGGCAGCCTGTCTAGCTGATGATCCCTCTCCATTACTATCCCAGGCCTCACGGCCTTGCTTTCTCCGCACCAGTCCTAACCCCAGCGCGCCGGGATTGAGGCCGATCAGAGAGAGGTGATGGTGATCGAAGCCACTAGCTTCATTACCATGCAACAAGCTCTCCTTGGTCGGACTACTGTCGCCCCCGGAGCTGCCAGACCCGCCCGACCCTCCGCTGACGCTGAGCATCCGCTTAAGGCTGCCCAGCCAGCTGCGCGGACGGGAGTCGAGACGGGAGTTCCGACGGGTTTTGGATGGTGAACTGGGGATTGGTTCCCAATCCTCTTCGGACTCTTCACGTTCCCCGCCTTCTTCCGCACCCGGGTGCTCGTTGTTGCCTGACCCGGACATAGGAAAAAGAAGATCAGCGCCTTCGGCCTGTAGGGAGTTGAAGTTGGGAGTAGGCGTGGGAAGATTGGATCGAGCGGATGCGAAGGCTGTCGAACCGGAGTGGGATCCACTAGAAGTGGAGGAGGCTGCGAGGGAGTGGTCGCTGCCGCTATTCCCAGAGTGGCCGCTGTTGCCAGACTTGCCGCTGCCGGAACTGCCTGGTTTGGGAGTTTCTCCTGCTGCGGCTGCTACGCGGAGTTGATGATGGGCAGGGGAGAGAGGGGGCGCCTGTTGATGCTCTCCGCCCGAGATGAAACTGAATGCGCTGCGGTCGGAAAGGTTGCTTCCCGTGCGATGGTCGCTGCCTGCGCGGGAGTCGTCCGAGATATCCACCATGCTCTTACTCGGTGGGTTGGAGGCCCTAGATTTGGTCGACTTGTTCGATGCTCGGCGGGGAGGTGATGTTACCACACGCGTTGCTGCACTAGTAGGTGATATAGGCTGGTGCGTGGCAGCCTCGAGCGAAGCAGCGGTGGCTGCACGGTGAGTGGTGGTCACGGATCCATGCCGGCTGATTTTAGCAGCCAGCACAGCATCCGCCACGTCCACATCAGTCTTCCAGCCCCGGACTTCTGGGTCCTGAGCGTGCCCTTGCTTTGGAGAGAAGGACAAGACCTCGGGAGGTGGTAAGCCAGGGCTTGACTTCTCGTCGTTCATGCTCCCTCCGCTCCCGCTCCCACTGCTAGTTGGCGGATATGACGTGCTGGCCACAGCTCCTGCCCGTAGTATGCTTCCGGCCGGGGTTATAAACGGGTCATCGTCGTATTCGGGGCTGATTAACCGCCCGGACGCCCCTAAGTCTCCTCCATCTTTCTCGTTGTACTCGTCATCTTCGTCTGCCTCCTCGTAGATGGGGTGGATCCCATTAGGATTCACCTTGCCCCTCGCAGGCAGCGGTGAAGAGTCCATACCATTAGTAGGGATATAGAGCCCCCTCGCATTTCGCAACCTGCCGACTCCGGACCCGGTGCTATTAGCAGCCGGCGGTCCAGATGGTTGGTAGCGACCTGGTTGACCAACAACTTGATAACCACCACTCAGAGACCGGGTGCCCTGCCCGTCCGAGTCGCTGTTTGTGTTCCAGGGGAACTGGAAGCCAAATCCGGTGCTTCTTTGCTCGGCCATTTCGTTGTCGTAATTGGTGTAACTGGATGGATTCTCGCCCCAGTCACTGATGCTATGCCTGATGCTACCCCCAAAACCTGTGCCGTAGACACTAGGGGCCATGCCCATGGACAAGCTGCGAAGAGTTTGGTCGCGCTGGGCCCGGCGGCGTTGTCGTCGGCGCCATAAGCAGAAAAGAACTGTGAAGATGATAGCCACGAGTGGAACTCCGAGACCGAGAGCCAACCCAAGTGTAAGACCGAGATTTTGGCCGACCTTGTTAGAATCAGGTGGATGGCTTGTGGTAGGAGGGATATCGACGGTCGGATTGCCATTCGAATCCGGTCGCGGGTTAGTATAGGTTGTCGACCAGGACCGAGACGTCATGTTGAAGAATCTCGGAGCGTTCGTGACAGTAGTCGACTGTCGTTTCTCGAGATTGCTGCCATCGGTGATACCTATCAAGGAGTTGAGCCATCTCTTGACCTTTGCCTTGGAAGAAGCTACCTTTGGCGGTTTGATTTCCCACCCTCCGTAGACCATCATTACGTTCCCTGGCAGGACCACAGCACCATGACCATAGAGTCCCTCTCCTTCTCCGAATATCTGTGTGCGATCGTCCTCCGGAATCTCCCACCTCCAATCATCATAACTTGCCCCGATCTTGATTACCACAAGCTGTGGCTCCGCCGGTTGCGACACATCCCCTACCCACCCTCCGAGAATGACCAAGCTGCCTCCGTCCTCGCTCAACACGGTCGTATGCCCCGACCTGCTATCCACAGTCGTTACTGCCCTCCTTTGCTTCAACTTCGGCCGCTTCTGGTGTACGTTCAAGACTACCAAGTCCGCCTGCCCGCTGCCAGATGACGGCCCGGCTGCTTCTTCTGCAGGTGGATTAATCGACACGAAGCTCCACGTCTCTTCCGGCAGGCTCCAGATAGCCGCGGTGCTCATGTTGACAAACGCATGCTGCGTGTGGCCGCCCAGCAGCACATGGGAGGTCTGTTGTGTTACGATGCCAGATCGGTTCGTGATGCTCGGTGCCAGAGCGGTAAAAGTAAAGCCGGCTTCGGGAATGGGAGGACCCCCCAGTTGGGGATTGGAGATTGTGAAGTCGGTTCCGTCGTCACTGTTGTTGTCCGGTTCAACAACGTCATCCTCGCCGCCGTCGGTCTCCGGAGGTTGACTGGTTGAAGGCGTCGCTACAGAAGAGTCTGAAGAAAGAGAAGAGATCTTGAGCATGCGGTTCGAGTAGTGCGCTGATGCCTGCCATGTCGAAGCCGTAGAGTTGGAGAAAGGGCACATGCCGCCGTAGATGTAGATGACGGGGTCAGAAATGCTGGGGTAGATCTGTGATGAGAAGGAGAGCGAAGAGCCGAGAAGATAGGGGATTCCTGATCCTGTCCCTATACTGCCCCTGAGGTTCTGTTGGGTATTGTGTTTCGTCCAGACGCCTTTTGCACCACCATCCTCATCAAAGGACGGAGCGTAACTCCACACCGCGGGAGTAGCATCCTCGTCTCCATACACTGACGCGCCTCCAGCGGCACAGTCACTTGCCAATACTGCCAAAGTGCCATTCTCTAATAGTGTTGACGCAAATCCGCTCGTCTTCGACTTGGTAACGAAGGGTAGGCCGGAGGTTAGTGTTATCGGCTTGAAGGAATCGGCATCCAGCGTCGACGAGGTGTTGATAGCGAGCAAGTCAACGCCGTTGTTGTCTGCATTAGGGGTGAAGATGTATGCGAGTCCATGATTGGCTGAGTTACTGGAGAGAAGTGACTGAGATCCGGAAAGCAGAATGGTAGTGGGCGTGTAGGGAAGCGTGATCGCGGCCACTGGCGTTGCTGCTGCCGCCAGGGTGGCCAAGCAGAAGGATGTGTTGAGTGAAGTCCGGTGTCGTCGATGTCCGGTATGTGATGTTGTCGTCGGTTGCCGGGATGGCGATGTTTCGGATCTGCTTGGCGGTGACGGCGCTAGTCGAGACCCGGATCGGTGTCGGGACTGGGGCCGGGGCCGGGGCCGGGCCATGGCTTGGGTGCCCCGGAAGATGATGATTGGCGGGGAAGGAAGTGCCCGGACGCTGCAGCGCTCAATGTGTCCGTCCTCCTCCCGTTTGCTCTTTCCTCGTCGTCGACGTCGCTCTCGAAACCGTTAGGGAAAGGACGACTTGACCATTGTTTCCTCGTCCTTTCTTTCCTTTCTTTCGTTGGCTGCGGTTTCACCTTCCGTGTTTCCAGATACCTAGGCCGGGATCAATAATTGCGGTTTTGTTTCTCGACTAATTGCTCCGCCAAATGTTGAGGTCCCCACTTCTTTCGCCTTCTCGAAGGCAGCGACCGAAAACCTGGAATGCAGAGACGGGGAGTTGGAATGGAGAACGAAACGTGGAGTTTTGGAGATAAGCGCAGACTAAAACTGGGCTCGCTGTAGGTACCAGAATTTCCCCGCAGAGGGTAGCAGCTGCAGAATGCGGCAGCTTGCTTGCTTTCCCGCGTTGCTTGATGTGCTGGTAGTGCGAGTGATGATGGGACGAAAAGGAGTTTTGCAGTGTGGTCTTTCGTAAGGCTGAATGTCAAGTCAAAGTGAAGTCAACAGTCGATGATACATTCACCCGTCGTCGAATCACCACGACCCAACCAACCAAGTTAGAAATGAAGAGGACCCTTGCCTGCCTCGACCGATTGCACTGCAGCGATGGCCCAAGATCCAGACCGCACAACAAGGAGGCTCCAAAAGAACAAGCGGCGGCAGCAATTGGAGTGGAAAGAATAGGCAATGTTACGGTGTGAAGAAAATAGAACTGATAAAACTGTCCACCAAGAAGATCCGGTCAACAATTCCTCTCAGGCCCCTTGGCCGCCCTTCGACTTTCTCTCACCACCTGGGAGGAAGCCAGCCAGGTTCCAGTGGACCTGGACGGTTGAAAGAAGGGAGGCTGGTAAAGCCGGGCTGGGCGGCGCCGCGGCTGGGGGGTGTGGTTCTAGCTCCGCTGCAAGTGCGTTGTGCGCGCCCAGAATTCAGATATCATGATCCTGCTAAATCAACAATGGCCGATGTGGCCCTCTCATTGGTCAATTTTCCGCGACGGGAGGCTCACGGAGGGGCTGCGCAAGATGTCCAGGGCGCGCCCAGTCCACCGGTCTCGTCGTCGAATCCGGAATCTGTCGCAATCGCAATCGAGTCCCATTGATGCGCGCGTGGTGGGGTTGTTTTTCTACACGGTTGGGAGGGAGATAGTTGGCAGGGAAACAAACAGTGGGACAAGGTGAGCTTATCGTTGGAATCACCAACCGGAGAATAAAAAGAGAAAACAATTGGGGGGTGTGGGTGGAAACACGGGACCAGAAGGGGGTGTGGATGGTGGAAGTGGGGCCAAGAAACGAACGGTCGATGGATCAGGATGGTGTGCGCTGCGGTCAGCGAGGGCGGACGGATGCTGGACATTGTCGATCTTCCGCTTTCATCTTCGTCACTCTCATGTTTACACTACAAGACCAGCCGGATCGGGACTGTCAGTATCAGGTCAGTGTCAGTCAGGGTCAGGGTCGAACTGTCAACACTGTCGCATCGACTCGCGATTGAGGAAAGCTGCCAGCTGCGCGGGCAACACCAAGGTCAACTCTCCAGTGACACACAAGACAAAACCGACGGCCGTTCTTAAACCGAGTAACATGAGGAAAAGTACGATTCATCTCTTTATGAGACAGGTCTTTCGCCCGTGGGGAGATGATGGCAGCGTACAAAATGACAGCTGTGGTTCTAACAAGTGTAACACCTCCTTGATGATGACATGGGACAAGGAAGAAACGGAATTGAATGATTTCAGCTCGTCTTACGTCTAAACAAAACAGAAACAGGAACAGGAACAGTATCCATCAACCAGAGGAGACACACGCCACCGTGTTCAAGGTGAATCCGTTGTTACATGCTTAATCGATAATACAGACATACAATATCCCTCCTTTAGTAACCGAGCCAACTCCAGACAGGAAAACAAATACCGACAAAGTCAACAAAAAATAACAACCTCCGACACCATTACAATAGTCAACGAAAGCCATCTACGCGTCCCAATCCACATCCATCTCATCCTCTCCATCCGACACATCATCCACCCCCAACATCAAGCTATCCCTCTGCTTCGTCAACTTCGACACCTTACTCTTCATCTCCCTCTTCCTCTCCTTCAACTCCCTTACCAACCTCTCCGCCTTCTCCGCCCTTTTCCGCAACGTCCCCGCTTCCTTCTTCGCCTCAACCTCACTTTTACCCACCCCATTCAACAACGCATCCCTGGTGTGGGACAACCTCTCCATCTCCGCCTTCAGCGTGCGGATCTGCTCTTTCTGGGATCCCATCTCGGAGTGCAGGTCCAAATTCTCCTGCTGGATCTTGCCCGCCTCGCGCAGCTTGCGGTTGTACTTCATCTCGAGCTCGGACGCGCGCGGCGGGTAGCGCGGCTGCACGGTGGCCATGATGGTCGGCTGGGTTTCCAGGAGGCGCGTGTGCTCGACGCCTGGGTGGACGGCGTGGGCGGGGACAACGAAGAGGACGCCCTTGCCTGAGTTGGCCAGGCGGTAGTACCGCGTCGTCACGTCCACTTGCACGATGCCCCGGCTGAAGTAGGCGCCGATGAGGTCTCCGTCGACCTTTTCCATCTGGTCGAAGAGGCTGTTGTCAGTGCCGTCGTTAGCGCCGGCACCAGTCTGTGGGTTCTTGTGCCACATTTCTTCTCCGACCGCGCCGTTTTTGCGCCAGACTCTCTCCTTGGCTTGCAGAACCGCCTCGCGCTTGTCGAGCAGGCTGTGAATGTACTCGTAGACGTCATCCCCTGAGTTGACGAGGATGTACTGGTCCTGTGGGTAGGCCACCACCCGGCCCGTCCGGCCGTCGGGCCCCAGCTTGCTGAGCACCTGGTGCGGAATGGCTGCTTCGCCGGCCAGCGCGTCAAGCGCGTTGCCGTAGCTGCGCTCAAGCTCGTGCATGCGCGCGACGAGGTGCTGCGTGAAGAGAAGCCATTGGCCGAGCAAGGTCGTGCGTGCGTGCTGGAGCTCTTCGGTGTCGTGGTCCGCGTCAGTAGGGAGGACGCTCAGTAGGCCGCCGGTGGCGGTGTACTCGTGGTCGAGGCGCTCCAGGCAGGAGTTGGTGTGGATCAGCAGGTTTTGGAGGTTGGAGTAGGGGCGAAGCTCCCTTGGCTGGTCTCCCTGGCCGGGAGCGGTGTTGGAAGTTGACGGGGGCGAATGGTGCTGGATCTGGGTCAGGGGGCAGTGGTAATCGGTGCCGTAAACCTCATTGCGCCCGCGGACCTCGTTGATCAGCGAGACAAGAGGCTTGTGGTGGTAAACATCGTCGGTGTGGTAAGGTGTGCGAAGGTCGTTGAGGAAATCGAAAGCCGAGTGGAGTTCGAACTTCATGGCTAAACCGTCGTCGGCCGATGAGGCACTGTTCTTGCCCTTACCCTTGGAACCTCCCTGGGTCAAGTCGTTGCTGGCGGAAGTAGTGCCATCAACTTGAACCTCGGCGACCTTGACATCTGGCTGCAGCATTTGGATGAGGGCACAGAGAGATTGGGCATGTTGCTTCAATGCAAGGAGCGTGGGCGGAATACCATGCGTGGAGAGATAACCACAGTTGATATGGCGGAGTAGCTCGCTCTTGACGTCCTCATCGTTGATTCGTGACCACTGCGACATGTAGGGAAGCGCATAGTCCGTTGCTTTGACGTAGCCCTTTAGTCCTCGGTTTTCATCTTCTTCGTGGTCCGCCAAATGAGCTGCCACGATCTTTCGGCCTGGTGGTGTCATGGTTTTGGGAGGTTGGTGACGTTAATTCTGGTGGCGATGAGAACTGGCTCTCCTTGCTCGGCAGTCTGAATGGTGATAAAGTTGAAGTTGAACAACATGTTTCTTCTGAAAAGGCGATCACATCTTACCATAAGTTGTGCCTTTTCTTCCATTGCCATTGGGATGGTTCATTGTCTCCTCGGCCAGACAGGCCAACAAAGAGCCGCAGTCCTTTGCGATGTGAACGAGGCATTGTCTGACAGAGCTATCCGATGCCAAATGCGGCTGTAACAAAGAGAGTGGAAATGGAGCTGTAAAGAATAAAGACGGCGGAAACAGCAGAGAAGCTTGCCATATATGCTTTGTTAGTGTTCAAAAGGAGCCGGATCTGTGAGTTGTGTAAGGGATACACTCGAACCCCGTGAGGCACCCAGGCCCGTTACCAAATAACCACATCATTATCCCGGACAACTTCCACGATGCGATTCCAAAGACTCTCTGGTTGTGGTTTCCTCGGTATCTCAGCGACCCGCTTTTCGATATTGTAGTGCGTTAAGTCACTCGGGATGTTGAGACACTTGTGCCAACTTCACTCTGCCGTTGTTTAACTGCAATTCCAAACGCCGTTTGAGATTTGTTGAGACATCTTTTCATAGTCATCCATCTCTGAGCAACCCATAATCGAATCTTGAGAGATGCTGGTCCTCAAGTGTTACCGATCGCGAGCTTTGGGGGACTGCAACCCAGTCATGAGGCCTCCTCAACACTGACACAACTGTAAAGCACTCTGACCAGTCCGGCTCGAATCTCGATCCCTGAGCACCGAGGCGATGTGAGACATTCCCAAATAGTGGCACAGCCGCAGGCTGCTGTCGTGAAGCACTCGTCGTCGAAGGTCTTCTCGAAACCGCCCGTGTGGCTTCAGGACCTTGGGTGTGTTGATACCGAGTGCTGCGGATATGTCGCCGGCCTTGTTCGCAAAAAAGGAATCGTTTCCATTTGTTAAAGTGTTGCGATGAGAGCTCCCGGGCCATCTGCCCAAAGGGTCCGAAGGCGGGGCCCACAACCACGAGGTAATCTCAAAAACTGTGGAGCTTGGATTTGCGTACCCTTCTGGCCTGACCGGATCACTTGTCGCATTTGTCGCAGGCCCACGTCATGCACAGGAAAGGAGTGGAAGTTCGGAAATGGAAAACACAAGATGGCAAATCTGTCGCATCCAAAATAAAAAGTCGAATGTCCCTTCAGCTACCATGCGCAAGCTGTTCTCGCGGTCCATCGTAGTCTGGATTTGAGTGAGAATTCTATCGCGATGCGGACAAATCATGAGACTGAAAAGAAAAGGTTCAATATCCAATTTCCTACCGTGTCATCCAGTGGTTTTCGACGCGGTCGTGCATGCTCCCAATGGACCATCACAGCTGAAAGCTGCAGTAGCGCGGGGTGCGAAAGCGGAACTCTCCGCCTACAATTGAGTGACAAGTCGTGTCCAATCACGAGTCGGCATCTCATCCGATTCACATTGACCATTCCCCTTTTGATTCTCATCAGATGCAGATGGCAGACAATGACGGTGACCGACGGTGACCGACGGCAGCGGCGGGAGATGCTTCATTTCTACGGTATCGGTGAGTGGGTTGTGGCCTTGTCCCGGATGATTGCTCTTCAGATTGACAAGAATGACAGAGTCTGAAACAAATAGTCGTCGACATAGTCACTGGCGCACCCTGTTTCGGAAACACTGGTTGCACATCGCTCTTTCACCATGGTTCCAACGTAATTGGTTAGCGGTGACAAGAGGTTGATGAGGGAAGCGCTCACGGCTTTCGGCACCCCGGTGATGAGAGCCAATCTTGGAATGATAGAAAGCGCCGCCCGTATCAATGTCGGTCGAGCGCTATCATTTCTGCTCTCATCTGTCAGTGTCGTTGGGTTATTCGCCTTCATCCGAAAGTATTCGGTAGTTGGATGCAGGTATCATACGGTACGCGGTGAGTTGTTTGCTGCCTTTTAGTGTATGTACTCCGTCAGAGGTTGAAAAGACGGGCGCAGGCTCAGGTTGGCATGGGTCAGTGGGAGTGCGATGATGGCAGTGAATTTGCATGGCTGGCAAGTGGCAGGATCTCGAGGTCGGGTTCACGATTGCGGTGATCTAGACCGTGCCTGCCATCCCTGCTCAATAGTGGACACTGCTTGGCAACTGAAGTACCGGGCTGCTTTGGCCAATGATGAGCGTTCCTTGCGCCATACACCCCACATGCACCGAGCTTGATACAAATCGTCGGGAAGGAATGAAAGCAACACTACACAGTACGTGCAGACTTCCAGCGTGTTGCGTCATTGGAGCCTCTCCTTTCCTCTTGGGATTTTCTTTGGCGACTGAAACTTAATCATGGCAGGAGCTCGATGCTGTGACAGAAGGCGCACACAAAGAAGAAACGGGAAAAATGGAGGAAGCTTGAATATCAAAGCTTGGCCTCATCATTGGGCGTCCGACATGATGTCAAATGCCAATTCCTTTAACATGCTTGGCATCGATATTGCTTCCTGTTTTATTTTCCTGTGTGTTGATTGATAGGGTCCAAGCTCCTTTGCTCCCTTTGGATCATTACCCCCTTCCGCTTCACTTCACCAAGTGGGCATTTTGGCAGTCCTTGTCGACCCTTATATACCCTTGGGACATTGAAGGCACAGCGCACATTGCCGATGCGTATTGCTTTTTGCGCTTGCGTGTGCAAAAGTTGTGCGCCCGTCACCCAATTCGTTCTCAATCAACAAGTCAGACAACCTAAAGTGAAGCCAAGCACGGCAGTCCCCGTTTCAGCAATAGTGTGAGTCCATTCCGCAGTCCACTATCTACACTAACGATTTCCACCTGGTCATCGAGAGCCGGGGTCGCATCCATGTGTTGTTTCTTTTGCACTTATCCACATGGCCTCCCCCCTCCCGTCTCCAGTGTCTTCTTCCCGTTTTTCATTCCCTGGTGAACCCTCAAAAAGGTCACATCTCACCCGCCAGGGACACTCGAAAGCTGATCTCTGGAATCTGGAATCTGGGTACTTAGTACCACTACCAGAGGCAACCAGAGAGATACACGGGTGCAACCTTCTTGACCACCCAGAAGCTGCCCTGTCCTGGTTCCTTGCTTCTTCTGCCGTGGCCTGCAACCTACCGACGTAAATGCCCAGCCCTCCCTTCTCCTCCTCCCTGGTCCCATTACTATCCCGTCACTCCCACCTTTTTTTGTCTGTTGTCTTTTCTTTCCCCTCCCTCGTCTTCACTTTTTATCCATACGGCCCTTCTTCTAACAACTCGAGTTGCAGTGGTCCAACCCTACCTAGTCCCAGCTCCCTCTGCTGGTGAGCTTCACGTCAACAACAACCAACTAAACCGAACTCAAATACTGAAATATCAACCACCAGATTGAGGAAACGAAATACCTACATTTATTATCTAAAGCGGGTTATCCTGCGAAACCGCCAAAATGAGCGACATACCTAATGACACCGCCAACACGGAAGAGGCCCAGACACCGGTATCGCTGTCGGGTAGGTCTAAAAAAAAGGCCGTCTAGAGTAAAGGGCAACGAAACTAACTATGAACCAATGTAGGCATGGTCTCGACCTTGGTCCCGGTCCTCATCACATCCGCAATCTATATAGCGGTGTTCTTGGTTTTGCGCAAGAGCAACCGAAGATACTATGCTCCCAGAACCTACCTAGGCAGTCTGCGAGAGAACGAACGATCACCAAGCTTATCAAGTGGCCTATTCAGCTGGTTCAAGGATTTCTGGAAGATACCCGATGTTTACGCCCTTCAGCACCAGTCGCTCGACTCGTACCTGTACCTCCGCTACTTGCGCATGGCCGTTACCATCTGCTTCGTCGGTTGTTGCATCACCTGGCCCGTCCTTTTCCCCGTCAATGCCACCGGCGGTAACGGTTTGGAACAGCTGGATATCTTGACTTACGGCAACATCAACCGCGACACACAATACAACCGCTACTATGCCCACGTCTTTATTAGCTGGATCTTCTTCGGTTTCGTCATGTACCTCATCATGCGAGAGTGCATCTTCTACATCAACCTCCGCCAGGCCTTTCTCCTCAGTCCTCTTTACTCCCAGCGCATCTCGTCCCGTACCGTCCTCTTTACTTCGGTCCCAGAACCCTATCTCGACGAGCAAAAGCTGCGCAAGGTCTTTGGCGCCTCCGTCAAGAATGTGTGGATCACAAGCGAAACCAAGGAGGTCGACGAACTGGTCAAGGAGCGCGACAAGATTGCCTTGCGCCTCGAAAAGGCTGAGGTCAAGCTGATCAAGCTTGCCAACAAGGTCCGCCGAAAGGCCATGAGCAAAGGTGCTGTCGACGACATTGACAAGCAGGCCCCCCTGGATGCCGAGTCTGGCAGCATTGCGGCCCGCTGGGTCCCTAGGAAGAAGCGCCCAACTCATCGTCTTGGACCCTTGGGCCTGATCGGCAAGAAGGTTGACACGATCGACTGGTGTCGCGAGGAGCTTATGCGTCTCATTCCCGAGGCTGAGGCAGCTCAGGACAAGTACCGTGATGGAGCCTTCAAGAAGGTCCCTGGCGTTTTCATCGAGTTCAGGACCCAGGCCGATGCTGAAGGAGCTGCCCAGATCCTGGCCCATCACCAGGGACTCCATATGACTCCCAAGTACATCGGTATCCGCCCCAGTGAGATTGTGTGGAAGTCGCTTGCCATTCCCTGGTGGCAGCGTGTCGTCCGTCGCTACGCCGTCTACGCCTTCATTACCGCTATGATTATCTTTTGGGCTATTCCGGTTGGTGTTGTTGGTATTATCAGCAACGTCAACTACCTCAAGACTATCCCATTCCTGAGATGGCTCGACAAAATCCCCAGCGTCATCATGGGCGTTGTTACCGGGTTGCTGCCCTCCGTCGCTCTTTCCATCCTCATGTCTTTGGTTCCGGTCGTCATCCGTATCTGTGCCAAGCTCGCCGGCGAGCCCTCGCTCTCCCGAGTCGAGCTGTTCACTCAGAACGCTTACTTCGCTTTCCAGGTGATCCAGGTGTTTTTGGTCGCTACTGTCGCGTCATCTGCCACTGCCGTCGCGAAGCAAATTTATGACAATCCGGGTTCAGTGACGAGTCTCCTTGCCGAGAACTTGCCAAAGTCTTCCAACTTCTACATCTCCTATTTCATTGTACAGGGCTTGAGCGTTGCGACTTCGGTCTTGACGCAGGTAGTCGGATTTTTCGTCTTCAACCTTCTGTACAAGTTCCTTGCCAATACCCCTCGCGCTCTTTACACCAAGTGGGCGAACCTAAGTGCCATTTCCTGGGGTAGCACCTTGCCGGTCTATACCAACATTGTGGTCATCGGTTAGTTTTCCCTGCCCCCCTACCATACATGCATTTCACTAACTCATTCATAGCCCTTGCGTACGCGACTATTGCTCCTCTTATGCTGGGCTGGGCTGCACTCGCTATGGGCTTGTTCTATCTCGCCTGGCGCTACAATGTCCTGTTTGTCACGGACACTCAAATCGATACGCGGGGCCTCATTTACCCTCGTGCCATCAAGCAGCTCTACACTGGCATCTACCTGGCTGAAATTTGCATGATTGGCCTTTTCGGTGCCTCTGTTGCCCCCGGTCCGCTTATCCTGATGGTCATCTTCCTCATCTTCACTATCCTCTTCCACATCAGCATGAACTCCGCCCTCAACCCGTTGCTGTATAATCTTCCTCTTAATCTGCTCGCGGAGGAGGAGGGCCCTCTGCTCGAAACTCCCGTTGACTCGTATACCGCAGAGAACGGGCTTGGTGGCGAACCGCGCAATGGCATTAGCCCGACAACTGGCGCTAACTACACTGAGAAGGTTCCGTCAAACGGTACCAACGGTGCTCAGAGCCGCGCGGAAGATCCAATCCTTGGTGCGAAGGAAGCCCTTGATGCTGAGAGGCACCAGCCCAACCACATGACGGGCAAGAAACCTAACTTCTTGATCAAATTCCTCAAGCCTTGGATCTACTCCGACTACAACACCCTGCGGGCTTTCCTGCCGAAGGGTGTCCACCTCGATCCGTACGCCGCAGAGGTCGAAAGAGATGCGTACTGCCCGCCCAGTGTCACGTCCGATGTGCCGCTTCTTTGGATCCCCAGCGATGCTAATGGTGCCGGCGTGTCTCGCCAGGAGGTGGAGCACACGAGCCGGGCCGTCCCCATCACGGATGAGGGCTGCGAGTTGGATGAGAAGGGACACTTGGTTTGGGATCAGGAGGCGACTAGGCCTCCTATTTGGGAGGAGAAGATCTACTACTAAACGGAGATCCATCTTGACTGACGTCTTTTGTATTGTTTGTTGTTTGAGTCTTGTATCTAGGCTCTCTTCACATTGGGATATGTGTGGAGGCACTGGCAACCTAATACCCTGACGTTGCCTATGGTTCGGATTGGAACCTTGGTCTTTCGAACTCTTTATACCCGGCATTTTGGCCTCCTTACCTTACGAGAAGTAATTTTTTTTTTTTTTTTTTTTTTCCAACTGATTGTCTGTCCTGTCCTTTGTCTTAATCACTACTCTGAGGTTCTGTTTGTTGCGCTTGGAGTAAAACGATGGGCGGTATCTGTCGCTGAGAAGAGATGATGTTCCAAGTTGTTTAATGACATGTCATGACCCGGGGGTAGATACACCTACTTGGTATAGGCGGAAAATAAGAGGAGACGTTATAGGATAGCACCAATCAGAAAAGGAGTGGTTAACAACTTGTCGTTTCCATTTTCTCAAGTGTTACAATGTAAATTGATACCCCGCTGCAAAGTGGTATATAACATAAAAAGCAATTGCTCATGAATGATTCCTCCTCCACCTAAACCAACCCCCCTTAAGGGCCTATCGATGGCCATTCTGACTTCCATACGGATATGGCGCATGCCTAACCAGTCCAACACTATCATCCTCCTCTCGTGGCGCTGGCAGAGGATCATAGTACTCGCTGCTCTGGTTTCTGTATACGCTTGGTCGCATACCATGATCCCCATGATACGTCGTAGTACCGCCACCGCCAGTGTAGCGGCCCTCGTAATAATGGTGCTCATCAACGGAAGCAGCAGAGCCGCTTCTTCCTCGGCGTTCATACTCAGCCCTCGGCATCCCTCCCCCCGCCAAATCCAAGCTATCAAAGCTTTCACTCCTCGCCGCGTTCGCGCCCCTGTAACCCGTATCAACATGTCCATGCCCATCATGTCCATACACCCCATGCGCATAATGGTGCTGATGCGCCTGCGCCGGCGCTTCCAAGTCCCCTGCTCGTATTATTCCCATCTCCTGTTGATGCTCAACCACCTCGATCGACGAGTCGCTGCTCTTTTGTCTCCCTCTGGTGCTGGCGCCCCGCAGAGGAATGCTGTTACCCAGGGGGTGATTATCTTTGTCAAGATGGAGATAACTCGCATCCCTCTCCCTCTTCTTCACTCCCACAAACAACCATCTGATCCCTCTTCCAAAGCCCTTCACCACATCCCAGATGTTTATCGCGTCCCAGAGGGCCAGGATGCCCATCGGTCCACCTTGTTTTTTGGCATGGCCGTGAAAATCCATGCCGCGGTTGCTGTTGCGAGGGGTGTACGGTTTATAGGGGAAAGCCCAAAGATGCAAGATGGCGAAGCAAGCCATTTCGAAACACAGGAGCAAAGAGGGGATGCCGACTTTGATGTCGGGATAGGCCAAGACCGAGTTGGGTTCTATGACGCGAACGGTTTCGGAGGTTGCCACCGAGATGGTGATGGATTGCCAGAAGGAGAGGAAGATGACGAGTTTGATGGCGAGTACTTTGAGGAAGGGTTTGTGTGGGGAGAGTTGAGGGGTGGAGCTCAGTTGGACGTAGAATTGGATGAGGGCGTACATGGCTATGGTGACGGCGATGGATTGGATTGCTACTATCTGTTTTGGGGGGAGGGGGGTGGGTTAGTGACGAAGAGAAGGTGAGAGGGGGAAGAGGAGACGACATACCCAAATATGCCCAAACATGGGCGAATTACTACTCTCGCAATACCGTCCATGATACTGGCTCAACACCGCCGCAACCGTCATAGCCACTCTCACAAAGCAGTAATGATAAACCCCAATCCAGACAATATTAAACCACGTCAGCCCACTCCTCGGCGTCCTCCAGGGACCCTTCCTCTGCCCGCCACAGCACTTGGCCATCCAGTTCACCGGCCACACCCAATCCTTGATAGGCTGCATCTCGCGGAAGTACTCCTTCTGCGAATGCAAATCGGGCGCGATGTAGTGGCACATCAAGCTGAAGAAGGAGCTGATGGCAAAGGCCTCGTAGCAGTCGCTCAACACTTGGAAGTAGATGGCGTGGTAGTAGAAGCGTAAGGACAAAAAGGAGGAGCAGGCGTAGATGGGAATCATGAATAGGATGCGGATGATTTGTTTCTGCTCGGCGGGAGCGGTGTAGTTGGTCGCGTGTCGCATGATCAGGTAGAAGCTCATAGCTACGGCTACCAGCGTCGAGGCGGCGGCGATTATGAGGGCGAGGGAGTGGAAGGTTAGGGGCCCGGCTATGGGGCGTTCATCGCCGGGGTGGACTGTGACGTAGATAGGTTAGTGACTTAGTCTGGGAATAGGTTCGGGACAGAACCTACTTCGTATTTCCTCCAACGTGGTGTTGCAGAATGGGGTACCCATGATGGGCGATAGGCTTGCGCGGCCGTTGCCGCAAGCAATACTCTTAGTTTCTGTTGATCGGAAAGTCGTGGTTTATGGGTAGGAATTATTCGACGATTTCGTAAGGCCGCAAGATCGTTGGATACGTAGACCAGAGGAAGGCGAATCGCAGTTCGTTGTGGATATACTTCCAGAAAGTTCCGTTAAGCCTTCTTCAAGAAATTCGTCGCATCAAACGTCTCGTATAATCGGATGTTTCCAGCTTATTATGCGCGTCAGAGTGGCCGGGCGCAATCCGATGTCCGTAATGACCAGCACCTATCGGTACGATAGGATGCGGAAGTATGCGAGTAACAATCCTCCCCTAACAAATTCCAACTCGTCCCGTCGGATTCGTCCTTTGAAAAATCCGTCATTCAACAGCGCATTCCGCACTGTCAGACTTCAAGTTGATATGTGCGGCGCGCAACACTTGCGTATAAGCGTTGAGGCGACGCACTACACCGCCGAATGGCGCAGCCGAAATTGAGCGTTCGGAAGGGAGGGGCCGGAGCAGGTTGGTCGGCTCGCGCGCCACGGACGTTGCGGGCGTCTTCGTTGGTATCTCTAGAATGGTGCGGCGCTCAAAGCTGGAGCCTCGAATTTCGTTGTCGTTCCGTTCCTTCAACTGAGCCGGAAGACAGTGAAGAGGAAAAGCAGTCGGCAAGAGAACAAGTCAAGAACGGCACATGACTCCCTGTCGTGCCTGTTTCGTTTCGTTCTTTCCGCTGCTTCTAGTTCGACTTGGTGAAATCTCGTTTGTTTCGCGGGATGCTCTCGGAAGCCGGAAGGAGGCCGAGCACGCACCAATCGATATGGGAAGTGGAAGAAATCAAGAAAGAAAGGAAGAAGCAAAACGAAGATCGTAAAAGAGTGAGAAAGTGAAAGAAGTGAGGTGGGAGTGGAAAGTGTTTTGAACATCTCAACCCTGCGCTCCACAAACCACCGCCCTATCTAGCGCCGTCAAAGCCGTGGGAACGCGAATCCCATGCTTTCTTCGACCTCCAATTCCAATTCTAGCGTCGTTACCGCGGCTCCCGTCAGCCCAACATCACTACAGTAGAAAACCCCTGCTAGTGCAACTCCCCCCCCCCCCCCCCCCCCCCCCCCCCCCCCCCCCCCCCCCCCCCCCCCACCC
>RAOY01000022.1:281379-331327 GCA_009806085.1 Neurospora cerealis | reverse complement strand
AAAAACACCCCCCCCCCCCCCCCCCCCCCCCCCCCCCCCCCCCCGCCCCCTTCTGCAAAATCCTCGCCCTTAAGTGCAAGGAAAGTTCATGCCGGAATTATTTTCCCATACTGAGACTGCAAACTGCAAGAAAAATACCTGCCCGGATGAATTGCAGTATCAGGGGTTTCTACTGTATAAATGAAGAGATTGCGCCTCAGTGGAAACGCCTGAATTCCTCTCAGTATCACGCTGACATTCATCCTTCAAAATCCCAACGGGATGGAACGCTCGGGAAGCTTTCCATTTCATCCTCAGTGAGAAGTTGGGATAATCAAGACCATCGCGCTTATCATTTCCCTGCTCGTGACTGCTCGTCCCGCTCGTGTGTCTGCGCCATCCCGAGCACCGAACATCCTCATTCGCTTTCCTTTCTCACACCCAAACCTCAGATGAAACCCGTGTCAAGTCAAAATGTCCATCCATCCTTTCCCGTCCTCTGGCTGCATGCAACCCCACTGAGAAGCTTGGTTGGTCATAAACTGGGAGTGGGTGTGAACTGAGAGACTGACACACTGAAACCCCTGTAAGGGTCCATCTTGGCCCCTGAAATTCCCCTTGCTGATCCCTGTCCCCGTCCCTGAATTGCATCGCCAAGAAAACGCCTCAACTGCAAAAGGGTCGGGTTACCTGGTTGAGAGAACTTGAGGCTCTCTCGGCGCCAACTACACATGACGACTTGCTCTTAACTCTATGAGCTCGCGAGAGAAAAACAAATTTGACGGATTACGGATGAACCATTTTCATTACGAGCTCTACTGAGTAGTAATCTTCGCTTGACTACTCTATAGCAGGTAAACCCTCCTACGCTGCTCAGTTGAAGCTTCGCTGTTATGCTGCACATCATGGACCTTCACCCAGCCCATGCACCTGCAGCCCCAGCCGCTGCAGACACAACGCGCACCATGTTGCTGAGTTGCTGACCAACCTCACCCTGGCCAGCCTGAATGTCATTTAATGGCACCCGGGTCACAGGTATAGGATTTAGATCCCTTTGTCTGTGAAATAGCCTGGTGAGCAGGTTTGGGCGTCGCTCACCACCTTCACCACCTCCACCACCTCCACCACCCTCACCATCTTCACGACCCTCACGACCCTGTCCATCTTCGTCATTCCCGTCACCCCTACTATTCTGGCCTTCGCGGTCTCTATTGGAATCCTGTCGCAGAAGATGCTCCGATCGAGGAGTCCGTCCAAATAGGTTTAGAAGTCTACTACCTCTGTTCGAAGCCTCCTGTGGTGGCGGTGGCGCCCCAGCTCGAGATCCTGATGACTGAGCGGTCATTGAATTACCAGGCGATGGTCCGCTTTGAGGCTGTTGACCCTCCCTGTGTCTGTTGAATAGCCTGGTGAGCCCGTGTGGGCGTCGCTCACCACCTTCACCATCCCCATCACCCCTACTGTTACGGCGTTCCCGGTCTCTATTGTCCTGTGGCCGGAAAAACTCCCGAACATTGTTAAGGCGTTCCCGGTCTCTGATGCGCTGTCGCCGAAAAAACTCCTGAGAATTTTGTTCAATTTGGTCTCGCCTTATAGCTGCGGCTCTGTTCTTGGCCTCCTTTGATGACAGTGACGTCTGAGCTGGAGATCTTGATGACTGAGCAGTCACCATTTGGTGGGTCAATATGACGGGACGCCGATGTATTTGGCGTGGTGAGTTTAGCGGGGTTGGCCTTGTTAAATAGATCCTTGGTAACCCGGGTGACGAACCGTGGACTTGTGATTCTGTTTGCTGAGCACCTTGTTCAGAGGCGGCATGTGGTGTAGAGGCAGCGCGCTCAACTCCACCAGACATGGATTGAGATAAAGCAGCCTGAGATGAGCCAGCCTGAGATGTATCAGGCTGAGATGCACCAGACTGAGACCCCCCAACCTCCTGATCTGTGATCCGGACGTACCGGTCTGGGCGGTCTGGGAACAGTTTCTTGACAGCCCGCACCATAATGTGTCGCTTTGATTCACGCCTAGGAAGGGGCGGAAGACCGGGAAGAGGCGGAGGATCGTGAGGGTGCGGAGGATCGGGCAGGACCAGTTCTTCTCTGTTGCGCAACTTGTCGAACGGCTTGCGGATGAATTTCTTGATTTTGCCTTTGATTGAACGTTTCATGGCTCCCTCAGGCGGCGGCTGGTCGTTGTCCTCCGAACCTCGTGCCTCTCTCAACAGAGGTTCCAACTCATCCTCGGGCTCATTGGTCTCCGAACTTCGTGGCTCTCTCAACTGACGTCTACTTTGTGGCTCTTCCAACCGAGGTCTCGACCCCTCCTCCCACTGAGATGTGTTTCGAAACATAACTGCTGATAGACCGCCCCTGAGTTCGCAAACATGATCAAAGTGCCCATCCAAAGTCCGCATCCGATGATGCATTTTCAACATCTTCTGAGCCGAGAGCCTCTTCTAGTAGCTGTAGCCCCCTTTCTTACCGTGCCCACTGTCTTCATCACCTTCCATCACTCCTTCTAGGCTGCCATCACCTTGGTCCCCTCCACCCGAGAACCATCCGCCAAAGACGAGCTTGACCAACAGTCTGTCCACACCACCCACTCGTCTAGGCACATATTCTCCCGCTTCTTTAATCTTTCCCTTGCCAGCTTCTTGTTCTGCCCTCCAACCCCTCTTCCTCTTCCGTCCAGCTTGAGCCGTATCAGGTGCATCGTTGACAAGGAGATAATCATCGGCCCCGTCATTCTCCTCTTCCTCTCCCTCATCAAGCCCACTCGTACGGTCAGAGGCATCTGATGACGAGAAGGGCGAGGTTTCGATCCTCTTCAGCTCCTGTACAACTTCCATGATGCCGTTCTTAACTTTGCTGGCAATGGTTTGGAGTTGTGCAGTAAGATCACGTTCCTCCTTTTTCAGATCAACAAAGGCATCGACAACACCCACGTCTTCCTCAAGATCGGCGGCTGCCCAGATTTGTTGCAAGCGATGCATTAGCGCGACCAGGTGGTCAATGTTGACGAGTAGTTCGTATAGAGGTTGGGTAAAGGATTCGAGGGTAAGCAGAAGGCGTCTGAGTAAGGCGCGGAGATAAACCCGGTGGGCGGTAGCGAGGGTCTGGGGGTCACGGGGTTGGCGGTTAGGGTCATTAGAATTGGTAGGTGCAGGAGGAGGGTTGGCAGCGGTGTTGAGCCAAACATCGGACTCTTCCAAATCCCCCTCGGCGTGAGACTCATCGTCAACCATGTCAACGTCGTCATCATCATCATCGTCGTCGTCGTCGTCATAGCCGCGCATGGAGACATCGTCATCCCATGTCCTCTTTGAGCCGAAGCTGCGTTTGGATAGCCTCGAGTCTCTCCCTCTGGTCAAACTCCTGCCAGTAGAGGCTCGGCTTCTTAGTCCAGTGGAAGCTCTGCTTCTCCTCCCATCAACTCCATCCTTCTTCTTCTCATCAGAAGTCTTGTTGCCGCTGCCGCCGTGCAGCCAGTCCTCGAAGCCTTCGGTCAGGCCTTCCACCACTTCGCCCTGGAAATATGCTTCCGTCTCGCCTAGGAAGAAGATGGCCGCGCTGGCGGTAGCCCACGCGGTACGGAGCGTCTTCTCGCGCTTCTCAACTCGTTCTCTGAGTTCCTTGACACGCATTCTACTCCTACCTATGCGCGGGGGTGCGGGATGATGCCGTCTCAGACTAGTAATCTTCCACAAATCTGTCAACCGTAAGTGTGCTCTGCGCAGCGATAGGAGATAGCTGTTGATAGCCGTGTATGTCTGGACATCTTGAGGACTGAGGAATAAATCCAGTGGGGAGGGTATGTTCATTGTCAAGATGGTTGGGGCCGAGAACAAGAGGTTGCGGAACGGTGTCTTCGCGATCTTCAACGACCCAATTTCTTCGGCTACGGCGGCGGCTGCGGGCGTCATTGTCGGAAGACCTCTGGAGGAGTTATCCGTGGCGTTCTTAGGGATCGTCAATCGGACATGATCCCTGGCAAGTTCTAACCCTTCATCCTCTTCGGACTGAAATTCCCCCTGAAGAGCGCCCATTGCTTGCCATACGCGGGTGAGCACGCCAGCTACTTCGCCCTCCTTGACAACAACGATGCCGAGACTGCCACCCGCTGCAGCACCGCCACTATCGCGGGACTTCTCGTAAGCAGACAAGTTTTCGGCTCGCCGCCATCGGCTGCGCATCTTCTCATCAGCTTGCTGGGTGAGTGCCATGGCGAATTCTCCCCGCCGGAGAAGGAAAAAGTCCCGAAGCAGCTGGAGGTATTTCTCCACATCACTGAGTGGGAGCAGCTGCGCCAGAGTGGTTCTTGAAAGATACTGTCTGATCTCGGTAATGGTATTCGAAAAGGTTGCCGGGTCAATCGGATGCGCAAGGGTCGAAAGCTTGGTAAGTTGCGTAGAGAGGTGATCCGTCCCCCTGAGGCTCGAGTCTTCCACACTCTTGGCGCGGATCTGGCGCAGAGACCTCCCGATGAAGAGCATGGAGGCTGCCGTAGATCGCGTGACGAACTTGGGAAGAAGCTCTTGCACGCACAGGAACTGTTCTTCGCCATCTTCATCCTCCTCCCTCCACACAAAGAAGTCATCAGCCCCAAAGTGTGGCAACCGCCCATACAACACCCACGCAGACACTTGCTTCAACCACGCTGTCTCAGCCACCTTGACGAGGCTCTTGACCACTTCTTCAATATCCTTATACCCGGTCTGCATCAACTCCCTCAGCCGGTTGATCACCATAGGGCCTGAATGCACTGGCGGCTCACGTTTTCTACTCGCCAAGCTACTGTGCCCCTTCTGAGCGGGCCGATGGGTCAAGTCATGGGGCTGACTCCCTTCCCACTCCATCTGGTCGACACTCTCCGCATTCTCCTTCATCCCCCTCATCAACAGCTCTACAAAGCCCCATAGCCAATCCATGCGTCTGTTCCACTCATCGAACTCGCCAACCACCGCCGTCAGAGGCACAATGTTGTAGGCACCCACAAGTGCGGCATCTTTCTTTAGTATTGTCTCCTCCACTTGCAGCACCTTGCGCTGGAAGGCAGCAAGATGGTCATTTCGAATGGCGGTCGCAATAGCGCGGCAGATGATGGAGGGATGGGACGTGCTAATGCGAGCCGTATGAGAGAGCAGGTTGATGTGAAGCTCTGAAAGGTTGGCAAGCTTGGAGAGGAGGGCGCGTTCGGGCGGGGTGAGGGCTGACTTTAACGGGGAGTCATTGGGAGTTGTGGAGGTGGCTGCGGCTTGTTGTAGGAGAGGTGAAGGGTGTCCTGAGAGGGAGAGGAGAATTTCGTGGAGCATGGTGGCGGATTTGATGTTGATGTTGACGTTGATGGTGGTGAGGGAGAGGAGGGTGGTGTCGAAAAGAGGGACGGGAGAGGACTAAAGCGGTAGGGCAACAGCTGTTAGTGTGCATGGCCACAGCAAGTGAGGAAATTGGGGATTCAACAACTCACGGTTTCTCCGCCAAGTATGGAGATTCGTCGTCCTGCGACTGTGTTTGCCGTCTAACAAAGGCTTGATAGAGAAGTATGAGGGTCCCGAGGATCTCGAACCTGCAGCACATGAGGTACGTGCCTGAGCCAGCTAGAATCGGCAGTCTAGACTGCTAAAAAGTAGGTGCTGCAGCGGGGTGTCGATCATCCCGCCGTAGGGACAACAGCGTGGTTTTGACACTAAAACCCAAGAAGGTACGTAAGTGGGGACAACCTAAAGTGTAGTCAAGCGACAGTGAAAGAGTTCCAAAAATCAGAAATTCGGAGCTCGAAGATATAAACGATGGTGAATGCTCAGTAGTAGAAGCTTGGTGGTGGCATTTTGCCTTTCTCTGATTCAAGGTGGGACCAAGACACTTTTGTACCTGGAAGACGGATGGACAGGTCGTGCCTGTTTGTCTGTAAGCTGTTGCCCGTGGAAGCTGCTGTTGAGTTATGCGGAAGCCTCAATTGGGATTGAGAGTGGTTTAAGCCGACTTGCAGGGGATCGCGATCCGAACGCGTTGTTCGGTTGGAGAAACCTCGACAGGGGATGTCGCGGTCACATGACATCATGGTTCTTGAAGTTGCCCCGGGAATCCACTCTTCATGGGAACCTTGAGGGTTAGATAAGAAAACTGTGTCAGATAAGAGGTTATCAAACTCCTTACGAACTAAAGCGTACACTTCTAACACAGAATTGTGTCAATTTTCGGTCGATGTAGTCGGCCAATGTCTTCGAAACAAACACAGATATAGCGGATATTAGAAGGAGAGATCTAACCGAACATCACCAGCTGTGCAATTGTGCCTGCCTCACCAATCAACCCCATGTCTCAGACCTCCCGTTCATCCCAGCCGGCTGCTTCCCACTTCTAATACTCCCCGGCGAGGTCCTTCCTGCCCTGTTCATCGGATCACTGTTCATTCCTCCTTCGCCCGGACTCAGCACTCCTCCATCACCGCCTCCAACCGTCACTACTCCTCCGTCTGCCGTGCGACCCACCACCATGCCCTTTGCGACACTCTTGAGAATCGCGCGCCTCGAAACACCGGTAACATCAATATACACCAGACCGACGTTTTTCACTCCGCCACCAAGACTCCTCGATATCTCGCCCGCTTCAGGGCCCCACTTGTGCGCAACCACCGTGGTCGCAGCCTCCGACGTTGACGCAAGCAAGTGCCGACCTGCCTGCTCCACGCCATCCATGACCGTCGAGAACGCCATGAAGCTCTTGTTCAGCAGTCCCGGCTTGTAGTTATCCAGGGGCTGCCCATCCGGTCCGAAACCCTTGGTTCCCGTCTTTCTAGGCCCGCGACTGCCAAGGGTGGCGCCAAAGTTCTGTGCAAACTTGCCAATCTGTCCTACGGTTTTTGCAGACAAAACAGCTGCGTTTCCGGTGAAGTGGCTGATACGGCGAATGTGTTCGCGGGTGGCTGGCTTGAATTTCATGGGCTCAGCGGCCGGTTGTGCCCTTTTAGTGTAGTTATCGGCTTGGTTCTGCAGAAGCTTGGCAAGCATGTCGGAGCCGGTGATGATGAAGCGCGAGGCGGCGGATGCGTTCGAAACAAGGAAGGACTTCTTATACGCAGGATGAAGTTCGGCATCGAATAATTCGGGCGAGGCGGGAGCAACATTGATCTTCCCGTTGGGCGTTGTCGGGAGCGTAATCTCAACCGGGTCTGTTGGACATTGAAAGTTAGCCAAAGCAATTTGGACGAAATAAGACATGGGATGAGGAACGGCCGTACTAACCTTTCGATCCAGGCTTCAACGCGCTATCTTCGTGAACTTGGTAGCCCTCAGCCAACTCGCCAATGACGCTACCATCGTCCTCATCCACAAGCACGATTTGTCCTGGCGTGGGGTTGCTTCGGCTTCCCTGGGCATATGCCTCACCAGGCCTATAGTCACCAGGGTTGTATGCCGGCAAGTCCTCCGTCACTCCACCCTTGGACCTTGTTGATGTTGCTGTGCCACCCTTCTCGTCACTACTCTTGTTGCTCCTTTGATCAAGTCTTGGAGGCGGTGCCCGTTCCAGGAACGCAGTGCATTGCGCAAGAATCGTCTCAAAGGTGTCCACGTCCTCCTGTATACCCTTCCTACTTTCGACCGAGGGGAACTCGATCCTTGTAAAAGCACCACTATCGGGTCCGAGGTCCCATCTAGGAATCAGGTAGCTCGTAGGAGGTTGGTGGTAGATCTGTGTAGTCGCGGGAAGAGGAAGATCGAGCTCGGGCGGGAGATGAAGATGCAAGTAAAAGTCCTGTTCTGCGTTTTCTGTGCCCAGTGCCGGATCCGCGAAGGCAGAGCTTGTTGGCACCATTAGCAAGGAGAGGGTCTGTGGCCCAGCGGGCGTTAACGATTCCTCCTTGCCATTGGCAATGTGGTAGGCTGATACGCCGTTGATGGCGTAGAGCAGCTTGGGGTCCTGTCGGGCGGTTGTCATGTTAGTTCCGGCTCAAAGGACGAACGATGAACTGCGCCGTTATGGTTGTTGGTGGTGATTTTGCTGGTCTGGCACTGCTTCAAAGATTGCTGAATGATGGTCTTACGTTGTGACTCGATGCCATTCTCGAGTGAAACTGTAGGTGGTGTGGCAATCTGATTGCTTTTTATTGCGTCGAGCTTGGAAAAGGTGACACGGGACGGCTTGAAGAAGTGTTGGATGATGGCTTTGAATAGGAAACGACGTAACCGTCTGTCGAGTGTTCCTTGATGACGCTCAGCAGCAGTCGGCGGGCAATGCGCTGCTTCCCTGCCCGGCTGATTGGTGCAGCTGCGGGGTATCTTGCTGTAAGTGTTAAGGTAGGTATTATAGCACACCCTCCTGATAATAAGTCGTGCGATTGGCGGGCGCAAAGTCGTGATGAACCGAGAAATGTCCAAAGAAAGTGTTGGACACAATAGGATCACAATCAGTTGATGATTATTAGGATTAAAAGAGATGGAAAGGATGAAGATGTTGTAACTCAAGAGACCTTCTTTGAGTTCCTGAGCAAGCGGGGTCAACTTTTTGTCCGTGGAGATTCGAGTTCAAAATAGCAACAGCGACACTCCTTTCCAACCATCTTCCCGCGGTTCCTGGGCAAAGAGCTGGGGTTTGGTTGCCTCCAGGCGCTTAGAGCTCTCTCCTGTGTGGAGCATGCAACAAGAGGCCTCTCGTGGAGCGTGATTGTGAAGCACCTGCGGCCGATGTCATTGGACCCCCCCACCAACATCACTTGGCCTTTGTGCCTTCATGCCCTCATGTTTACCTCCTACATTTGCAGTTAGCCCATTTGCCACGACAAGGAAAGAAGGAAGAACCATTTGTGTGGCTCATATGTTGCCCGTTAATGCTGGCTGTGCGCCGTGGTTTTCAGTGTTGAAAGGCAATGGCGATGTGCCCGCATAGACCGCATTTCCTGGCGTGGGAAAGCTTATCGCCATTTGGGTCAGCGGATGGGGTTGCCAAGCGTCGTGACGCTGCCGTTGGGGATCTCTCTGTTTCGAACGTCGGCTAGAACTCGGTCCTTGTCACAGCCTCGTGTGGCTGTGATTAATGCCAACAGCAGTATGTTGAGAAGTGGCAATAATGAAGGGAGATTGAATCATATGATGAGACTTTGGCGATCAGAAATGTTGACGATGTTTCCGGACATTTTCACAAAAGTGTCTCTGTTGTGCTCTCAGCTGACATGTCCCTCAAGTTATGGGAACTGACATAGGGTTAGGGTTTTCTATGGCTGTTTACAAGCCGCCTTTCTGCTCAATTCTCTGTCCAGTTGCAGCCTGCAACGCAAAAAAGGAGGAAAGCGGGAGAAATATATTCTTTTTCATGTCATACCGAATTAGGGGAGATTGACTTCGTATACCAAATGTCTCGATAAGTGGTCTAAGGCCGGCCAGGAGTCACTGTGTATGCTGGGGCTACCACATCCTTCCTACTCATTTTGAACACTTAATCGCACATCACTTCCTATTCTTGAAGTGGAAGGACACTTACATGCCTTGAATACGTACTGGACTATGCATTCGATCCAACCATCCATATCACAGCTGATCTTGCTGATTCAATAGGTCTTTATCTGCTGGTCTGTGTTCTAGAACAACTTGCCTAGAAGAGAACACGGTGCTGGGGTCCATGGTACACGACACGCAGCCGCATAGACCTGCTCGACCATCAATGAGCCGAGTGACAGCGTACGAGTTGTCGGAAGCCGACCGCCAAAGGGTAACGAAAGTGCCACTACGACCGAGTGGCTGCACCAAGTCCCGTCCCGGCCGCTACCGAACAGCCATACAGGGCAACCTGATCGTCCACCGTTCAACGGCTGGAAAAAGAAGCTGCTATCGAGTCCCGGTAAGGTCACTCGCAGACCCCAATTGTTGCGGTTCGTGGTCCGGCAGCTCGAGGACCCTGATGCTCTGTGTAAGGGTGGCAGAAAGGGAAGATGCTGAAGTGGTGACGGGAACCCCCCAGCCCCCGAACAGATTCAGGTAGGTAGTCGGCTATCGAATGCTGTACGCCATCATTCTGCCATGAAGCGGATCAGGTCATAAGGGTCTTCAGCATCAGGCCGAGGAGACGGGTGGCATCAGGTCTCTCTGCAGGCCAGCGTGCCTCGGCACTGTCCAGAGGGTGTGGCGCTCAGGGTCAGGTCTCCTGAACACGCGTCTTTTTCTCTAGAAAGGAAGATGACTGGTGACCCATGATGTCGGGATAGGGTGTGGCATATGTTGGGGGTCAAATACTGTGTACGCGGTAGACTCGTCATGACCAGTAGAATTCTTGGCGACTTTTGACAGATACCGGAAGCGTATACGCAGTTCAATAATTGTTGATGGTTTGCGCGGGAGACTAGTACTATTCAACGGTTTAGCAGCCCCTTTCTGTCAAAATGGCCCTAAATGCTGGCTGTCACACTGTAGGAGGGTTACCACTGTGAGCCCGGCGGACCTGACAGGCGGCCGGGAGGGGAATGTGAAAGTGAGTTATGATGAGCAGTTGAGAACCTCGCTCGCACATGCAATCCTCTGGACGCCATGCCGAAACCTGTGGTCTGGATGATGCCGTTCTGGCCCGGCCATGAGCCCTCTTTCGCCATGTTCTTTTCTTCTTCCTCGCCAGAGTCAAGCAAGGCATTTTAGATATGCAAACATTGCGAATGCTACCAAGCAGAAATGACTACCTAGTTACCCTCGCAGGGAAGGACCATAGATAGAGTCAAATCAAGGTCGGGATTCCCTCGAGGAGTGGAAAAACCTTTGTTTGTAGAAGACTCATAACAGAGCAATGGGCATTGCTGTAGAGCAAGTAAGTTGAGGTTGCTATTTCGAGCCCGCTGCTCCTTACTTGTGTTCCATAAGAGAGCAAATGAGAAAGGAAACTGAAGGGAAGGTGAAGCAAGAACACTGCGTTGAATAAAACCGAGAAGGAGGAGAAAGAGGAGGCGCGGGAAGCAGCAAGGGTGGGCCTGGCTGTTAGCTGTATATACGTTATCGGGGTAATCGGGGTAATCGGGGGAGCCGGCCGTTATCGTGCTTACTATCGTGTGGAGATGTAGCGTGCTAGTAAGAGATATTGGCCTTATCCGATCCGGGGGGCTGAGAGGAAAGGGTCCACTGGACAAGGGCAGCCACGCCAGATCAACGCAACTCGGTCACTCAGCTGCCCCGACCAAGCTGTCCGTTTACGGCCTTGTCCGTCATCGTCAATGCCGGTCCGTTCCTCTTTCATCTGAACTTTTCCTCCGACAGCACCTCCGATGTCATCTTTCACGTCCAGACTGTTCAGCGAATTATCACCACTTTTTGCTCTCATCTGCAGTCGATACTTCTCACAGTCGAGCTGACCACCACCTCGCCAGTCCATATTGAGGCGCATCCAAGGTTGAGCTCTTTATACATCTCCCCACGTACGCGCACGGTACCCGGCGCATCATCACCTGTCACCACGGCAGGTTCTCGGCCAACTAGACTTTCCCGTTGCGGAACCTTCAATTTTGTGCGCATTAGAAGAAATGCCAGACGCCTTCGTCCACTTCATTGTATATTCAATTTCTTTACCTGCTTGTCCAGGTCTTCTGAGTGGTCCCGCACTCACAACCTCGTTCCCTACCTCAGTCCTCAATGGGTCAACACCACTATCAAAGAACATACTGAAGCTGTAAACTTGACAGTACATTGCATACTCAGCCAGGCCACAATACCGAGCACCTGTCCCCTAAGACGGCAGTCCGGGATCTAATCGTCTTATTCGAGACGGATTGACGCTGTCAAACATCTCTGCAGCCTGGATCAGCTAGTCGACCGGCCGCACATCATTCAGCACCACCATTACCACCGGCACCATCACCGGCACCACTCACCACTTTCGATACCACCTTGATCCTCTCCCCCTCGCCGTTGTCGCCTCCACTCGTTGCGCTCCACCTTCCACAACCATCGTAACCATCACCACCATCAGCACCACCGACCCGCGGCTGACATTTACCGGCGCCGTGACGATTGATGCTTTTTTTCTTTGATATCCGGCCCCCAACCGCACGGAGCATACGGTACGCGGTACACGTTCTAACGCATCATCGGCCCCCCCGCCTTCGCCCTTGAGGTTCCTTGTGCTTGGCTCCAATTGCAACACCTGCCTGGCAACATCGCGCTGTGAGATTGGCAAGATACAGTCCTCTTGATCAACTTGTGCCCGTCCATATCTCGCCTCGCTTCCACCCCTCTTCTCGGACACATTACCAAGCCCTTTGCTGTTTACAATTTACGCGGCAACGCTCAGGAGGTTGACGGCTAGTTGCATCCACGCTGGATGCTGTCATACATTGCGCAGACGCCCGCCTGCTTCTGTTCCCGTTGTTGCTCCCGTGCTCCATCTGAGCCTTTGAGCTGGCCTAGCCCAGAGACTACCAGCCTACGAGGACGACCTTTTCCCCTGGGCCAGCCATCATCGCCGCCGCAAGTCTACAACCATTGGCACCTTGCCAACTCGCCTGCTGCTTATTTGAACCGTTACTACCAAGCCTTCTCCTCCTGCCGTTCCGGACGCGTGCACCAACACTATCCTGCCGTGCCCGTTGTGTACTGCCCTGTCGTGTTGTGTCGTGTCATGCCCATACGCCTTCTGCCGAGCAATTCGATCTTTGATATTTAGTTGCTCTACTCGCAAGCAAGACATCGACCGTCTCGTATCTGTTCCTGCATCACGTCGCTACCACACCGCGGCTGCTTTGACCGGCGTCTGCACTGTGGAGTCGGCTCCGAGGACATCTTGCTTGCTTGCCGAGCTTGTCCGGCTTCTTCTCCGCAGACTGCTCTTCGTTCACGGGCCGTTCTGTGGGCACCTTATCCTACTTCCGCTTTAGAGGGTCCCCTTGAGAGACCCAACCGCCGGCACGATAGCGTCCCAACTACGTATCCAGTCTATCCTCTCCCCCGCCGATCCGCCGGACGCCGATGAACTTTCGGTTACCACTACAACGCCAACCGATTCTACTCCAAAACGAAAGTTTAACGACGCCTTTACCGTGCCGGTCTCCGGCGAACCGCCCTCTATACCTTCCGCCGAGTCGGCTATAGCACCCAGGCTTTATCCTCACGACCGTTTACCAAACATTCGCCAGCCGCTGCCTCATAGCTCACCGCTCGCTACCGGGGGCGGCGGGCTTCGCAGGCACGGCCAAACACCTGAGGATGCCAACAAGGTCTTGATGACCTCCGCGAGTATGGGGCCCACCCCCGAGAGCCCTGCGAGCCCCGGCAAGCCTGATCTGAAAAGGGGAGCCAAGCGCACCCCTTTACGCTCCAGTATCGCCTGTCAACGCTGCCGCAAATCCAAGATAAAGTGCAACAACACGGGCGGTGATGCGCCTTGCGATACCTGCATTCGAAATGGCAAAGAATGCATCTACCCTGACGTGGCGCCCGCTCCCCCCAAGCGGGCCGAGCCACCTGCCGGTGTCAAGTCGGAGCAGGGTTCCGAGCGGAAGCGGCCGAGGAGAATCGATGATATCGCTAAGCTGGAAAGCGCCGTTCCGCCTGCCGCCTTTGCCGAGGAAGTTCTCACAGCTCCCTACCTTACCGAAAGTGTTTGGTCAGAGATCTTTGATCTGTACAAACTTCACTTCGCTACTGAGTTGCCCTTTCTCCACTTGGCAACACTCAAGGAGAAAATGGGCAACAGGTTCAGAGCCAAGCAGAGTGACACATCTCCCGAGATCAACCTCGTGCTTCTAGGAGTCTTAACCCTGACGGTGCGCTTCAACCCCACGCTGGTGTCCTACGTTACGACACTCAGGACTGCTTCTACCGTTTCGAGCGGCCCAAAGTCCCGCCAGCTGGGCATCAGTAACGATGCGACGGCCGCCTCCGAGTTCTATGCCGATGTCCTAACAAGGGCTTTGGGTGGACTTCGAGCAAGCATGACCATGGCATCGGTCGAAAGGGTCCAGGCCTTCCTGATGCTAGGGCTGTACGAATGGGGACAGGCGCGACCCAAGGTGGGTGGCATGGCGGCATGGATGTATGTTGGGATGGCCATTCGTATGGCTCAAGCTCTAGGTTTGGGCGATGGCGATAAAGAGGACAGCAAGACGTTCAGGTCCAAACCTTTGGACGCCTCGAAATTGTCCATGTCAAAATCGCAACTAATCATCGCCAAGGAAATCAGGCGACGCACCATGTTTAGTTGCTTGATATTGGACCGCTTGTTGGGCTGTGGCAAGGGGCGAGCATCGACAATACGTTCTGAAGACTTGCGGATCCAACTTCCTTGTTCTGAAATGTCGTTTGACCTATCCGAAGATGTCTATACCGGTTTCCTCAACCCTACAGCCCAGGAGATGGCGAGAGGCCCTATTTCCGACAGTGCCGACAGCGTCCTCAGTCGCTTCATCCGACTGGTTGATATTTGGGGCGAGATATCAAAATGGAGTTTTGCCGGTGGGCGCTTTACAGAACAACATGCTCCTTGGAAGCGTGAGACAAATTTCTACCAGCTCCGGGTGAAGCTCGAGACGTTTTATAGCGAACTACCGGAGCGGTTTTGCTGGTCGAGGAGCAACTATTACAAGCACGAGAACCACCATGCCAGCAGTGTTTACGTCTCCCTGCACATGCTTGGTGCGGTATGTAAGATTATGCTTCATCGCGAGTACATACCGTTTATTGCAATTCGATGCAAGAAGCCAGTTGGCCCTCTCGATGAGCCCACGTTTGCTGAGGGCGATGAACCGACCGGGTTCTGGAACGAAAGCGCTGAAGAGATCTTCAAAGCCGCTAGAGACATTGTTGATCTTATCGATATTTCCCAACAGAAACTTCCCATGTCGACCCTCGTCTTGTTCGCAGTTTGGACAGCTGCCTTTGTTGGCATTTATGCTGTTTACTTTCCGCACATCGATGTTGAACGCCACATGCTGCTGCCAGCGGAGGAAGATTCAGGGATCGAATTGGAAGAGATCAAAAAGGGGCCGACGGGCCTGACATACAAGACACTACAGCAAATGGGCAAATGGCTCAAAATGGCGGACACATACGTGCAATACTTTCACGATATGGTACGCTACTACGACACGGTAAAGAAGGATTACGAAGCCGCGGCAAAGGCAGCGGGTGGGCCAGGTGGTGAGAACAAGATCAACGTCCGCCTTCTCGGTGGCGGCTTGGAGGAGTGGAAATACCAAGGACTGAAGGTAGTCAACAATGGCGAAATTTTGGCGGTGGATGATGACCGGCACAGTATTTCTCGGGACAGCACACTTGAACCAACATCCAGCAGACATGACGGCCATCATACAGACCACACCAAGACCCCAAGATCAATTTCGCTCTCCTTCACCCCCATCAACACGACACATCACCACCAGCACCATCCGTCGTTAGATTCGCCGGCAGACACCACCCGAACGCCAGACGGCGAAAACATCTCTTGGCATCACCCACAATACCAACGTCCAGTCACCGGCGGTATCCCCAGCACCAGCAGTCAACACCAATCCCCATCCCAATCGTCATTCGCGGTCCCGAGTCCGCAATTGGCGACTCTCAAACAGGCATTAGGTCCACCGCCGCCACCAGCGGCCGTCTCAGGCGCTAGTGCAGCAGGCTCAATATCGACGTTGCCCAACATACCGGTGTATAACTCGTCAAATGAGGTGATGCAGTATATCCAGGAAAACCAGAGCATACCGTGGAATCAGTTACCAGGCGGTGTCGACCACTTTGCGCACGGGACCGATGACTTTTGTTTTAGTGAGACGGGCAACGGGTTCTGGGGGTCGATGCCGGACGTCGTTATGGGCGCCGCCGGTACACATGGTTATGTGCCACAACCGATTGTTGGGGTGGGTGGACAGCAGGGAGCGGGCTGGAGTGGGTTTATGTGAAGGAACAAAAAAGAACGGCGGAAGCCGGAGTGGTGTAGTCAGGGCAACCTTCCTTTTTTCTTTTTTATCCGGATCTGATATGGGTTAAGTCTGCACGGCTTGTTGTCATCATCCATCGCGGTGTCTTCTTTGGGCTTGTTTTTTTCCCCATCTTGTTGAAGCGGTTAACGATATCCTACATATGTTGGTCCGGTGTTCGGTGGTCACCTTGAACCATATATGGCCTGTATTTCTTGTTTTTTGTTTTTGGTGTTTGTATGTATTTCTGTAATCATGTTGGATTTTAACGATGGTACGATGGGGGTGTTTTGGGACGAAAGTTTCTGGACGATAATATGATATCTCTTGACGCATGTTTTCGGAGTAACAGTATAATTAGCCTTGTGCGTATACTCCTGCCTCGGTTGCCGAATGCCCATGTAACTTTAGATGCCGACATGGAGGGTGAGGAAGAGGAATATAAATAAGGCGAGTTGGGATTGCCTGAAAGACGAGGAGTATACGGGTATGCGCATAGAGAGTGAAATAAACCGACCAAACGTCAAGGAACCAAAAGACAAACGAATAGACATGCCAACTGGCAGGCACGCCCGTCAAGATCACCACAACACTTGGCCTCATCACGGCCTCATCTCAGCTACTTCTTTCCAGTTTCATCCAGTTCCCATCTACCTCTTGTTGTCAACTCACTTCCCATCATCTCATCCACGCTTTCTCAAACACAGCAACAAGCATAAGCATAAACACCTGCACGACCACCTCCACCTCCAGCTCCAACAACACCTTCCACCTCTTCCCCCACCTCCCCTGGGAGCTCCGCGCCCTCCTCTGGGAACTGACCATCCCGTCCGCGATCATTCAACCGACTACTCTCTATAGGTATCCGCCGGCGGACTAGGTACTAGTCAAAGCTTTGACGTTCTCAGGCCAGGGAAGTTATGGCTTTCCCGCATTATCCTTTGACCTCCCGTCATCAGATAGCTAGTCCCTAGGTCCTTGTTTGCTACGGCTGAGACTTTTCAGTAAACTGGAGTGTGGAGTGCAGAAGGATTGATAACCGTGGATGGTAGGTAGTGTTCTTTGGACTTGTCTTTCTGAATCCCCATTGAGTGTGTCTTGGAATGGATGAGATAGAGTAATGGTAGAGAAGTGGCGGGTTGGGAGAAAGGGTGTTATTTTCTAATGAGGCAGTTTAACCTTGTGCTAACATAGCTGAACTCTAGACTGCGTTTGTTCTGGTATGGTCTTCGGATAGAGGGCCTCATACGACTGGTTTTATACACAGAAGGCGAGGCGGCCAAGTCGCTAACTGTCCCGAGTTGAGTTGTAACTCGCCTTGGGGATCTCGAGTTGAGTCGAGTTGAGTCGAACTGAGTCGAATTGAGTTGAGTAAGTTGAGTTATTTCAAGCGCTGTACGAAAACCGTACGAGAACAAAACGCAGCTCCTATAGATGACATTATGTCTAAGCCCTATACCGATGGAGTAATGTCAGGTAGTATTCGCTGATAGAGGGAATCAATCCTAGAGGTTAGAGGAGCCGAACATCCTGCGCCGTACGCTAAGATCTGAAAGGTTAAAGTTAGATAGATGATGGTGGACGTCAAACCTGTATCCTCAAGACTCAGGCGTCACACAATATTGTCTTCAGGCTTTATGGACTCATGGTTGACGTTCTCTTCGTGCTGATGATTGGAAGTGATACTGCGAAAGATGAGATCAAGACGAGATAAGGGATTGGACTGGTAAAAGATTGTTCCACACGCACCGATTCATCGTCATCGACACTCATCTTTACCTGTTCGCGAGAACATCAAGGGGTCAAATGTATGTGTACGACTGAACACTTTGATTGAAAAAAATATTCTTGTTTGGGGTATCTTCTCATAAAGAAACGGGTATCTTTCTATCCTCCTATCGATAGCCTCTCTGAAAAGTAGGCATCGCCTTCTTCAAAATCGGAACGTCATCATCCGTCCTGCTTGTACTCCTGACCACACCAAAAGGTGTCGTTGCCGTCTGCAAGTGCATGTGTTGTTTCCCGCTTCCCCCATAGCTCCCGTGACTCCTGTGACCTCCGTGACCTCCGTGCCCATTCCCGGTCTCAAGATCAACCTCACTACCAGGACCGGGACTAGCAGTGGGACTCGGGGTCGCGCTATGTATAAAGTTCGTGTACTGCCCGGTCCGATACTCATGTCCGTTGATAGTCGTCAATGTCTGCGCCCCTTTAAATTCATCGGCAGCAGTAGTTACAGGGCCGCGGCTGCTTCGCTTGACGCCGACTCGAATGGTCGACAAGACCACCGGTGGCGCCATCGTTTCGCCTTCGCTTATCGATTTCTGCCTCTGTCGTGCCTTCCTATTCGCGACTATGTCCTGTAACGGTTTCGGTGCAAATTTGGTCCAGAGGTAGTCGCGAAAAGTCCGCGTTGTTCCGAAGACGATAAAAATCAGGAGACTAGCTGAGACGCCGGGGACGAATAGAGCAAAGTCGCCCTGGGCTCGGGCGGCACTTAGATCAGGTTCGGGTGGGATGTTTTCCTTGGTGTTGGTGTTGGCGGCGCGAAGTTGGAAGAATATGACGACTAGTTCGAAGAGTCTGTGGTGTTGCAGATAAAGCGTTAGATTGGGACAGTATACTAGCGAGATACAAACATCGGGATAAAGACATACCCTAATGCCACAAACGCGACAGTGAAGCGCACAGCAAGCCAGCTATCGTAAATGTTTCTGCGCGGTATAGCAGGCCTGGGACCTGACGGCATGCTCCCATTACCCGAGTATGGGTTGGTAGTCTTTGTCGAATTTTGGCCATAGCGAACATTCCAGGACATCAGGGCGGCCCTTGAGTGGATGTACTTAATAAGAATAGCGAGCAGAAGCAGGCTACCGATACCAAAGCTTATGATCACTACAGAGAAAAAGCATGTTAGTTTGGACGATATTGTTCGGATGATTTTTTGGAGCCGCATACTGATAAAGTCGGCCAAGACCATGTAGCCAAAGACACTGCGTTGAACAACATCGAGTCTGAGCAGGTTCATCTGGACGACAGGCAGGAATATGGCGCTCGCCTTTGCCCACAAACTTCCCCTTAGGCGGTTGAGCTTGGAACTTCGAAGCTGGAGGATAGAGTTTGCCAATTCAACGGACCTATTCTGGTCAGCTGCGTGATTCTCATCACCTCATATCGGACGACTCACCAGAAAACCACCAGCATAGCATCCACATTGTATGAATAGTACTCTGTTGCTAATCAGAAACACCATCGGAAGTCTTTTTGAAAGGAAGTAGACATACGGATGTAAAAGAGAACGAGGTCTAAGCCTGTAGAAGCGCCGGTGATGTTTAACTCGGGCCTTCCAACGTTGGCTACCACGTTTTCGTACTGCAAAGTCTTGACATGGTTCCAGTTGGCTATTGTGTTGATTTGTTGGGCAACAGATGCCAGTGTGCCCAAGGACATGGAAAATGAGAGCATAGCCACATCTTGGCTATGTTAGATGGAGTACTACAATATGGTGAGAAGGGCATAGGAATCACAACTTACAGCTTTTTCGTTCATGGTGAACCCACACCAGCCACAGCAGAAGCAGGCTCAAAGACAGACAAAAGAAACTGTAAACGAGAATACCAGCGGCAGGGCCGATGGCCTCGGATGGGAGCTGGACGGCCATCTCATGGCACTAGGGTAGAAGTGTACATTTTACAATAAGATCTGAACTATGTAGCTAGGGAAGCGTGATGTGCGAGACGGGGTGTTTAAAACGGGTTCCTCGTGGGGCGAGACAGAGGCCGGGAGTCCCAACAATTCGCCTCTGATGCTAGTCTGATGCTACTCTGGCCCTGTTGACACAGACTCACGACAGTAAGCATGGTGACCGAGGTCCAGGCACGATGTGTGAAAAAAAGGCTGGGGAGGATGCATCCGATGGCCGTCCGAGCGCTCGCTTGGCATGGCAGGTGATGTCGGTTAGAGAGTCCGAAGTCTGCCAGGTCGGTAGAGCCGAAGAAGCCATGAGGAACTAGAGTAGGCTGAATGGCTGGAAGGGGACTAGTTGACAGACGGTTTCAATCTGGCACTCGCTTGGGCGAAACCGATGCGGATGAAAACCTGCATAGTCCCATTCCATCTCTGGAGAAGATGTGTGCCTGTGATAGTCCCTGGATGGTTCGGAAGAGGGCGAATGAGACCCGATGGAACATGGTATGTATGTTACCCATGCTACCATGTTGCTTCCAGCTACCAAATATTGAAGCATACCCGACCCTCCCCGACGCCCTAAGGTGAAACGGGGTCAAGCTTTCACTTGGCACGCACTCCGGCAAGATAACCGAGCAATTCGCCGAAGTGGGAGGAGTGGCAGCATCTCGAGACATGTCGAGAATGGAGAATCTTGATTCCAAGGAGAGGGATTCCCATTCTGCAGACCTCAGAACTCTGCAGGAACTGGAGAGATCCGAAACGGGCGATCAACTCCGAGGCTATGGGTCGTCAAGTGCTGGGCGAGTGCTAGGCGACTTGGCTTACACCAGATTCATGATCCATTGACCAAACAGTGAGCCAGTCTGAGGGTTCGCTACCTAGCAAAGAGGAAGGACCGCTTCCTTCGTATTGGAAAGGACACTATTGGCGGCGATTGGTAATGGTACTCTGCAACAGGATCTGCGGTTGGGTCACCTATTTTTTCAATAGCGTGGCCGGGCTTCCACGTGGAGAATTAGGCAAAAAGGGGCAAGATGAACTTCAGGTCAAAGCGCAGAAGTCTGAGCTTCTTTGGTGTTGAGGATTGCATTGTGGCTGGAAGGGAAGGAAAAGGAGATGACGAAGGGAAGCTGCAGAGCCCAGACAGGAAACCACCCACCTTTTGGCGGCCGTCTTCCTTTCCAATTCTGATCCGAGTGTCGTGACAGATCCTTTAGTAAACCGGGGGCCGGCTGGACGGAGATGGAAGCATGCGAAGGAACCCGGCACGTCCCGGAGGAGCTAGGGCGTGCACAGCCCCACAGTATAGGGCACCCACCCCCGGGTCATCATCTCCACCAGGCCTCTGGATAGCGTGAGCTTCGGCCCTACTATGTACACTACGTAACTGCAGTGGCCCTGTTGGTGCTTACCCCACCTGCCGGGATCTCCAAACTTCTGCCCCGCAACCAATTCGTTCACTGAGTGGGCAGCCCAGACAGCTACTTCGTCAAGGTACCCCTACCATCTTTCTGGACGCGATCAGCACGCGTCTCAGTCAACAGTTTGATTCGGGTTCAAATTGATATCCGTGCTCATCACACATCACCCCATCACCACATCCAGCACCATGGAGGACGAATGGGAACCACCAGTACCGGCGGGGTATAACGACGCCAACCGTGCCTTCATCCAAGGCTTCATGGCACGAGGCACCCTCACCTTTCCCGAGGGACAGAAGCTCGTCGCCGCGATTCTCTCAGCTACCGAAGGCGAGACCGTGGACCCGCAGTCTATCACCCAGGATACATTCGCCAGCTTTGTCCGCACCGCCCGCGAGGCCGTCGAGCCTCTCGACTACGACATCCGCAGCTCTCGGGACCAGGTCCGCAATGGAGAGCGCATCTGGGCCTTCATCAACGCCCACAGCGACCCTGCCACCCAGATGGCCACCACCCGCACTCCCGAGGAGGTAGCCTACATCAAGCGTCTGATGGACCTCATGTTCGACGAGTACAACACCGTGCGAATGGAGGTGATGGCCGTCGACGAGGGACAAGCCCTCAAAGCGTCTCGTCCCAGCAAGCGGCGAGAGAGTCAACATGTGAACGGCGAAGACGAGGAAGGCCAACCATCAACCACCGCATCCGACCGTGGTCTTAAGCATTCCGAGGTTTTGTCCCTCCTCTCCAGCCTCGTGGCCGAAGGCTGGCTGGAGAAGAGCCGTGCCGGGTTTTACAGCCTCAGCCCGCGCGCGCTGATTGAGATGTGGAGCTGGCTGGTTGCCACTTACAACGAGGATTCGGAGTCGGCTAAGGACTGGCAGCGCATCAAGTTCTGTGAGTCGTGTAAGGAGATCGTCACGTACGGCCAGCGCTGCTCGGAGAGAGACTGCACCATTCGGCTGCACGACATCTGCCAGGACCGCTACTGGCGCACGAGGAGGGGAGAGAAGAAGTGCCCCAAGTGCGAGACCGAGTGGATTGGGAACCACTTTGTCGGCGAGCGGGCTATTACCTCGCGCCAGGGTTACCAGAGGGGCAGAGGCGGCCGGGCTAATGGCAGTGGCAGTGGCAGACGGAGCGATTTGGAAGAGGCTGTTGCCGCTCAGCAAGAGGCTGCTGCTGATGAAGATGAGGACATGGCGGAGGCTTGAGAATGTGCTGTTGCATAGTTTGCTCAGCAGTGGGCCAGCGGTGTTGTCATAACACTAGTCTTTTTTGGAACCTCTACAGAACATCCGACGTCGATCCAGCACAGACGAACATTCATCAGCTGACAACAATGGTTGGGTTTGTATACGGAATACCCAGGGTATCTGAAATGGAGTATTACGACACTCCATGGGTTCAGCGCCCCAGCTCCGCGAAATAGGAAAGTATTATACATATACGAGCGTTCCTGGAAGACGGAAGACGCTTTCGCTTTTGTTACAGCCCCATCACTCACCTTACCCTTTCAGCACAAAAAGGCCGGCGATCCTGTTGCAGTACACAGGGACAAGACAGCTAAAGCCTAAAGCGCTACCAAGTTGGACAAAAGGCAGCTGCCTGGCATCCTGTATGGCCTGGAGAGTTATTGTGAACATAAGGTGTCGGGAGGGATAGATTGTCAGCTATCGGCCTCGAGGTTATTGAGATCGAAGTGGCCGACAGCTGTGGTAGAAGGAACACGATCGCCGAGCGTTTGGTTTGAGTCTTTGTTTTACTGCTTTCCGGCAAGGAGAAAACAGCAGGGCAAGTACACGTTAGATTTGAATCGCTAAGCGAAGATGCTTCCTGGATTATGGACATGCTGTATACACGATACGGAGGTTAGAGAGAGAGAGCCGAAATGGTTGGTCGAGTTTCGCAGAGATGTCATCCATCTGGTTTTGGAGAATTCTTGGGATGGTGGAGGATAAACGGGAAGAGAAATAAGCTGTGTTGAATTACCGCCGGCGGGTGCTCTCGTGGTGCAAGATGGTTAGCACAAAGGAGAACATGGCGTGCTAAGAGTGTTGGTATATGACTCGGTTAGTCATCTGGGGTTGGCTTCGCTATCGTATACGAACAAAACTCATGGATGGGGTTTTCTTGTTGTCCTTGGAGGTCAAAATCCCCGTGCTGCCCCCAATAATACTCAGTATGTCAGTTTGCTACTCTTGCGTTGCTGGTCTGCCCAAGTGTCTGATGAGTGGTAAACACATCATCCTCGATGCTCCTATAAATCCTTGGAAGAACTATGTAACTGACATTCATCCGGAAGTTGTAGATTCCCACACCTTGAATGGTCTACCAGTTCCAGGACATAGATATCTCTCCAAAACCTCCATCCGAGACGCACCTGATCCTCTTTAACATACCGACCCTTATTAACCCTCGCCGTTCGCTGAATGTCGATACCAGATATGCAAAAAAAACAAGCAAAACGAAACCCCCCAGAAACCCAGGCATGGCAGAAGGGTGTCACGCTTCTTACCCGAGACGGAAGGAAAGCAGCAGTCTGTATAACTAGAAGGCACGCCCTGTATATGGAAGGAAGCCGTCACGACGATAGCTGGAAACAGAAGGAGGACAGGACTGCTGAGGAAGGAGGACAGGACTGCTGAGGAAGGAGGACATCAGGCTCCCAAAGTTAAGCCAATGGCTGGTTGGGAGCCCGGCTGGGGACAACGGGATGCGTATCATATGTAATCCAGAACCCCCAGGCCTTCATTTGGGGCAAACCAATTTTGTCTTCATCGGAGTCAAACACTTCTACCTCATCTTTGGGTATCCCCATTTCTTTGTCTTATATTGAGACTGATGAACCATTGCGTGCATGTTCACAAGCATCTCGGACTTCATAAGTATCGTGTGATCTCGGGAAATTCCGTTTCCAGGACAGTCCGGTAATGTACCTAGGTTTAAAACTCTGCCATTTGCATTAACATCCACGGACATACAGGCAGACGCGTCTTGCAAACCTTGCTAGTCTCATAATGACCAGACAGATATGCCAACTGGAAGCACCCCCATTACTCGTCGGGTCTGAAAAAACGACCGTCTCAATTGGCCGCTGTAGGCATTACCCTTAACACTTACTCTCAATCTCTACTACCTCTTTCCTGTTTTTATCCAAATTCCACCTATCTCTTATGAGTCTTATCCTCGACTCAAACGATTCCATCAACTCATTCAGCACTTCCCAAGTCCCCAAGTTCCGTCCAGCAACACAATCATGGACCCCTCCAGTTCCAGTTCTAGCAATACCACCTTCCACCCCTTCCCCCGCCTCCCCTGGGAGCTCCGCGCCCGTATCTGGGAACTGGCCATCTCGCCACGCATCGTCGAAATCTACGTCAGACAGCTTGACGTTTCCAAAAGAGAACATGTAAAATACTGGGCTTGGCCGCTGCGCTCGAAGCTACTATTTACATCTACCCCCATCCCAGCAGCGCTCCATGCCTGCCGAGAAGCCCGCAATCACCTAACCCACCCCTTAACCGCGTGCGGTGCAAACGGAAATGGATACTACGAGAAGATGTCCTACTCCGCCATGATGACTGCGAAGCAGCCGTGGGAAGAGGAAAACCCTGTCCCTTATATCTGGGTGAACTTTGAGATCGACATGATTGATATAGGCTTGAGCCGTTTCAGGCTGCCTCTAAGCTACGGGCGCAAGATCAAACGGGTCAAGTACAAGTCCCCGTCGGCAATTCGGGCCTTTGAAGTACTAATGCCAGGGGAGTATATCTTTCCCGGTGTGAAGGAGGCGGAGATAGAGTGCTTTCATGAAGTAGCCTGGTTGGGAAATGTTCTGGCGTGGAAGCCGGTGAGCAGCTTGGTTTGCGAGGTGGAGGGTGTGGAGTGTATAGATGCTCTGGGGAAGAGGACGATGCTTGCGGAGGTTTTGAAGGAGTGGCAGGAAAAGTGGCAGGAGGACCGCCGGGCCAGGCGAGCCGTGTATCCTCCTGGTGACTTTTGAGTTGGCTACGCTGTCGCGTATGAAAAATACAAGTTATCGATGGGGATTTCTTTTTGTTTCGGAGGTGCAAATCCGACGATACCCCCAGTCGGATTAAGCTGTCATTTTGCTGCTTATGTGTGTTTATTGCTCCGTCCAGGAATCTCGCGGGCCATGCTGGATGCTCCTGTATGCCCATCACAGGACCGTCTGGCACTCATCCTCAAGTCGGAGATTCCAACACCTTAGACAATCTACCAGTTCTCTACCAGTTCTAGCGCTTGGGTATCTCTCAAAAACTCCATCCGAGGCGCACCTAACCCTGTTTTATCCTAACGACCCTTGGTGTGTAAACCCTCACCATTCGCTGAATGTCGATACCCAATATGCAAAAATAATCAAGAGCAAAAATAATTCTCGGAACCGGACATAACGAAACCGTGTTACGCTTCTGTCCCCAACCCAAAGCATCCCACCAGAACTGAAGACCTCTCTCACCTCCATATCCATGAGCGACTGACTCTAGGTAGATTTCATTTACGTGACAGAACGGGAACGTGGACGCCGCCACCTGAGTCCGTCCCACACGAGTCCGTCCGGGGATACCTAATCGTCCTGGACAAGCTCCTTGATCTCCTCCCTCCCGCCAGGCAACAACTGTGCCCCGCCACCACCCGTCGCCAGCAACTTCTCGGCGTCCTTCGCCGTGAGGTTGAACCGGTCAATCACCTTGCCGCCGTCCTGGGCCCAGAAGCCGACTTCGTCGATGATGTCGTAGACGATATCTTCGACTATCTGCTCCTCGTAGCGGTCCGACACCGGGCGCAGGGGTTTTTGATTCGGCACACTACCGTCGTCAAGCATGTCCACGTCGTCCTCATCGCCTACCCCGTTCTGTTGCTTCTGGGGAAGACCAGATCCAGGTGGTGGGAACCAGAAGTCTGGACCAAAGTTCACCTCGACGGCGCCGCCGCGGAAGACACTCACGGCTGGGTAGTAACCCACGGTGCCATCGTCGAGAGCTTCCCTGCCGGCGTGTGCTCCTGACTGCGTGCTCTGTTTTGATGCGGGTGGCAAGAAGGCGAAGAGGTCGGTCCATGGCGTGCCCATGTCCTTTCCGTTTTTGTAGATCTTCATGTACGAGTTCGGCAGCGTCCGTAGTGACGGCAAGGGGTGATTTGGGTTCGGCGGCTCCGGCGAGTTTGAGCCCGCCGATGCTACCGGCGCGGGGCTGAAGAGGTCTTCCAGCTCTTTGGTTGTGTGGTAGTCGATCTTCTCAAAGTAGATGTGCTGCTTGAACCGAATGGGGATCCGGTCCCGGATGATGTTGGGTGCCTCCAGCGATGGCTCGTCGTCTGCCAAGTCGACGGCTGGGTTATAATGCCCGGTTATGATCTTCCTGTGTAGGTGCTCGGAAGGAAGCTGGATCTCCAGTCCGATCACATCGCCTTCTTTGATCTCCTCGCCGGGCGGGAAGAAGTCTTTCGGCCGCGACATGTGCACTTTTTGTCCGGCCACGTCTCGGATACCGTAACTGTAGCAATCGAACCCGACGGGGGCGTCGAGAGAGGCCTCGCGCCGCGCCCAACCCACGCGAACGTGCCCATGCGCCTTGTTGTCACCTTCAGAACCTGGCTCGCGCAGGGTGCCTCGAGTGACTTTGCACTCCCAATACCATCTGCCCTCGCGCACGGCCACGTTGGCTCGTGACATACGGAAGCCCTTGTCGGTGGTGACATGACGACCCTGTCGGCCAAAGTATACGTGGGAGGCAGAGTCCTCGAAGGCCATGTGGGCAGCGTATGGCTCGGTTTCGGTCTGGCGATAGTAGAACATCGAGGGAAATGTCGGATCCGCGATACAATGTGTGTAGTGGAACGCTCTCTTGTTGAAGACACTGTAGAGGAAGGCCAATTAGCGTATGTTCCTGTTTAGGAAGGAAGGATGACCGGCAGCGTAAACAATGCATACTGTTCTGTGGCATCAAAGAACTCTATGCTCTCGCCCTCAGGCCCTTCGACCTCATGATGGCTGGTGAACACAGGACCACGAGCGGGCTCGAAATCAGTAAGCTTGGGCGGAGCTAGCTTGTAGCGCGCAGGGAGCAATTCGTTGATCGAGGGCTCCTTGTGTTGCTGCTTGGGGTCGGGAGTTGCTCTAGAACTATCGGAACCGCCTGCCGCAGCCTTGGCCTCCCTCTTCTTAAAGGAGTCCTTCTTTGTTCTTTTTTCGCGGTTCAGAACTGCTGCTTGCTGGGTGTCTTCGGGTGCTTGTATTTGAACCCTTGGAGCCGCCTTATTCTCGGGGTTTAGGGGTGATGGAACTGCTGGACTGTGGTCGTCTTCGAGTGCGCGTTTCTGAGGGACCGTCGTGGCAGCTCCGGAAGGTGCTTGCTCCCTTCGGGGAGAACCTACGTCGCTGGCCATATTCGACCCGGCAGACGTCGTGCTAGCAGTAACGTCGGCAGATGATTCAATTGAGTGATATGCTTTGCGCTCGTAAGGTGTCCTTGTCCTGAAGTCGACTTGTGTTTGGACTCGAACGCGGGACCTTCTTTTGATCGACGATAGCTATGGATGGTAAGGATAATCTGAGAGAATTGACGGTGGACCTGCGAGCAAACGCTTTGGTAGTCGGAGTATATACGTGCTTTGGGAACGCGAGATTTGGTTCCAGACTTCAGTTCAGAGAGGATTGGTGTTTATGTTAAGAAATCATCGAAAGAGTTCGGAGATGCAAGAAGAAAGACTGAACAGAAATGATGGAAGCTTCATCCACATTGCGACTGACAGCAGCGTGTCGCGACAAAGGGCGGGGCTTCCGTCTGTTAGTGGGCGCCATTGCTAACGGCAGGCAGGGGTCCCGGAGCTTGGCCTGCTTGTTAGTCACCAGCCGTATGGACCACTCAAACGCTAACAGAGAGCCAACTGCCTGCCGCAAGGATGCCTTTTGCTAGCGGTCGACACTGGAAAGACGCCAAGACAGTTGCGTCGCGGGTGATTCCATTGTTCGCCTTGACGCCAGCGGTTTGAATTTCAGGATTTCTTCCCCATCAACAACATTTCAACACTTTTAATTCCACGACAACGCCAACCCCGAATATCCTCCCGCCTACCGAAACGACTCTCGCATCTCTACAACGCCCGACGAATATACATAACGGCCGAGCGACAAGATGCCCGTCGTCAAGGGAGGAGTGTGGACCAACATCGAGGATGAAATCCTCAAGGCGTCGGTCAGCAAGTATGGCCTGAACCAGTGGGCCCGCGTCTCGTCGTTGCTGGCCCGCAAGACACCCAAGCAGTGCAAGGCAAGATGGGCCGAATGGCTGGATCCCAGCATCAAGAAGATCGAATGGAGTAAGGAGGAGGATGAGAAGCTGCTGCACCTCGCCAAGCTGATGCCGACCCAATGGCGTACCATTGCCCCCATCGTTGGAAGAACCGCAAACCAGTGCCTGGAAAGATACCAAAGGCTTCTCGACGAAGCTGAGCAGAGAGAGTCATCCGCTCTTGGGTTGACGGGCCCTGATGGAGGCGAAGCTCACGCGCCCAGCGCCGACGATGTTCGCAAACTACGACCTGGTGAGGTCGACCCCGATCCGGAGACGAAACCGGCCCGTCCCGATACCATCGATCTCGATGAAGATGAGAAGGAGATGTTGAGCGAGGCTCGCGCGCGTCTGGCCAATACACAGGGCAAAAAGGCCAAGCGAAAGGCCCGTGAACGACAGCAGGAGGAGTCGCGCCGGTTGGCCGCTCTCCAAAAGCGCCGCGAGCTGAAGACGGCAGGTATCAATATCAAGGTTACGACAAAGAAGAAGGGCCAAATGGACTACAATGCCGACATTCCATTCGAAAAGAAGCCCGTTCCTGGATTTTACGATACCACCGAGGAGATGTCTCGCAACGACTACCAGCGCGCCCATTTCGACCCCAAGAAGCAGCAGGTTGGGAACAAGCGCAAGGGTGAAGAGGATGAGAGAGACGGCAAGAGGAGAAAGGGCGACAAGGACCCATCCGTGCAGGCCGCCCTCAAGGCTGGCCAACTGCAGAAGATGCGGGAGGCAGAACAGAGTAGCAAGCGTAGGGCTTTGGTCTTGCCAGCACCACAGGTCGGCGAAGGCGAGTTGGAGGAAATTGTGAAGATGGGTATGATTGGCGAGCGGGCAAACATGTTGGCTCGCGAAAGCGACAATGACGCAACTCGCGGCCTGATCAACAACTACTCGACACTCAACACCAATGCGCCAATCCGAACACCGATGGCCCCTGCTCAGGAAGACCACATCGCAAACGAGATTCGCAACATCCGGGCATTAACAGAGACACAATCCTCGCTGCTTGGTGGAGAGAATACACCTCTACACCAGGGGGCGGGCTCTACCGGCTTCGAGTCGGTTGCGCCACGGAAGCAGGTCATGTCAACCCCTAACCCCTTAGCCACCCCCTTGCGGGCTGCTGGAGCTGGTCCTGGCGCCACGCCCCTCCGCGTCGGCCAAACACCGCTGCGCACTCCCCGTGATACCTTTGCGCTCAATGATGCTGGTGACGAAATGTCGCTAGTAGGCGGCACTCCCCGTGATGTTAAGATGCGCGAGATGTCTGTCCGGCATCAGCTCAAGCAAGGCCTCGCGTCTCTTCCCAAGCCCAAAGAGACCGAATGGGAGCTCGAGCTGCCGGATGATCAGCAAGAACCCAAGACAGCTGAGCAGCTGGAGGAGGATGCTGCTGAGCGTGATCGTCGGGAAAGGGAGATCAGGGAGGCGCGAGAGCTGTTGGAGCGCAAGAGACGTACGCAGGTTATGCAGCGGGATCTGCCTCGGCCTGTCCAAGTCGATTACCAGTCTCTGTTGAAGGAGGCCTCGCAGGCCGAGGACCCCATCAAGGTCCTCATCGCTCGTGAGGCGGCCTTGCTCGTAGCTCATGATGCTACCAATTATCCTCTACCGGGAGCTCAGCCAACTGCCCGGGCACTGGAGATCCAGAAGATCGACGACGCCGCGTTGCAAGAGGCCAAGCTTCAGGTTCTGATGGAAATCAAGGATAAGCCAAAGCCGGAAGAAGTTCAAGCGGCGTGGGAAAAGAGCAACAGCAGCTCCCTTTTGCTTGGGCTGGGATGCTACGAGGACGATGAAGAGGAAGAGCAGATTTCCACTATGCAAGTTGCGCTTGAGGTATGTTCAACTAACCCTTTTTCTGCCTTCCGGAGGCTTACCGGCTAACCTAACCTCCAGGAGGTCATTGACCAAATCGTCGCCTCGGCGGAGAAGGGCAACAAGCTCGAGAAGAAGCTCAACTTGCATCTCGGCGGTTACAAGAATCGGGCTGAAATGCTGCGGAAGAAGATCACTGAGGCTCACGAGGCGTTGGAAAAGGCGAACAACGCTCTAGGGGCTTTCAAGATCCTCCAGTCCTCAGAGCAGGCCGCTATTCGGAACCGGCTGGCGGCGCTGCGTGGGGAGGTGGGCTTTGTCAGCACGAGGGAGAGAGAGGCGCAGGAGTTGTACAGGAGGACGAGGGAGGAGTTGGATGCTTTGACGCTTAATGGGCCGAAGACCAATGGGTTCCGCTGATGATGTGTTGGAAGAGTATGGTTAAGTTGTGAATAATGAGTGTTGGTTGTTCTCTGGCATGGCATGGCATGTCTGGCAACTGTATAGAATGGTCACTGACGTCGAGGAGCAAAAGATTAGAAGCATTGAACATTATCCATGTACTTGAAGGACATCCCTCAGATGCCAAGTGTGAATGCATGCCTGTGTATAGTTCAACGATCAAGTTTCCTCTCAATGTCGGTCGACTCTTCACCTTAAGGCTCTCATGGTCCTATCGTGTCTGGGCAGAGGCCGTATTTGCTTTTATGGTGAGTGCCTCGTTAGACTGATGGAAACCTGGCCATGGGGTACCGAAGATATGAACACGTACAACACATCACGCCTTTCATCCATCTTCCACCTCGCATTGCAAACAACCCCTTTTTGCATCCCCAAAACTATAAACAAAAATCCAAAAACGCCATTTCCAACATGCTCAGCCATTTCCCAGTCAAAAAAAAAATAAAAATAAAAAAATCTCCCAGGTAGGCTTGTTGAACGAACAACAACGCCCCGGCTGCCATAACTTTGGGAACACCACGTATTTTCATCAACGGGAGGAACCACTAAGCCATGAGACCACAGGGCAGCCCGTTGTGGTAGAGGGGCTAGGTAACGGACCTTATACGCCCGCCCACTAGTGCCATAGCGCGCCACGGGGGTTTTAGAAAACGATCCTCGGGATGTTCTTGTAACTGTAAAATTCTCCAGCCGAGTGTATGATTTTGTATTGAAACTGATCAGTTTCGTGAAATATCAACGTTCAGGGATATTTTTTCCTCAGCAAAACAGCTATACTGATGGTTTTTTCCTTGAATTTAAACCTTATAAAAATATTTTACTTGAGGGATTTCTTTGAGGATCATTTTTAAAAGAGACGATTTTACCCAAATAAGATATTTTGGTCTTAGAAAGGGGTTTAGGGCCGTCCTGGAGATGGTCTTGCCGTTTCAAACTGATCTATGGGTCAGTTCCATGCGAAAATCGTCTCGAAATGTATTTTACAGTTACAAGAACATCCCGAGGATCGTTTTCTCAAACCCGGGTGGCGCGCTATGGTGCCTGGGCCTGGGCCAGGTCTGTCCAGACTCCAGTCTAGGTAGGGAGGCGTGGGGGGAAGGGGGAGGGGGCTCGGGGTTATGTCGTCCGATGTCTGGGGAGGGGCGTGCCCGGCCGGCCGGCGGCGGCAGGAACGGCTGACTTCGGCGAATCCCACTACATCGGTCCCATCAAGAGCAACAAGAGCAATAAGAGCAGCGGGGCGGCTCGACTGAGGCGGTGCGCCGCTCAACTAGAGGTACGTCGAAAACACGCTCTCATGACGGCTGGCGCGCCACTCTTCATTACGCCATCGACATGTACGTCAGGAACGCGACCACCAACCATCACCAGCGAGCGCGTCTCCCTGTGGTATCGCAGGCACCCCGTTAACGGCAGCAGCTGCAGCATCGGCGGCGGATGTGCCCGCGGCTGGGCGGAACAATAGTGAACACCGCCTCCCGGTTGTGGATGATTTCGGGTTCTGTGGGTTTACATGCGCTAGGGGGGGCCGGACGGGGCGTGCAAGATAGTGAAGAGCAAGTAGAAACGCTTGGAGGAGGGGATGTTGGATAAGTTGCCCGGTGCCGAGTTTGATGGGACGACCTGGGGCTTGGTGAGCTGGAGGTGAGGAGGTGAACATCGGAAGCGAGTTACACCGCAAAGAGCTTGCCGGGGAGAGAGAAAGGATAATTGACTTTTCAGCTTGTCTTTTTTCGACAATGAGTCCCTTAGCGGTCCAGTTCACACTTCATTTTCATTCATTCATCTTTTTCTCCTGAGGAAATGCATACCTTATATGGAAAGTACGAACAAAAGTGACGCCCCTAGTACTCCAAGACCCAGACCCAATTAATGTGAAATTTTCCCATCCATCCAACGCCTATATCCTCTATCCCGTTTACCCTCATGACTTCGTTGCCAGTCGTATTCACTCTTCCTTCCTCTCACCTGACGCAGGCGGCCTTGATGTAACCACCAGCAAAACACTGACTACCATTATCCCAGCCAAGCACAAGAAAATCAAGCGTAAGAGAAGGCGAGAGCGTTGATGGGGTAGAGTGGCCAGAGATGGGTCGTTGCCTGCGTCGGGTGAGGAAGAAACCAAGTGGTTTTCGTCATCGGCTGCTATAAGCGGTGTCGTCTCGTCAGGCTTGGGCATGATGAACTGGTGCTGAGAGAAAAGATCGACGGCGGCGTCTTGTTCATGTCCTTGTTCTCGTTGCCGTTGTTCTTCGTGCCGGCTACCACTAATGGTTGACGCGTCCTCGTCTTCACTATCAGTTGTCGTTGTATAGGACCCCGTCGTCGTAGAATCTTTTCGTCTTCGCCATGGCTGAGCGAGAGAGACGCTGTTCCGGACACCCTGAAACCGTCCGATTTGGCTGTAGAAGGATGAGTCAGGCGCTATTGACGAAGATGGCCCGAAAGATGGAAAGGGGCGGGTGTCGAGTTCTGAGCGAACTGAGCCTTCGTCGTCCGTCTCAGTGAGCCATGAGGATGATGGTGGCGCCGCTGCTGCTGTAGGGCTGTACTGGAAGCCGGATTCGACGTCGCTTATTCTTCGGTCCCAACGACCGCGAGTACGAGGGCTAATGATGGATGAAGCCATGGATTCCGTTGCGTTGCCGATGCTGACACTGAGGAGTGACCGTCCTGTCAGGGGCGTTTCCACGCCGAGGCCATCGTGGTTTTCGTTCCGTGATTGTCCGGTGGTATTTGCGAGAATGGCGGTAGCGACAGAATTTGGGGAGCTCATTGTGAGGTTATTTCTGGTGTTTCATTGAGGTCCCGTCGTATGGGCTGCCACATGGAAAACTGGGTTTCAAAGAATGTGAGAGCACGGTCAATGGTGAGAGTCGGGAAAAGAAAAGTGAGAAAGAAGGAAGAAGTTGGGATAGGATCCGAGCTGACAGTCACATCGACACAACAATGCGATCGATGCCTGTTTGACTTTAATATCCACTTTGAAGATCCCTAACCTCCCCCAATCTTTTTCTTGATTATTTCCCCGATTTTCCACCGGATGTTTTCCGCTTCACTTTCTCTAGCCTCATAATCCTTTGCAGATCCAGGCCTTCGCGGTTGGCAATCAATAAGCACGCGTGGTTGACTATAAGGATAGGTACACTAGGGGTCGTCCCGCATAAAACCAAGACAGTGACCATCCTCGCTGTCGGGTGACCAAGCACTCCAAGTTCGCCAAATTTACAAGTTCCGATCCTCGGGCTCCCCAGTGGTGATCCTCTCTGACAGGGCTTGTGTGGGAGGGCGAGGTTAAAAGCGGTCTAGCGGGTCCAGGGGGCTAGACCCCCTGGTCTCTCGGTGCAGTGCATGACCTGAATGGCTTCTAGCCCGGGTGTTAGAAAGTGGATGCGGAAGCTGAGATGGGACGTTACCACGAGGTTTGTTTTATTGGTCATTGGTTTTTTTTTTTCTTCTCTTTGCAAAGAGTACTCGTCAGCTCATGTAACCCTTCTTTGTTGTAAAATGTTGAAGTGTGGGAGCCGGCAACCGAGGATGTCCATGGTAGTGTATATCGGAGTGCGGTGGTGTAGTTGCTGCTTTCTGCCATAGCATTTGAGGCACCTATCAGGTCACGCTCCTCTTTAGACAGAACTAACAATTGTCTTGAATGCAGTGGGCGGGTATAACCACTCGGCCGAGTTAAACAATTAGGTATGGCTCTTTCTTCAATGTATTATCCCTTCATGGCCTCGAACGCCGGCTACTGAGCTTTCCCTCCACATCGAACCATGTCCCATCCATTATCAGAACCAAAGCCTACGCTTGGGTACTAGCCAAAGCAGCAGGCACCAAGATCCCCGCCCCGGTGATTCCTCCATCGTGACAGGGCTCTAAAGTTACCCGTATCTGTTTTCCTTGGGCTGCGAACTCTTCCTGCGTGATGAAATCCAAGAACGCTTGTGTGTCTTTCAAGTAATCTTGGAAGTGCTGTATACAGCCGCCTGTGTATCCCACCACAAGCTCTTCAACGCTGTCCCCATTAGCGACTCCATCCTGGACTGTTCCTGACGTGTCAGGAATCTCGTCGGCGCAGCGCAAAAGTCCAATGGTGGCTGCCGCAACAATGCCCGCTGCTCGTGTTTGGATAGCCTTGGCTATGTGATATAGGGCGTCCGCATGGGTCGATGTCCATGTAAATGTCGTCTCCGTTGCCAAGGTGAACTCTTCCTGTAACTGCTCCAGGATATCGCCCTTGGGGCTATCCGGGTAGAAATGGCTGAGGAAGGTTGTGGTAAGACCAAAGCGCTGGTGAAGCCTCTGCGGCAGATCGTCGGGCGAGACGCCATGGACAGTGGTCAAAAAGTCCACAAATATGAGCCTAGCCAACTCGCCCAGATAACGACCAGCGGTCATGTACTCTAATGGCTGGAAACCGGGGGCTTCGCCTGCCTTGTCCAGCTCTTCGTCCCAGCGACTGATCAATCCAAGCATGCGCAGCGGCGCCGCTGACCCGTTGATGCTCCATTCTGTGTTTACCGCAATCCCGACGTCCAAAAGGTCCTGGTCCTGTTGAACACTGATCAGATCAGGGAATTTGTTTTGGTGCAGACTGGTGAGCTTGAGGGGTATCGTAGCGTTGCAGCCAGTGCCGACGATGAGGCCCATGGCTGCTTTCTGGTTCGGCGCGGCTGGGTATTGGTATACAAAGGACACCAATGTAGCCACAGCATCGTTGGTGATAGCGGCGATTTTAATAGGAGGTAAGTCGGCTGTCCTGTACTGTTCGTAGCCCTTGAGAAGGTGACCACCGAGGTCAAGATCTGATGTGATGGCGAAGCCCTTGCCCATAGCCATCAGAGTGGCTTCGGAAAGCGAGGTCTGCTTCATTGGGAAGCTGAAAGTGACGCCCATGGGCAGCTCTTCCTCCGAAGATGATCCCCAGGTCTCACATCCTTTCCGAACCACCTGTGCAATGTGCTCCCCAACCCATCCAAAGAGACGCTCTGAATTCTCGTTTTTCAGGTGGTCCAGGATAGGCCATGACTGCTCGAGGAGACGATTTAGACGACGATCTTGGCCGTCGGGTAGGAGCTCCACGAAGCCCACTCTCAAATTTGAACCACCACTAAGTCGAAAGTCAATATCAAGTACCGGTTTGAGTGAATACCAGGAAAACTTTGGGGGCATCCTACATGTCCATGGCAAGGAAGCTATTTGTCACATTGTCAGCAAGCTGCCACCACCGATTTCAAGTGCCCAAGTGCCGAGATATCGGGTAAGGCGCCATCTAGCCCCTGTGCCACTTGCACCATCCCGTCCACTTATAGCAATATCGATGGGTAGATATCGAGAACTTACCGACCGGTGTTCTGGCGTCCCACAGGCCTCAAGATGGACATGGAAATGGGAGTCGGTAGGAACTGATCCAGAGATTCGGCAGACAAGTATTTGAAGTTGGAGTAGAATTCCCTAGAGAGTTTCAAAGCAACGGCATTGTCCAGAGCCAAGGGCTCCAGAAACTGGCTGATGGTAGTCACAGCCGAGGGCGACATTGTTGCCAATTCTTTTTCTGATGATTATAGTTGAGGTCTAGGGGGGTCTGGCTGCTAGTTGGCGTTATCGCGTTGTCATGTCTTGAGATTGAGATGATCGCCCTAGATGCTGGAGGCGAAGTTGAGGGGAGGCTGAGGCATGTGTTTTGATACAATCGGCTCATTCAATAGTCTGAGGCTGGGCAGACTTATCGGGAGGAGCAGTTGTCCATGAATCACGAGCGCTTACTCGGGCTTTAGGTTGAATCAAGTAAAGTCCATGGCTCGGGAGGAGTAAGTTGGATGGGATTGTGGAGGATGTTGTGGATTGTCGCGGAGGACGGAGGGGACCGAGGACCCATTCAGCCCATTCACTAGGCCAGGAGGTCGATGTCACGTATCATCGGAAACATCCATCGGAGGGTATAGGTACCAACCGTCAATACTTACCAACCAGCAACCAGCAACTAGCAACTGGCCACAAAGACCCGGGAGCAATCAGCATGCCGCTTTCCATCCCAACACAATGGCAGGCAAGGCTGATATGATTGACGATGTTGCGGGGTTGGGATGGATGGCGTCGACAGGTTGCGGTTGGTTGCGGGTTGCTCGCATGTAGCAGATAGATTACCGGGCAGCTTTACTGTTAGTAGGTCCCCAGGTCCCTGAATTAATTGTTAGCACACCCGTATCCACTCTCCATTCGGGACGAAGCAATCGAGGGTACCACGTGGGTACCTGCGTGAGACCTCTCATCAACCGGGCCATGTGGCCAGAGGGCGAATTCTTTTCGATAAGGGTATTTTCAACAATAATCAAACCCGGCAACATATCTCGTGGCGATCTTTCTAATAACAGCTCTTGGGTCTGATGATTCAAAGACACGAAGCCATGCCCCGGGAAGCTGCTCGCCTGATAGCGGGCAACTGCTACCTGGGCTAACATAACATTAGTGCTTCGCTTGCCTGGTGCTGATAGAGCCTCCTCTCGGTGCAGTAACGCCCCAGTTAAGCGCCATCACAGGGATCCGATTGCTCCTTAGCACTCCACGTTATCGCGCCTGTCTCCACTGTGGATGGCCGTGACCCATCGATCCGAGTGACGATGTCTTTGGACCCCAACATCAGATCTGCCGCCTCTTTCTCTTCTCCCCCAGACTTCAACTCTTCACTGCACCATTTCGAAAAATTCGTCTTACATGAAGCAGTGATACAAGGTATCTTTACACGACAAAAGAAACAGTCATTATATAATAATATCGCAATCATGGGCGAAAAAACCCTCCTACCAACGACAACACCAACCACCACCAACCCACCTATCTCTACTCCGTCCAAACCCAACAACAACAACCAAAATGGCCGCGATAAACACGCCCTCCGTCGCTTCCTCATCGCCGTCTGCCTGATGGTAATGGTATGGACCCTATGCGGGCTCGATATGGACCTCGACGACAACGACGCCCTACGGGAATGGTCGCTCGAGCAAATGCCATTAACGACCATCAACACCCTCACCATACCGATCACCGATGCCGACGTCGGCGGTGACGCTGACCACGAACTGGTAGCCCTTGAGGCGCATATCATGAGCAAATGCCCCGACGCGCGAGACTGTCTTAGGGAGTTGGTACTGCCTGCTATGCAGAGGGTGTATACCAAGGTCAACTTTACCTTGTCGTTTATCGGAACGTACGTACCAGGAACAAACAATCCAGAGGGATAGGATGGACACAGGATGCTAACGGCGTTTTCTTGTCTGTTACAGACCGACCAATAGCGATGATGGAGTTGCTTGCAAGCATGGTCCGGAAGAGTGTAAGTGGAAGATTTTCCATTCTGGGAAACAGACGGATGTGCCAGGAGTGGAGACTGATATGACCGATTGTTTCTTTAGGCCTTGGAAACATCATTGAGCTTTGCGCCCAGAAGCTGTACCCCGATCCCAAGATCTTCCTTGGCTTCACTATGTGTTTGACCAGGAACTACGACGAGATCCCTCAACGGAGCTTGATCGAGGACTGCGCGCTCGAGCACGCCCTCGACTTCGACCAGCTCAACCAATGTGCCACCAAGGACGATGGTGCCCTGGGCATCGGTTTGCTTAGGGACAGTGTCAAGAGAAGCGCTGATGTATGTCTTCCTCCTTTTTCCCTCTACCCCAAATCACTCCGTCGTAATGGTATTATGTGGCAACTAACGTATTTCGTCTCTCCTCTCCAGGCCGGCGTAACAAAAAGCTGCACCGTCCGCCTTGACAACGAGATCTTTTGCATCCGCGACGGTGGCCAGTGGTCTGACTGCCCTCACGGCTCCAGCGTTAACGACTTAGTCCTGGCGGTAGAGAAGCTGTACGGACGTGAGCTCTAGAGCCCCTACCTATATAGTCACCTTAATTTAATTCTTTAGTTCCTCTTCCTCTTTTTGCTCCTGCTGCTGCTGCTCCTCCTTCTCCTTTTTCTTCAACGGCCCAAAGACCTCCTTCCACAAATCACTCTCCTCCCCGAGCGTATAAAACATAGTCAACCTCTCCATCCCAGCCTCCCCATCCCCTTCCATAACCTCCAACGTCTCAATAATACTATCCAACCCCACCGCTTTGCCCACCGCCTGCGTCGCCCCCGCCTCCAGCTGCACATGCACAATGTGAATGTGAAAGTGATAATACGTCGGCTGGTAGTGCACATAAAGCTTCAACTGGTCCTTCTCAATCTGCGGGTACACCTTCGTCGTGGCCTCGACAAACTTCTTCTTCATATGCCTCAAAAACGGCACATGCTTCTTTTTCAAGTCCCTCAAGCTCCAGATATCCCTCCGTTCCACCAGGCCCAAAAGGTGCAGCGCGTCCAGCGTCTTGCGGTCCCAGTTCAGATCCGGCAGCAACAGAAACCCTTCATCCTCCGGGTCTTCTCCAAAGGGGGTGCGGTAGATCACATCCTCGGCTTCCTTGCGGCCCTCGATGATGTTAAAGGCCCAGTTCAGCCTGCCGGCTTCGCGCTGCGCTTGCATGTACGGACGCACGTGGGACTGGTAGATGGAGGGGGTTTCGGATACGTAGCGGACTGCTTGGCGGGAGTACTTGGCGATGTGTTTGGGTGTGCAGGGGTAGATTAGGTTGATTTTGAGGTCAGAGAAATCGTCTTCTTCGTTATTAGAGGTAGCAGTGTTGGGGATGGCGCCGCCGCCGCTGCTGGCCATGTACCAGTGGTAGATGTCGTTGGCGCCGAGGTTCTTGAGCGTGCGGAGGGTCAGCGGCGCGGCGGAGAGGTAGTCGGTTGAGCTTGGGAAGGGAGCGCGCTCGAGGATTAGCAGGGCCGGTGAGGAGTCGATGGTGCCGAGGAGGGTGGTGCGGCGGCCGGCTTGATCTGTTTAGGTGGAGGATGAGATGTTAGATACTTTTTGACAATATCTTCATTGACGAAGTTAAATTTCCATGTGGCTTTCTCAGAATTGCCATTTATTGTAGTCGAATCCTCGATCGAGTCTTGTGGAGGCTGGAGAGAGTGGCCGGGGATGGCTGTACGCACCTTGGTTCAGCTGGCGCTCGAACTTGAACTTGGGCACAAGGGCCTCGGCGTTGGCCTTGACGTCGGACATTGTCGGAACCCGCGTAGCTGTTTTATAGCCTTGTAGTGGTCGTACGTGTTCTAAAGATGTTATTTGTGCTCTCTTGGGTGTTTATATGGGGGCCTCGAAGTGGTGTTTCTGCTGGTGGGAGCTTGAGTTGTCGAAGCAAAAGTTGTTTGAAACTCCCAAGGTAACAAAAGTTGAGACGAACGAACGCCCTGATCAGCGCCTGAAGCGCCCTCCCCGCAGCGGGGTCAAGCTACTTCTGCGGGATGCCTCCTAGCGAGGCGGGAGACCCGCCTCAGGGCGTGGAGCAAACACTCGGCCAACCGGCCAGCCAAATGGGGGTTTCCGGGGGGCCCCCTGACCAACCGAGAACCTTCACGGTGTTCTTATCGCCGTCTAGGCCCGGACTACCTATGAGAGGAGCCAGCTCAGGGCAAGTATGAAGATGCCCTCATGTTAGGCAAGATGGATTTGGCCCGGCTTGACAACGGGGAATAAGAGTGTGCGTCGACACACGTCAATAGTCTGACAATCATTTGTAATTTCTTATACTTCTTCCCACTTGGCTACTCTCCTGCTAAACTTATGAAATCCTTATCTTGTGAAACCTTACTGCCTTCCGCTATAACTTACATCTTGATGCTATTACTCGATAAGCTCGAAGTTCCCCAGTCTAACAGACATTGTTCAGTTGTTTGCTTCCCACAATCCTGGGCTTTCGGCATCACATCGGGTGCTACCCCCGAAGCTCGAATCTGAAGCCCTCGCGAGCGAGAGGCGGGGTTGCCTATCTTACGTTCCACCGTCACCGGGAAAAAACTGGAAAGAGAAAACGCTAGGAAGGTGACGTAGGAAGTGTCCCTTTGGTGTTCCCTTAGTATACAGTCATTGCTTCAACGAGGCGACGAAAAACAGTTTGTCAACAAAATAAAAAAAATGCTATGAATGAGCTCAAAAGCCTCTTGGGCAACTTCGGACGTCCTGCCATAAGCTAGTAGTGTAGAAAAGATATGCTCAACAAGGAAATGTTTGTCCGTAAGGTATGCAATGTGTATAAATAACGTCAGTGTCCCATCCTCTTGCATCGGGATGTCATCCTGAAGGACGGAAATTTTTATGTCCAAAGAACCTCCTTTCTCCCAGCCCAGGAGTGAAGAAAAGAGACAAAGAAAAATAACAGCGCCTTATGGTTAGCAACCGAGCTCTCAATTGAGCTCATCAACCTTTTCCGCAGAGTTCCTTTCCACAACCGCCTTCAAAACTTTCAACCTCTCCTCGGTAACCCTGATCGCCTCTTGGACCTCTCGTTCGTTCATCTTCTCCTCCCTCAACTTTTCCTCAGCGGTCCTGTACTCCGCCTCACCCTTTTTCCTCCCATTGGCGGGCTTCCTGACGCCCATACCGCCTCTTTCCTCACTCCCACCGAGGCCGACTCCACCACCACCATGGAGTCTGTCTAGTCCTGCCCTGTCTTCAATCCAGTCCCAAAGATCGCTCTCTTCTCTCCTCCACATCTCCTCGTACGCTGCGACTCTCTGCGGGTAATTTGCGTATCCCATTAGGTCTCCACGGCCTGGGACTACGACTGCGCCGGAGCGAGCATTGTTCATTCCAAGTCGAAGCCATGTTGAGACCAGAAGTCCTACCAGCACGCCGTAGAGAATATTTCCAGTAAGGATTGGACGCAGAATATCCACTATAGGACCCAAGAACGGACGAAGAGGTTCCAGCAGCCCCCAGTCCTGCTTCTCGGCTGGCGTGTGCTTGACGCTTTCTGCATCACTAGTCGGCACAGACGCAGCCTTGCTCTTGCGGCCGCGCTTCTTGCCTTTGGGTGCTACACCATTAGTTAGGGTAGTAGAGCGAGGACGAGATGAGACGGCAGCCTTGAGCGCTACGAAGAGGTCTTTGGCGTATTGTGCTTGGCCTTCGTTTGCACCACGTTCAATTGCGCCTGTGGAGTGTTAGCAATGATCAAGTCGGGTGAGGGGGAGCAGAAGAGAGTAAAGTGTACCTTTAAGCCAGCTCTTGCCGGACCACTCGATCGTGCAGTTGATTTGGACTCTTGTTGCGTTGTTTTCAGCCCAAGAGAGACAGTATTTGGTCTTGACCACGAAGATGTTGCCGTTTGGCACATCCGGATTCTGCGTCGAGACTGTAACATTGACAGCCTTTTCGAAATCGAGATTGTCAAGTTGTTCGGTAACCATGCACTTTGTCTGCTTAGGTCCGATCGAAGCATTCAAAGGCTTGATATAGTTGTATGTCCTCGTCTTTTGCTCGTCGTTGAGACCCTTCTTATCATCCATGTTGATCTCAAAGCACTTCTGGTCGTTAAGAAGCCACTTCGCCATCCAGGCTGACGATGGTGCGCCGAAGAGGAGGTTGTAAACCTTACCCAGCGGTGCAGGAACGACATCATCTCCTATAACTCTTTCGTAATGGGTTCCGGCGTCTCCGCAGTCGGTTGGTGAATGCGTGGTCGGACCAGGGAAGTCACCCGCGGCTGTAGTTTGCGCTGTCTCGTCCTTGTTTTCCGTGTTGCCGGCACCCACCATTCCTGACGGCTTCCGTGAAACTGCTTGTTCTCCGGAGGCATCTGCTGCGCCAGCGTCTGATGCCTGTGTTCCATCTTGATCGTCTCCGTTGTCCTCATCCTCGTCGTAAACGTCGTCCTCGCCATCACTGCCGCTTTCGTCGGATCCGGAATCGCTGCCGCCTTCCGGTGCTGACACGACTTCCGTTTCGTCGATCTTTTCGGTCCTGTCACCGCCAGTACCCTCCAGCCGAACACCGTTGAGCGAGCTCTGCAAGTGAGGATGACCCAGTTTCCAAATCTTGACAATCAGGTCGTAAGTGCTATCACGGCTAGTAAATGAGGCGAAAATGTGCTTGGCATGAAGCGTAGAGATTTCCAAGCCGTTCTTGAAGACAAGGGCTGTCATTCTTTTTTCAACGGCAACGATCTCATCGAAACTCATGACCAGGGTTGTGACCCATCCGAAAATGTTACTGCTGAAGCACAGGTGGCCCTCAGACACGTACAGCCTACCGTGGACAAGAATATCACGCTGAAGGGCACAGCTGTAGTCTTCGATCAGGTAATCATCGTCCGGAACACTCTTGAAGAGGGTGTGGAAATCCCGGTTGCGCCTCTTATTGGCAACGGCGAAGCCCGTGAGCTTGGGGGCATTTGCAGGAGGCGCCGAGCCATTAGCAGCGGCGATTGCTGCTGCGACTGTGTTCCCGCTTGTCCCCGAGACGGCACTGGTGGCACGTTTCCTTCGCCTGCTAATGGCGCTCCGAATGCTACCGCTTCGGTGAACCCCCGATCCTGTCTTGCCTTCGTATACGCTCCCGTTCGGTGTTGTGCGTTCCCCGCCGGGGGACGGTTCATAGAGCGACCGGGTCCGGTAGAAATTCGCGTCTTCGGGCAGCCCAAGCTCGGCATTGCCATTGACGTCGACAGGAGCAGACTCGGATCTTCCTCGAGCTTCGTGTTCGGTGACTTTTATAGTTGCCGGAGCGGGGGCTGTAGGTGGCGGGTCAACTATGCCGAGGTGGCTGAGACTGAGGTCGCCATTCCCAAGCGTCTTGACCGCAGGCTCCTTGGACCCCATATCTGCGGCGGGAAAAGCTTCCGTAGCTGACTCAACTTCCACGTTATTCACGTCGTTGCTACTGCCGCCTTGTTGACTCGTGAAACTCGACACAGATCTGTTCTTGCCGTTCCCGGGTGCCAAGTTCGCGCTTGAGATTGTGCTGCTTAATGTGTTTGCTGTGTTCTGAACAGCCGAGAACATGGAAGAAAAGAAGTTCGCAGTTGGGTTGCTCGGGTTTTCGGGAGTCGGCGTTAGGGGAGCGGAGGTGGTGTTGGACAGTTTACTCGGACCAATACTACCGGAGCCGGCCCTGCTTCTTCCTCGCGGCGAACTCATGTTCCCTATCAGCGCATGCGGGTTTCTGCGCGGGCTCGGTGGAGCTGTAGCTATCGGGCTATTCTTCGCTGATAGAGCAGGCGCACTATGATCTGTTGGCGTAGGAGGGGTGTTAACGATAACCGGGGTTGCTGAATCGGTAGTCGACTTTGGTGGCGTTTGCGGAGGAACAAGAGGGTTGAGTTTCTGGCTTTGTGAGAGTCGGCGGATTCGGTCCGTTGCCTTGTTCACGGTATCCGTTACAAGCCCAGAGGTGTTTTGTGAAGCGCTCGGGGTCTTGTCTGCGCCCGAATCGGTAACAGTGATGTTGGGAAACTGCTCTGTGCTGCCTTCTCTCGATCGCAAGATGTCCTTTCCTCGGCTAGCGGAGGGGACCCTTTGGGGCAGGGCGTCGTTGGTTGGTGCGATTGCTGTGTCAGCGCGCTTGGCGGAGTATGAGGATTCGGACTCGAGACTGTTGGTGCTAGCTGCAGGCAAGGTCGAGGAGCGAATCGACAGGTCGGAGATGTTTGAATCGGAAGTTTGGACTTCTGGAAGATGTGCGGCCTGCACGAGCGGTGACGACGTCGTCAAATGTCCAATCTGGGAAGGATGGGTCGAGATTGGGGTGGGGCGGACTGACGCGCTGGCACTGAAAATGGAAACCGGACTGTCAGTTCGTGGGAGCGGAACGGGAGATTGGGGCCAGCCAAGATGACGATATACAAAGAAACCTGGAAAGGGAGGGATGGGGATGAAACAAAAGGAAGAAGGAATGTTGGGCCGAGGATAATGTTGAGGAAGAGGGTTTGTGAGGCTGTAACCGTGAGATGGGAAGCCAACGTTATTGTATAGGTATCCTTCTGCAGCACGGGGGAGGCGCAGAGCCATGGAAGACCCCAAGACTTTGGAGCGACCGACAGTTCCCAATGTCTGTGGTGGAGACGTCCAATGTTGCTCCATTACGGCTCCGTGATCCTGGAATCTTGGATCCCCTGTCGTCGCCTAAAGGCTCTCCATTTCGCTCGGACTTTAGCGCCTAGAGAGCCACTGGACTGGGACGCTTTTTGGGGAGAGATGGACGGAATAGACTGGAGATTGGAGACTGGATCGTGAAGAAATGGAACGTCCACTTACGATTCAGGGTCCGGTGTCGACTCGTATGGCACCGGCGTGGAGAGCGGTTGGGAGTCGGGGTAGAGGTATTCTGACTCTGGATTGTTGCTGATGTTATCGTCAATATCATCCTCCTCTGGCGACCTCGAGGACCTCGATCTCGACCTGGATGACCTGTTGGATCTCTCGTCGGACTGGGCCGTCGAGGTGGCTTGGCTGACGAGAGTGCCTGCTCTTCGTGTCTGCGCCTGCGCCTGCGAGGATCTTGTGGACTGCAGCAGGAATCCGGGGACGGGTATTGGGACTGGGACTGCATCATCGGTCCCAATCGAACCAGTGCTGCTACGACTCGCTGATTCTGCCAATGATGGCCGTCTTCTGCGGCGGTCGCGCCGCTTGGCCGCTATCGCTTTGGGCAGAAGCTTCTGCAGGCCGGTGGGTGCGTTATCCATGTTTCAGACAGACTGTTGTTTGCGCCGTGGTGGTATCAAAGAAAGTGTGTTCAGGTGATAAAGGCGAGGTCGCAGCGTCGTCGGTCGTTTGTTGAAAAGGGCAGGGTGTTGTTCATTTCAGTCGACGTGAGTGTTGTTGTAGAACTTGTAGGTGATGGAGGGCTACAACAGTCTGTTAGTGATATGGAAGCTTCGAATGGTTCCTTTGAAACCATTGGCGCTATGACATCGTCATTCCTCCAGGGCGCAGCGAACCTTGATGGCAACCCTGAACCACTCGGCGAATCAATTGACTAAAAGCAAAACCAACCTCAGTCTGAAGTCTTCCAGGGCGATCGATCGTGGCTTGATGTAGGTACTGTAGTATTCGCTTCCACTTGTGTTGCAAACTGTGCTTGATGTATTTGGAGAAAACGAGGCTTCGTCGTCTACGTAGGAACTCACATAAACCTGAGGCGCTGTCTTGGTACGGACTGACAGAAAGACTTGTGTGAAACTGCCTTCAAATCTTTTTCTTTTTCTTTTTTCTTCTTTTTCGCTCGAGTGATTGTTTCCCTGTGACGGAAAGCCCCTCTTGACGACACCGTGTGCGACGTCTTGTGCAACGGCAGCGGCGAGGGACCTCCAGATGTAAAGTCTTGAGGTTCCTTTTGCTTCCGTTCTCAATTCGCGATATCCGAATGTCCCAAAGAGATCTGCAACCGTCATGTTGGATATTCCCTGCAGAACAGCCTCGAAAAGAAACCCGCCAACTCCGTGCAGTTGGATCACGCTCTTTCAGTGGAAACGATCAACAGGGATAGGGGCCCTGCTGCTGTACCCCAAACTTACTGATAAGATAAGGCGAACCCCTCATGGCCCATCAGCCCCGTCAAGCTGAGGTCAACTCCACCTCCCTCCCCGCTGCTCGTCCTAAATGACATGTCATCAACATCAGCCCTTGGTATTGTTCCCGTCGATGTACAACAACAGGGCAACACGAAACACTCGCTCGATTTCCCTCTTCCGCCCACCTCAGCTCCAATCTCGCCTTCAGAGCTTCATATTTTAATTGAAAAAACACGGGTTGTTCCTGACGGCCTATCAAGGCGAAAGCGCAGTGTATCCCAACGGGCTTCTCCTGCTTCAATGCTGTGCAGCCGTACCTATACGCGGATACAGAGCGCTAACCAATCTCAGACGAATGTCACAGGACCATCCACAGAAACTACGAACTTCATCAACTATTTAATAATATAAGCTCGGCAGTTTCAGCATCCTTGACGAAGATCCGACATGTGCGCGCCCCTGTATGCCGCATTGCTGGAAGAGCCACGCGATGGCAGGTCCGTGAAGGAGTCGTGGTTCCCATTCATAAGTGCATTCTCTGTGCCAGATTATCAACAATTGGCGGTTAACAACCGCCCGGCTAGCTCAATCGGTAGAGCGTGAGACTCTTAATCTCAAGGTTGTGGGTTCGACCCCCACGTCGGGCTCAATTCCCGATGTTCCTGGCTCACCAGGACAACATCTCCTTTTTTTCGCGGGAAAGGGTTTCTTTCCCTCAAATTTTTTTTCGTTTTGGTCACTGCCGATCTCGAGCATGTGAACTGGTGTTACCGTGTTTCATGTTCCTAGCGTCACTTTGTTTTAGATATCTCGTTTTCGACAGCCACAAGGAGCAGGGAATACGCGGAATTTGCAGTTACGGTAATTCATGGGTTAGATTACGAGTTTCCCAATGGAATGATATCTTTAATTCAAGCTCCGCAATGAGGCCAACCAAATCCCCTTTGGACCATACAGTTATGCTGCCCGGAATAACTACCGCTTCCTCTTGGCAACGCCTGATATGATGTATTTTGAGCCGCTAATGGTCGTCGCAATGGCTTCCAATCGCTGAGTGTTTTCAGCGTTCATTGGTGGTCATGGTCGGTGTTAGTGATTGGCTCGCCGATTAGATAAGGCAGCCCTCCTGTCTTACAGCCAACGAATTGTCACAAGCACCCGGACGACGCAACTCTCCGACTTTCGCAACACCCCGCCATCACCTGCACTTACCATTTATCACAGTTCATCCTCTTCCCTTGAACCGAGATCAACGAAATCATTCCACCTGTGCTGTCATCGCGTGCAAGATCAGTTACGAATTCGTGGTGATACGTCTCGGAAGCGTGCACAAGCATGGATTTGTCTCCCTTAGTAAAGGTACGCGTTATTGGGCTGTCGGCATGTTCTAATTGCCCGCCTTTTCCATCGCTTCTCTCCCTAGGCAATCGCATCTGGCCAGGGCAAGATAACCGAGATGGAAGTCGATGTCGGATAAGCTTAAATCTCGCTAATAATAACACACCTCTAGGCCCACGACCACGCGAGAGCCGCGTCAGTTGCGACCCAGACCGCCGACACCACGGTCGCCATTAATCACCATGCCCAGGCCGCCGGCGAATTCGCAAACGCTGCAAAAAGCACTACTAGCACCGAGGCCCTACGGACGCTGGCCCTCCTAGAGCAGCATCACAAGCGCTTGGCTGAACTGCTAAAGGTGCCCATCGAACCGACAAGTCAACCATCGAGTATTGACAGTGACATCCCAGAGGAGGATGAGGAAAAGGCATCAACCAGCCAGGATGACGGGATCAAGTCACCAAAATCGGACAGGGCTGGACCGCCTTCGCTCGCCACATCACCCAGCGCAGCTAAACCACTACCCACTCTTTCACAACATCCCAGATACCGTCAGCGTGACCTTTCCTCGTCCATCGCCAGCAAGCTTGCGTCAGCAAGAGGGATAAGATCGAAATACCAAGGGCAGAGCCAACCGTTGAACCCCAGCGTGTCCAATGATCAGGCACCCGGCAACTTGGAAGTCCATCCTCGGAACAGAGAGGGCTCGCTGAGGGGTGGAAACAAGGGACCCGAAGCGTCTGATAGAGCACAAAAGCAACAGCCGAGCTGGGTGCCTCCAGGGAAAACGTCACCCACCAAGGAAGATGCGACTGGTTCCTCTTCGAAACCTCAAACATCTGGTCCTGACTCACCTACAGCCAGCGACGACGGGTTTACAAGATTCTACAGCACCTTTGGTAGTCTAATCAACCGACTTTCGGCGCCTCTAGCCTTCGCCGGTCTTCCTCTTACTGCCGAAGATTCCTCGGACACTGCCAGCCCGGTTCTCTCCCCGGAGATCGCGCCGCGCTCAGGGTCAAAACCGCCTCGTCAGCCCAAGGGAACAACTGTGTCTGTCTCGACCGACCCGGATCTCACCAAAATCTACTCTCGCGCCACTCTACGCACCCTTGCTCGCGATGGCCACGCACCCGCCGACTCGTTCTACGTGGTCCCAACCAGCGGCCACACCGCCTCCTACGCCAGCATTCTCAACCACGAACAGAAGGAGAAGCGGCGCCTAGCCGCCTCGATCCACGGCCACCGCGACCACGGTAATGGTAACCCCTTGGACGACCAGGAAGACGACGAAGACGATTTTGTCGACGCTAGGGAGTCGCAAATCCAGTCTCCGCCCGTTATCCCACCATCATCATCCTCGGCTGCTACAAACCCCTCGGCCTTCCGCAAGAGGCTAGGGAGGTCAAAGACGGAAAAGGATCTGACCAACGTGATCGAGGAGCTTCACATGGAGAACCAAACCCTCAAGGATGCGCTCGACAAGGTGAGCAGGAGGCTGCACACGTTTGAGGTCCACTCGCAGACTTCAACGCTGGCGTTGGCGCAGAGTATCCGGTTGCAGCATCCTGGCACTGGGACTGGCGGTACCGGTCACGGTTCGCCTATTAGTGCTAGTGACGTGATGGGCGCTATCGCTCAGGGCGCTCAGGGTGCTCGTCCGGAAGAGGTGGCGGCGCTCAAGACAAAGAATAGGGAGTTGGAGGAGCAGATGACGAACATGACGAGACAGATGGCGGCTTTGGAAAAGGATTATGACAAGCTGCAGAAGACGGTGGAGAAGTATAGAGAGCGGTGGGAGCAGTTGAAAGCGGGAGCTAAGGCGAGGAGGGAGGCTCAACAGAGCTTGACGCAGTTGAGCGGTGGGCAGGGGAGTGGTGGGAATCAGGGAGAGGGTGGTGGTGAAGCTATCTAAGTAAGATATAAAGGAAGCAAGATGAGCGTAGAGTATATATGTCGTGGTCCTATAGAGGAAAACGGAATAGAAGTTGGATAAATGCCGTCTTTAAGGTGAATCACCCAATACGCGAGTGTACATTCGTTGAAACCCTTCCGGCCCCTTCCGGCCCACGGTCATTGCTAACTGTATCACGTCTAATCGTTCTTGATCCTCATCCGACCTCTTAACCATAATGCGCAAACATATGAACCTATACTCACAATGTCCAACCTCAACTTCTACCCTTCTACCCTCCCGAATCCTCCAAACTCCGTGCCCGCTTCCCCACCAACCTTCCGAGAGCCTCCTCACCACCACCGACAGCCGTCTCATGCCCCACTCTAATCCCAGGTCTTCCCGTCTTCCGGTCCTTCCCCGGTGTCACCCCGGTCCCCGGTCCCCGACCCCGTCCCACTCCGTCCACTTTCGCCACCGGGAATACCCATGTCTAATCATGCACAAAAAGAAAATATCCACATAACGCTGTTCCGAGGTCGTATGATGTCACACTGGGCCGGCGCATGAGGAAAGGGACCGATTGCATTAGTTGTCTTTGCTCAGCTGACGGCCGCAAGAAGTTGAACGGGACGAACTATCAGGGCGAACGATCATGGGGCATTAGGGGACTGAGGAAGGGAGGCGGGCACGGCAGGCGCGGAAGGGGGGGGGGGGGGGGGGGGGGGGGGGGGGTGGGTG
>RAOY01000022.1:168314-281356 GCA_009806085.1 Neurospora cerealis | reverse complement strand
GGGGGGGGGGGGGGGGGGGGGGGGGGGGGGGGGGGGGGGGGGGGGGGGGGGGGGGGGGGGGGGGGGGGGGGGGGGGGGGGGGGGGGGAAGAAGGGTATCCTTTGGTTGCTCTGGTTCGGTGGTCAACGTTGTGAGGTGAATAGGACGGTGGACAGGTGTTGTACGGATGGGTATAGTATACAAAGAATGCTCAGACCAGACATATTTGCTGAGCAAGGGAAAAGACGAAAATGAAGAGACAAGATGTTGTGAAGTGTCAACTGTTCAGATTTTGTCCAAGCTGGTGAAACATATACTTTTGGTGTTATTCTTTCGCTGTTCTATCTAGATGACTGTAGACATCTCCTGTTGATATTTGGCCCTTTGCATCCGTCTCCCAAAGCAGTTTACTTCGATGAGTTGAACATCGTTGCTGCTCTTCATTCCCCTTTACATCTCCCCTTTCTCTCTCCCTTCCCCTCCCTCCCTCTTACCAAGCAGTGATATCCTCCACCTCCGCCTCTCCAAAAGTACTACTCTTGGTGATCTGCCCAACCGAGCTCTCCACCGCCTCGCTACCCCCAGGGACATCCTTATTCATAATATCCGGCAAAACCTCCCTCAAAAAGTTAAGAATGTACCGATTAACCTGCTCAAACTGGAGCAAGAACGCGTCGTGGCCCTCGGGGCTGTCAATCCTTTCAAGGCGGCAATCGGGGATATGCTGGGCCAGCTCCTCCTGCTCGGCGAAAGTAAAGAGCCCGTCGCTCTCGATGCCCAAAACCAGCGTGGGCTGCTGGATCAAAGCCAGCGCCTCGGCGATGCTGGCCGCCCGCCCCCGCGAAACGTCGTGCGTATCCAGCTTGCGCGTCATGGCGATGTAGCAGTTGCTGTCAAAGCGCTTGACGAACTTGGAGCCTTGGTAGCGCAGGTAGGACTGCGCGGAGAAGTAGGTGGATTGCGGGGGCATGACGTCGCCGCCGGTGAGGCTGGTGATGGTGGCGGTGGTCTTTTGGGGACCGTGGAACTGGGGGTCGGATTGCGCTTCGTGGGAGGAGGCATTGCTGGCGGCGGTGGCGGGGGCATCGACGGGTCTGACAATGCCGGTGCTGTCGTTGCTGTTGGAGCGAGACAGGTTGGTGCGCTTCACCTTGTGTCCGTCGTTGTGGATGTGGAAGTGCGCCTCCGAGGGGGTTGACGGGGTGGGGCGCTCCCGGATGATCTGCCGGCGGGACGGATCGGGGGTGTTCCGGCCGAAGCGGGCCTCGAAGGAGTTTCGGCTCCGGTAGGTCAGGAGAGCGGACATGCGGGCGGCTCCGAGACCGGTGGAAGGTGGGTCCTCAAAGGAGTAGTAGCCGTCGTCATACTTGGGGTCGGCGTAGATGGACTGGCGTTGAGCCTCACCCCAGCTGATGCCCCAAGCGCTGTGCCTGCTCGACGTGGCGATGGGGACGACGCATCGCACGTAGTCCTTGCCAAAGTAGGCCCATTCGAGAACAAACATGCCGCCAAGAGAACCGCCGATGACGGCGGCTACCTGGCGGACGCCCAAGTCATCAAGCAGCAGCTTGTGCAACCTGACATCGTCCCTGATGGTGGTCAGAGGGAACTCGGGGCCGTAACGACCTTTGCTCGGATCGCCGTCCTTGGCGGTGACGGGGCTTGCGGTGCCGTACGGACTTCCCAAGCTGTTGAAACAGACGATGAAGAAGCGAGAGACATCAAAGGCCCGACCAGGTCCGCCCAGGAGGGGACCCCACCAGTCACTCACATCGGCGCTGCCAGTCAAGGCGTGGCAGATGACCATGGCATTGTCACCGTCGGCATTGAGAGTGCCCCTGGTGGTGTAGGCCACAGGGACGTTGTGAAGCGTGACACCCGACTCTAGCGTGAAGGAGGGAATCACGGCAATTTGCTGGTCTGGGATGAGAGCCGCGAACGGATTCTCCGGTTGGGATTGGATTCTTCCTTGGAAGTATTCAGCCACCGTTCTTTGACAAGTCAGGGGCAGGCTTGGGAAGGGGACAAGCGAGTAAACTGACCATATTTGGGTCGGGTCTGACCGTTGGTGACAGCAGTGGTGTCGCTCATGATGAAGTGAGGTGAGTCTAGACTCTGGCGATGAGGGATGAGGCTCTTAGACTGAAATGTTTGTCTCCTGCGCGGTTGCGTCACTCGTTGGATCCCCGGAGATAGGGTTAGTTCAAGTCTTGGCCTTGTGACTGTTTAAACAAATACAGAAACGGGAAAAGATCAAAGACTGGAGTTGTTGTGTATGCGAACGAGAAAGATCAAAACTCGCTAAGTACCAAGCATTTAAGGAGAGGCTGAGGCTAGAGAAGGATGACTCCAATATCGACACTAATTACCGGTCTAGAAGGGAACTGGAGGGAACAACTAGGAAACAACTGGCAAAAAATGTTGCAAGCGTGGATGGCGCAATCACTAGACTGGCACCGGCCGTGGGGGAGCTGTGGGATCTCCGTCAAAAAGATGACTCTTGAATGGACAATTGGGATAAAGAAAAAAAAAAAGGTGGTCGTCACCAAAAGAGAATCACTTGGAGACGCCGGCAATCGGCCGTCTGGGGCGGGGATCAGGGGGTGGCTGGCCCGTGCATCTCCGGCATTCCCCTCGTCCTGGAAGCGGAGGAACCCCACGCGGCCACGATGCCACGCTCCACACGCAGTTACCTCTACAGTGCACTTCCCAGCGCTTCAGGGCCTCCTCCCACTGTCCCAAGTTTGCGACAACTGCAGCCTCATCTGCAAGGCTGAGTCTCTTCGCTCTCTACCACAGCTCTTATCGTATCCCCACTTATTTTTTATCACTGTGCTGGGACTGGGAAACAGCGGACAGCAACGCAGCACAATAGTAGCAAACCCGCCCAGTGCAAAGTGCACAACCAGAGCTTGCGATTTGACGCGCTACTGGCACAGGCAAACCACAACGCCGCAACTACAACCAGCAACTGCAGCTACCTCTGCCTACCGATCCATCATTCAGCATTTCTCGTGAGACGGTTTGAATCTCCTCCACGTTCTCCAATAAAAAAAAAACCAGCCACGGTCACCAACGAGGCACGGTCACCAAACGACGGACACACCACGTCGCCTTTTTCTTTGTTTGCCATCTGTTCGGCACCCCAAAACGAAGATCCAACGGACTCTTTATCGTCGCTCATTCATTCAACTTTATCGTGGTAATTGCATCTTTCATTCCATTGCGACGCCTCGTGGACGGTTGTCTTTGTCCTCGCTTCACCTCGAAGCCAGCTTAGAAACAGTTTGACTGCCTCGACCTCCTTAGCCTTTGCACTCTCTTTCTGGCCGAACTCTTGACCTTGAAAGCGCTTCACCTCTCCTGCAATCCGTCTACTATTCTCGGTCCTTGGAACTATCATCTTGACGGACATCTTTTTTCTCTGACACCTTTTCGTTGCATCTTAGTCAAGATCCCAAGGTGAAGTCAAAGTCAACTTGACCTCACTTGCAAACGAAACAAACAATAACGACAACAAGATACGCTACCCTCATCTCGACCGACCACAAGGGCGATCAACGAAAGAGCAAAGTGCGGACAAGAGCGCCGCCAGCAACAATAGATGACGCAACAGCCGTCACTTTACTGCCGCCGATAGAGAGAGCAGCACCATGCCTCCCAAGCGCAAAAGATCCGATCATCGAGGCCCGCCCGATTCTGGCCCCTTCAGACCTGCCCCCCACCGACCCTCCGATACGTCGCTAGGACAGCATGACAGAGGCTATGATGGAGGACGCGGTGGCCGTAATGGGAGAAACACCCGGAGACCCGATCGTCGCGACTCGAATCAGCCTTACAACAGCAACAACAACAACAACAACAACAACAACAACCACAACAACCACAACAACCACAACAACCACAACAACAACAACAACAACAACAACAACAACAACAACAACCCCAATCCCCCCGTCCCGTCGTCCGCTTCCCGCCCTCCGAGCTCTTCCTCGGCCAACAATCTCCCGCCGATAAACACGGCACCACCAACACCAGCCCCGAACCCGATCGCGCCCGCGCCCGCGCCCACACCAGCTCCGCCACCTCAGCCAACATACTCGGCACCTCCTTCACCCATTCAGCCTGGTTACGATTATAGCATCATCACCGATGACCGCGTCTCCAGGTGGTCCAAAGGCGCGCGTCAAGAAGTTATTGACCATGGTGTCCAGTCACGCGACGACGAGGACCTTACCGAGGTCGCCGCCATATTCCAGGAGCTGATCCACTCTGCTGTCGACGGTCGTCTTCCCGGTTCCGATGCTGGCAAGGTTATCAAGGATATACTGGGTCCCGAGCCTTCAGAGGCTGATCGTGCCGCCCTGGCTTTCGATGCCCATACCCTGTTTCTCGACACCGTAACGACCTTTATGGACGTGGAAAATGCGCCTTTCCGGCCCCAGCTCCGTGATCTCATGTACGCCACAGAGGTGTCGACTACCCTAATGCGCCAAGTCCTCGACCCTGCAGTTCTTCAGCCGCTGGGCCTCGTCCGCGATACGTTCGTGCGTGTAGGCATCCGGCAGTCGACGAACCTGCTCTATCGCCAGGCGAATTATAATCTCCTGCGAGAAGAGACAGAGGGCTATTCTAAACTTGTTACCGAACTGTTTACGACTAGCAGTGCGGAACCACCATCCTCCGAGGTCGTGCAGGCTGCGTTCAACAAGGTTATGGGCCTTATTGGAACATTCGACTTGCACCCAGGCCGCGTTCTCGACGTCACGCTGGACGTGTTTGCCTCAGTACTCATTAAACAGTTCAGGTTCTTTATTAAATTTCTGCGCGTGAGTTCCTGGTGGCCTCGTACCCAGATCAAACTCCCGCCTGACACATTTGTTGGCGGTTTGCCTATATGGGCCCTTCCCGACCACTCCAACTGGGTTGCGAGCGAGGAGGAGGAAAAGGCTATTGCTGCCCAGCGTTTAAAACGCGATATTGCGTTCTGGGACAGAGCACGCAAGATCAAACTTGATGCGTTCTTCGAGCTCGGCGGTAGGCAGGTCACCACTTTGGAAGATGAGGAGCTTCCGGATGCCAGCACGGAGAGCGGACAGGAGACCAGTATCCAAAAGGATTGGATCAAAATCACCAAAACCCTACCACCTACCGGTAACCGCGATGCGGCCCAGATGCTGGGCTTCAAGTTGCGTTTCTATACGACAGAAGCTAGGGATAGCGAAGACATGCTCCCTGCAAACCTTCTTTATCTCCTAGCCCTGCTCATCAAGGTTGGGTTCATCACACTGACAGATCTTTGGGAGCACATTTGGCCGCCCGACGACATGATGGAGGCTGTCAAGGAAGCCAGGTTCAAGGAGCTGGAAGAGAAGGAGAGGGCAAGCCGACCAGGAGGTGCCGCTAATGCGTTGATGATGGCCGGAGCCCTTCCGGATGACATGGCCCCTCCTCCGATGAACAGTCGCCGCGACATGGCCCATGGAAAGGCTGATGCTGATACCAAGGCCACGACCGAGACTGCCGAAGAGAAGCCCAAGCTTCCAGAGCCTGATGACCAAAAGGTCATTCTCCTCAAGTGTCTCCTCACGATTGGTGCTATCCCGGAATCTCTGTTCATCATAGGACGACATGACTGGATTCTTCAAGCACATCCCGACCTTATTCCTCTTGTACACCGCATCCTTCACCACTCTGTCGAAACCGTGTACCAACAAAGCCGCCCTCAACCGAAATCTTCGTCCTCGGCCAATTGTCCTGGCAAGAAACTGCCAGACCCGGACCAATCTGGGGTTCCTAAGGGCAGTATTAGGCTCGCCGCCATCACTCCTAAACGCGCCTTGAGATGGCCGTTCCCGGACGCTGAGACCAGTGAAGGAGGTGGATACCGCTTCTACTGGGACGAGTGGGCGGATAATGTTCCTGTCTGCCAAACTGTCGACGATATCTTCACGCTCTGCGATACCTTTGTGAACGTTATTGGCGTGAGTATCGGCCAGGATGCTGGTCTGATTGCAAAGCTCACAAGCATCGGCGCCAAGAGCATGGCTGATGATCAGTCACCGGCCAACCGTTCCCGCTGGTTGTTGTTACTCAAACGCCTCCTTGTGCCTTCCTTGAGTCTGCTGGAAACCAACTCCTCGGTTGTTGACGGTGTCTGGACGCTTCTCAAGCAGTTCCCTATTCATGTTCGATACAACGTTTATGCCGAATGGTACGAGGGTCAGACATCCCGACTCGAACCCATGAAGAAGGCGTTTGCACGAACCCGCCTAGAGACGCTCAGTACCATGAAGCGTTTGTCTTTAACGAATATCCCACAGATGGCCAAGACCCTTGCCAAAACCGCTTATCCATCTCCCGGCATCGTTTGCAGGGTCGCGCTGCAGCAAATCGAGTCCTACAGCAACCTGATCGAGGCCTTCGTGGAGTGCGCCAAGTATTTCACAGACCTTGGTTACGATGTCCTCGTCTGGTCTGTTCTTAGCTCTCTTGGTGGGCAGCAGAGAAGCCGGACACAAGAAAGCTCGGTGCTGCTTACCAGCAAATGGCTCCAGGCGCTGTCCAGATTCTCCGGCAAGGTCTTCCTCCGCTACTCTACTATGGATCCCACACCTATCCTTCGTTATGTGGATAATCAGCTTTCCAAGGGTAACTCCACTGACCTCGTCATCCTCAAGGAGTTGATCTCTTCCATGGGAGGTGTGGTTTCGGACCTGGATTTCACCGATGCACAGCTTCATGCCATGACTGGTGGTGAGCTTCTAAGACGCGAAACTCTTACCAACCTAGGCGATAAGCGTTATGTATCAACCAAGAGTGCCGACCGACTCGTTCAGGCGCTCATGACTAACGGACTTGCTGGCCGCCTCCTCGCCAACATCGCTCAGTACCGCCAAAGCGCCATCTCTGCGGTCGTTCAGGGCGATGCTCATATCAAGTACCTAGCCACCATGGCAGACGATACTCACCAGGTGCTACTGCAGTATCTGGACCTTCTCCGCAGTAGTCTTGATGGAGAGACCTTCAACAACCTTGTTCCCAGTGTCGTTCGGCTCATGCGCGACTACGGTCTTGGGGCAGGTCTTGCGTTCTTGATCGGACGGGCCAGTATTCGCACGGCTATGAACCGAGTCCGAGGCCAGTCGGAGAGTCAGGCACCGGCTGCCTCAGCTGCTCCTGATACGGACGGAGATGTGGCCATGACTACAGCAAATGGCGATGATGCTGCGAACACGCCTGCCGCCGACGGCCAAACTACGGTCCCGGCTCAAGGCGCAAATGAACGGAAAGTGGACCCCGTTTTGGAGCCTTTCCAACCTGTCATTGACGAGATTCCCACTGTCCTGTCAGAGGACACTCTCCGATACATCACCCCCACCTGCTACGTCCTCTTCTGGGCCTTGCAGCTGGGTGACCTTTCTTTCCCACAGGATAATTACAGTGACGAAATCAACAGACTCAAGAAGCTTGCTAGGGAGGTAATGAACGACAGATCGGACATGACACGAATTGGAATGAACAAGAAGACGCAGAAACAAGCCGAAATCAACGCTCGGGTGTCATCTCTTCTCAAGGAGAATAGCGAAGAACTCCAACGATACTCGAAATTCCGCTTTCAGTTGAGCAGACAGCTCACTACCTGGTTCCCGGCTGATATCACGAAAGTTGATGCGACGGCAGATACCATGCTTGAGGAATGCATTCTTCCTCGGTTGCAGCTTTCTGGTTTGGATGCCGAGTACAGCTTCAAGTTCCTCAAGTTCCTTCACGAGTTCTCAGCGCCAAATTTCAAGCTCATGTCACTCTACGACCGACTTTTCAACCACAACAGGCTCCGCAGTATGCTCTTCACTTGCACTGTACGTGAAGCGGAGCACATCGGTCGGTTTTTGAAGTGCATTCTCAGCGAGCTCTCAAAGTGGCACGGTGACAAGAATGCTTACGAGAAAGAAGCATTGGGCTCGAAGGAGTTGCAAGGTAAGAAAACAAGAAACTACGTTGGTTTCGCTACTGCCTTTGACGCGGACGGGAAACCCACTGCTTTCGTTGAACACGATGCGTTCCGTGACCTCCTCTTCAAGTGGCATAAGGAGCTCAACTCGGCACTGAGGGCATGCCTCAATGACATGGAGTGGATGCATATCAGGAATGCCATTACAGTATTGAAGGCTGTTATCGACTTCTTCCCGGCGATCAACTTCATGGCCGAGAAGTTCTTGGAGCAACTTAAGACCATCACTGAGCGAGAGGCTGCCTCCAAGAACGCTCCCGAAACCGAGGAAGGCCATCGTGTCGATCTCTCGGTCACAGCACAGACGGCGTTCTCCGAGCTACAAAAGAGGAAGTCCAAATGGATCCTGGTTCAGGCATTCCGCCCTGGTACAGTAAGTGCATCGGCTCAGGCTCCGACGCGTACAAATGCTGACCGAGTACAGACGAGTGATTCGAAGGAGGAGGGCAAGTCCTCTCTTCGCGCTGCAGCAGCAACCCTCAAGCCCAATTCTCATGGGCGGAAACAAACCGCCGCCGAGGTTGAAGATGGTGAAGTCAAGGATAACAGAAGTGGAAGATCTGGCGCGGCCTCCGGAAACCATAAGGACTCTGCTCCGACAAGAAACCTCCCTACTAGGGAACCGCAAAAGGACGCTAACCCTCCACAAAGGTCAATGGGAGGTAATGGACCGCCTCCGCGACCTCCAGCGCCCAACGCAGGCCCGCTACCGACCAAACTTCCTGGAAACCGCAATGATGTCAACAGACCATCGCCACTAACCTCTGGCGGCCGTGGCCTGCCCAGCAATCCTGATCTGCCAAGGAGACCAGATGTGCCCATTCCAGAGGTTTTCAGCGCCAGCCATTTTAACCGAGCCCAGCACAACATGAATAACAGAAGAGAGCCCCCTTCATCTAGGGATAGTCGTGATGCCCGAGAGCCGCGTGAAACTCGGGAGCCGCGCGAGACACATCCTCGTGAAACGAGGGAGCCTGTGCATGGTCGGGATAGCAGAGACTATCGAGCCCCGGAAACGTCACGCCCTGAACGGCCGCGCGACTTCCCATCAACCGACAGGCGTCCCGCGGAACCGCCTACAAGGGACTCGTCTCGCCCAACCGATAGGGATTGGCCGAACCGTGCGGAACCCCCACCTCGTTGGACTGAGCCTGCAGCTGCTCCTGGCCGTGATGGCCGGCAGCCACGAGACAGGACGCCCCATGGTGCTAACCGGCACGATGGAAGACTGTCTAGGGAAAATGCAGGTGCGGCACCTTCAGCGGCTGCGCCATCTTACAATGACGCACCAGAGCCGCCTATCAACCCGGAACGTGCCCGACTCCTAGCAGAAGCCGAACAGAAGCAGTCTCATTCCAACCCACCGAGAGCTGCCGAACAGCAGCATTCTCATATCAACCCGGCGAGAGCTGCTCTCATCACCGACGTTCGTGAGCCGCAAGGCCGTTCCTCGTCCAGGGATCAAACTCGCGAACGGCCTCCCCGTACAGAATCTCCCAGGGCATCTGAACGGTCGGCGACCAGTCAGGCCGATAACGCTCGCGACGACCGTCAGGGCCGCCATCAACATTCGGATTACCACAGCACCAGCCGCGACGGTCATGCTCACGGAGATAGCGGATCGTCACATGGCCGCCTGGACCGCCCCGCCGAAATCGAGAGACCAGGAGGATCTAGAGATGGTTCATACAGTCAGCCTCCTCCTCGTGGCACGGACCATGACCATGGCAGACCTGTCCAACAAGATCCTAACTACGGTAGGCTGAATCCTATCCAGTCAGTCGTTGACAGCGGACCGGCACCAGTACCGGCAGCAACTTCGGGGTCCGGCGGTCCACCGCCATCAGGCCCACGGGGTCGTGGTAGGAATAACGCTAGAATGGGTTCTGCTAACGGAGTCCCAATACGTCCCGACGGCCGGTTCCCGGGCATGGAAGCCAACCGTACATCTTCTCCCGATCGTCAACCCCCGACTGGTCCTTCGTCTTCCCGACAGTCGCGGAGAGGTCAGTATGACAATGCAGGCGGCAATGTCAACGCAACACCTTCTTCCCTGTCTGCCCAATCCCCCGGCGTCCATCCTGATCGGATGAGCCACATCAACCAGCAACCACAGCAAGGCGGTCAATCAAGTCAGCAACAACAATCACAAACTGGACCTCCGCCGCCTCCGCCCCCACCACCTTCGGCTCCGGGCGTTCATCCTGATCGATTGAACCAAATCAATGGTCCACCTAGTCATCGACCAACTGGCCCAAGTGCCCATAACCGGCCTCCGATCAACACCCCAGACCGACCCTCCATGTCTGCACCCAACAACAGCGGACGGCAACAACCCTCTGGACAGCATGGCTCGAACTTCGCCACTCCTACCGGCCCATCAGCTTCTAACAATGACCGCATGAGATCTGGCGGAGGAAGCAGACAGCTTCGTGGTATTCAGAACATGCTTGATAAAGCATCCATGGACGCTCGCGGGCCTGGTTCGCGCATGCGCGGGTCGTCAAGACTCAACACCATGGTGGACTCGGATGCCCAAGTACTAGCTGGTGCATCACCTGGCAACACACCTGTCAATGACAGGCCCGACCCCCTCAGAGACATTCGTGAGAGCGATTCGCGCAGGGAAATGAGCACGGATCGCGGCGATCGGGAACGTGACCGTGGTAGAGACACCAGAGATCGGGAATCCAGAGACCGAGAGCCACGTGGTGGTCTGGCGCCCATCCAAGTTGTTGGTGACAGTCGTGAGGATTCCACGTCGATTCCACATGGCGGCCACTCCCGTGGTGATGTGAGCGGAGAAGGATATGGCTCCAGCAGCAGAGGAGGAGCCGGCGGGGATCACGAGCGCGGAAGCAGCCGGCACCATAGCTCTCGCTCGGAGAGAAGCGACAGGCCTTCGAGGAGAAGCAGCCGCGAGCGCAACCCCGGTGGTGGTGGCGGTGACGCAAAGGAGTCGAGTTCTAGAGGCGACTATTCCAGGGAAAGCAGGAGCCGTGGCGGCGGCGGCGGCGGCGGCGGCCCATCAACGGCTAACGCACCTGGTGGCCCCAGTGCCGACCTCATTACGGGTGGGTCTTCGCGTGACCGGAGATCCGGCCGCGATTCGAATGCCGGCAGCGGATCTGGTCACAAAGGCGGTGGAGGAGACATGCCGCCCCCGCCACCCTCAAGAGAACCCAGTCATCGCGGCCATGGCAGCCACAGAGGTGGAGGCGATGGATCAGGTCATAGCCAGGGTGGAGCACCGCCTATGGGAGGCGGAAGGAGCGATGGTCATGGTAGGCCGCCTCGGGAATCAAGATCCTCCAGGCCTAGCGGACCTGGTGGTGGTCATGATGACATGAGAGGAGGCGGTGATGACAGGTCAAGGAAGCGGAGAGGTGATGGAGTAGTTGATTCCTCTCAGGGGCTTGGAGGTCATCAGGACAAGCGGCCGCGTCGCTAGTAGCAAGGCGATCCGCATATATCCGATGGGTTGACATTCCAGAGAAGGGAAAGTAAGGAAGAGGAGGCGGAGCGGAAGAGAAAGAAGTACAGGGAGAAGCATTGGAAGATGATGCCGAAGTTGAGGAATGCGCCCACCATCTCAGCCGTTGCAAACGATAACCCAAGCTTTACCCCGGGTCCGTGGCAACCTCTTGGGAGGATCCCGGATGATGTACCCAGATCGACTGTTACGAGGACGAAATCACTAGAGGCGTATCCCGCTGGCATTTCATCACGTTTCCGTATCCAGATGGGGATAAAGGAAATCCAACAAAGAATTGACGAAATCCTGAATAAAAACAACAACTGAGGACAACATGTCTGTCCGTCATCCACGAGGATGTGAGCGAAAATATCAGCGAACGCCAATCATCCATCCTACCTGTACATTACAACAACAAAACATTTAGCTTTTGTCACGCGGTTGCTTTATTATTTGCATGCATGCATGGATTGGTGTAGTGGTTGGTTTGGTTTCTCTAGACTTGAGCTACATACGTGGTATGGTTTTGAGGGTATGGTATGGTAATGATTACTTAGGTTATAGACCACATAGCATTTTTGCAGCTCGAGCGTGATGATGATAAATTAAGAAGAGAAAAGGTAGCGAATTTGATGTTGAACCTGAACTCCGACTTGTCCCGAGGTAATGTATGTTCAAGTGTTTCCTGCCTTCCGTTCAAGACATTTTGAAAGTATGATGGAGTATATACGAAGAAAAGAGGTTCCAAACAGCGTATCGTGCAAAATGAACATTCGGCCCCAAGACCACGACACTCACCGACGATGGCGATCACGTTTTTCGACGTTCTCGACAACAAACACCAAACCACACACCCGTGACACCCCATGCAACACACCACCAGACATCCGGACTATATAGGGTCATATTATTCATATATTGAGCACATACGGCCATAGATGGTGGAAAACTCGGGATCCGGTCCGCTCTCCCATAGATAAGCCACCAATCGGACATATCGGTGGCTTATCTATGGGAGGAATTTTTTGTAGATTTTGACAAGGGTTTGGATGACTCAGCCAAAAACGCCGCCGCCGTTTCTTGAACCGTTTTCATTGCCTTCGCCATCGAGTGCACCGTTCCACTTACGTCAAGCCCAGCTGAGTGGGTTAGGCATACATTACACAAGGTACTTACCCCTGCCATTTACCCCTGACACCTACTCTATATACTTAGGACTTCTAACTGGGAGGTGTGGTTGGCTTTTGGGAAGTGTGATTGGCTTTTGGGAGGTGTGGTTGGCTTTGGTGAACAGTTTTCGTACGTATATCCCTTCAGGCGAGTCAGAAGGGCCTCAAGATATATATTGCGTCTTTACCCTCAGATTCCCGACTGAACCAAACAAGCACACTTCTGTCCCATTCTCATTGCATTCATTGTATATCTTATATGAAACCCTCCTTCCGAGTTTTCTAATGGATTTCTCCTCCCAAACATACTGAGCTCGTAAGCTATTGCAGCTTGAGAGGGTATTGTTTGAGTTTTACGGTGCCGATCGCACTCCATCCCTATGTAATACGGAAGGGATGGAGCTACAAAAACCGCCGATACCGCCGATTGTACCCGATATTGAAGAACGGAAAAGAAGAACATTTGCCGACGTCGACGAATTTATGGTAATAATATATGAGCGTTCGCTTTGTAAGAAGACCAAAGCCCAGCGAGAACGCGCGTGGTGTTTATGGAATAGGTATGTACCTTATCATTTTGCTGTTTTCTTTGATATTACGTACTAATGCTTTTGAGATTCGTGACAGATGTGTTACAATTAATATAAAAAGAGGCTAATAAGGTTTGGTTTAGTATGTGTTAAAATAAGAAAAAGTCCATTGCTATCTGCGCGAGCTTTCTGGCCGACTATACACGCTTGTTACGAACTATAAGCGAAGAACACGGGCCAACCAAGCCACCGGTACACTGCAGCCACGTGAAGGCTGGGCAGTGTAACGGAGACAGGGGAAAAGGCACGGGCTCACGGGAATAAGCAGGGCTCACAAGAGCGACCCAGGCTCACAAAGGTGAGCCAGATCCTGAAGGTGAGCCAGAGAAACTCGAGCAGTGAGGAAGTTCACGATGCGATATAAAGGAACGACTGGAGAACTCAGATTGTCAGATAGCTCGACAGTAGTCAATTGATCATTATCACCGAGACCAGTATAACGCTACCATACTTGTTGTGAACCTTTTGGCTTCACCGAACGTCTTCTGATAGTATCATCCTTCAGCTATCCCACTTAGGCAGATCAGACTGCCGTTCATCACAGTTCTACTATACATAATAATGAGTCGTGCCCGCGACGGCGGCAGGGCATCGGTACAAAAAGCAGGCGAAAAGTCCTATAGGTTAGGCACTAGCTTGGCCGGGGACGGAAAAACCTTTCTATTGTTGAGTTGGCGTGCGCGTCAGCCGGCGAGGGAGAGCCCCTCGCTTCTATCGGTCGTTGCGCGTTTGGTGGAATTCCGCTAGGATAGCGGAGTCGTGTGGACCGATTGTTCTCCTATCTCGGAAGTGCGGAGTAGGCAAGCCGGATCCGGGGAGGGGGAACGGGGGACGATCGGGAATGCTTCGTCGTCGGTGTCGTCGGGTTCTAGTAGGGGTGCTCGGGTGCCGAGGAGTCTGCCGTCCGCGGTGGTGGTGACGCCGGTGAGGCCTTCGTCCTTCAGGACTCTGAGCCGGGCGAGGAAGGTGGCGTGGCTGGTGCCGAAGGCATGTGGCGCGTCCCATGCTCGTCAGCGTCGAGGGATGATCGGCCCATGCTCGTCAGCGTCGAGGGATGATCGGCCCCGAGCTTCGCCTTGCAAGTCTCCATGGCCGCCTGGAGCGCTGTGCCGTAGACTCCACCTTGTGCATTGACGCCGGCGCCCTTATCGAGCAGCATCTTGACGACCTCTTTGTGGCCTCCTTCCGAGGCCGCTTGGAGCGCTGTGCCGTAGTATCCGCCTTGTACATTAACATCGGCGCCCTTATCGAGCAGCATCTCGACGACCTCTTTGTAGCCTCCTCCCGAGGCCGCCTGGAGCGCTGTGCCGTAGCGCCCGCCTTGTGCATTAACGTCGGCGCCCTTATCGAACAGCATCTCGACAACCTCTTTGTAGCCTCCTCCCGAAACCGCCTGGAGTGCTGTGCCGTAGTCTCCGCCTTGTATATTAACGTTGGCGCCCTTATCGAGCAGCATCTTGACGACCTCTTTGTGGCCTCGTACCGAGGCCGCCTGGAGCGCTGTGCTGTAGTCTCCGCCTTGTGCGTTAACATCTATTTTCTCCTTGGCCAAGATATCTTCGACGACCAGCCTTAGACCCAGATAGCTCGCCAAAGCCAAATCAGTCCAATTTTGCCAACTGATCCACCTTCGTGCGAAGTAGTTAGGCGCCCAAACCATCGCCTTCCCAACCACATTACAGAGCGCGCGCGCATCCTTCCGTGATCGGTCTGCAAGGACATTTTCCTGCGAGATGTGGTGCGAAGGCCAGTGGACAGCTGCGTACGGGAGGAATGAGCGTTCTTGACTACCGGGAGAGTTCTGAACTGGTGTTGCGAGATCTGGCAGTAGTAAATAGTGAAGGCAGACCAGTGACATTGTGCTGTGCGACTTTTATATATTCAAGCGCCCTTCCCACTTGCCTTGTCGTTGAGGATTGGTAAGGAATTGCCTCGCTGTTTGATGAATGAAATACAGCTTTGAGTCGTAGACGCTGATGAAGAGGCCGCATAAGTTCTTGACGATGTTTCGGAAGTTGTCTCTTGGCCACAATTCTGATTCAACGGCCGCGTACGATGCGAACCGTTGTTTCTGTGAAGCTAACGTCAACGCAACGTTCGCCTCGTCGAGAGTTAGGGGCCGTGCAGCGGTGACGGTGATTCGGAGAAGTATATCGGTTTTTTCTTCATCCTGGCTTCTGCTCAAGATCTTTTCGTACACTTCAGACACCTGGGATGGAATATCAGACAATAGGCTCTCAACGCTTGACCGCTTCCCGTATCGACTCAGGTTCTCCTTGATTATGTCGAATATGAGATAAAGCCACAGGTATGTGCGGTTCTCCATGCTCTTGAGGCGCTGGGAAATCTTGCGTCGATCATCAGCGTTGAAACTACCCATAACTGTATTTACGCGCTCATCGATGACCAGATTGATCTCGCGGCCGATGTCGGCAGACTTGTCGTCGCCATCGAATCGCAGATACTTTGTCGTAAGGAAATTCCCAAAATAAGCCTCTAAATCGTCGTATGGGCGACTGGTGATGAGAAACTTAAGCTTCGAAGACGAGTGGGCCAAATCGTGCGGCTGGCAGTAGAAGTCTTTAAGCTTATTGATCAATTCGTCTCGGCTACTTTCATCGCATTCATCAAGAGCATCGAGGATGCAAACGACTTCTCCAGTGTCCGAGGATCTGATACACTCCAGCAGGATTCGCTAGAGCTCAGAGAAGTTTTGGGTCAGCTTTTCACCGTAGTTCTTGTGGCTGGGCAGCGCATTTCCGATCAGGCCGCCGGCAGGGTCCTGCGTGAAAAGCTGGTGGAGGATGGCACACAAGGCGTTGGTGCTGTGCATGCGGCGTCCATCTCCGTCCTTGAAAAAGAAATGGCAGACAGTCGAGGTCGTAACGTTCGTAGATAGCCGATGGTCGTCGATCAGAGCCCGCGACAGGACCGACTTTCCACACCCAGGGCCGGCAGAGACCCAGAGAAGGCTGGACGTGTTGCTGTCTCGCCACTTACGGAATCTGTCATCGTCGAAGAACCACTCGCATGTGCCTTCCACCTTACGCGGGTTGAAGTTTTTGTAACCTTCGTAGTCGGACGCGAGATCTTGAAGGAGAGCTCTTTCCTTCTGGTCCTCGTAGATTCTCTGGGTCTGCCTCCCACCTCCTTCAAGAATCCCCCGGATCTCGCCGAGAATGATCCGCGACTGTTGTATCTCTTGCAGCTGGCAGTTCCAGCGTTCCCTAATTTCCCCTTCATTGAGATGAACGATGCAGCCGCCGCAGTCTTTACTCAACTTATCAATCTCTGCTGCCTTATTATCCCAGTCGTTCCAGCCGGCCACGTTTTGCCACGCGCGCGAGAGTTGGGCTCTGGAGAGATGGCATATGACGCGGGCTTGATATTCGATGATGTACGAATAGACCTTGGCCAAGGGTTCGACAAGGCGTTCGTAATGTTGTCGATGTTCGGATTGGATATAGATCTCTTCGCAGATTCGCCAATATATTTGGAGGTCGCCGATTAAATTGAAGCCTTTTAGCATGGCCTCGTTTTGGGTGGTACCGCTTGTGAGGAGCTGCCCCGGTAAGCATGCGCATAGGAGCTGGGAAGATCATAGACCTACGGGGAGAAGCAACGAAACACCGGTCCATGCCAGCGCCGCGTACGGCTGAGCGCTGAGAGCGTCCTTGACTATTGGGTCGGACCAGAGGAGAAACTTTGCCAACTTCTCCGCCTGCTCTCGTATCTTTATATCCCTCCCCAGAAGCGAGACTTGCCACTGCTTCTTCTCCCGATCTTCTAACAGCTGTGTCACGATTGACTCGACGGACCGCGGCACTGAAAGGTCGATGCTGGCTGGGGGGTCGCCTTGCACGGAGGCCAGATGCTTCGCGTAGTCTGCCGTCAGCTCGGGCTCCCGCTCCCAGAATATCTTGTATGCCTGGCCCCACGGATCGACATCGTGGCTTGGGGAAGAGGCCGTGTCGGAAGCGGTGGCAGGGGCAGAGGGTTGGGGCCGGCGAGGCAGGAGTGGGGTTCGGAGGTTGTGGAGCAGACAGCACGATCTGCTCGGGAGGCGGATGCGCGATAATTGTCGGGACTGGGGGGATTTCGGAAGCGGAAGCTGGCGCCGACACGGACGGTAAGGCTGGTGCGGTTGGCGGGGTCGCAGGCGGAGATGAGACTCCGCTAGCCGCCTTGGATGCGCCGTCGGGTTTATGTTTCCCCAGCAGCCTGTTCTTGACCTGCGAAAGTCGTCCCATACTGTTCCGGACACCGGCCACGAGCCGCATCGTAGCTTTGAAGGAACGTCTTGACTGAGGTGACATAGTGAGGCACTTGAAGATGATCGTTTTGTCTCGGCGTTTTGTCTCGGCGTTTTGTCTCGAAGGTAGCGGATGCCATGTTTGATGATCAATGGATCGAGTTTATAGAAGTGCCGGGAATTATTCTCGTGCCATCTGGGACAAAAAAGGAAAAGAAACTAGAGCCCTATGTTTTCTCGAGGCTGTGATGGACCATGGGGCTTTCTGCGTTGTCACCTTGTCGATGGCTGGCGGCTCCCTCCCAATTACACGCCAATTACCCAAACGCCATTTCTTTTTTGAGGCTGGGCATTCATGGACCCGGGTTCAGGGCGCCAAATCAATTGCCTGGGTTGGGCGAGGGTCGTGGCTTTCCGTCACGGGTCTACAGGATTAGCAATAGTGTACCAAGCAGCGGGCGTGGCGCGGGTAGATTCTGTCTTGTCTTCTTCATCATACTCATTACACATTCGTGGTATAAGCACCCAAAAAAAAGAGACGAGCCCCAACGCCAAACCTGATATGACATGACATGACATGATTGAAAAAATGCGAGAGAAGAAAGCCGAGATTTCTTTTGAGGATATATAGACAGAGATCATAGATGGACCATGATGACATAAAAAAGCAGACCAGCGGGAGAGACCTCATCCCTATCCAATACATTGTTTCCCAAACACACACTAAATAACCTTTCCCAGACATTTCGTTCACCTACCCATTCAGCCTGCTCAGTCGCTCGCTCGCCTACCCAAAAACAAAACAGACACCAATTCCTATCCAACAGACCTTTTCCTTTTTTTTCAGTCTCCCTTACTCCTGCTACTACTACTCATCCCACTCTACCTCATCAACCGGGTACTCCTATAGACCAACTTCGACAGGTCTATAGGTTCTGGATCCGCTGATGGGTCGACCGCAGCAGTTATCCCATCATTGGCAGCACTGGCATCCACATCCTCCAGACCCTCATCCACCTCAATTTTTGCGTCACCCTTGACACTCCCGCTCACTGTGCTTCCCTCCGACTCCGTCGCCGGTGCCGTCCTCTTGACCCCCTTTTCCACCACCGTCACCACCACCCCATCCTTGGCCGCCTCCTTCACAGAGCTCCTTGTGCTCTTCACGCTCGTCACCCTCCTCATACTCTGGGGTCTGTAACTCCGCGCTCCCATGCCCATAGGAATGGCGCTCGCACCGGCGGTTCCTCCCCTGGGCATCGATCCGGCCGCACCACCGGCGCCCGGCTCGCCAGAACCATCTCCACCGAGATCCTCGCGCCTGACACGCTCCATCTCTTTGGAAGTCAAGTCCTTGGTCTGCGACAGACGCTGCTTGATCTTGGTGACCTCCTCGCCGCAGTCGCCGTCACGAAGGAACTGATGGGCGGCGTGCTCGCACATGGACTGAACAAACTCGAGACCCTTATCAAGCTCATCGTAGACGTCCGGCCCGGCACCCTGAGGCGGTTGGCCAGCACCGGCACCGCCCATAGCCGCGCTCATGCGGATACCGGCCATGGGGTTGGCGCGTACTCCACCACCTTGGGCCAGCATGCGGGCTTGGTCGCGCGCGCGACGAGCAGCTAACATTGCTCGGACTGGATCCAGGTTCTCCGCGGCCGGAGCGGCGGCCGACGCATCGATGTTGTTCACTGCCTTGGGGTCGGGCACCAGTTCCCCGGGCGCGGCATCTCCACCGTTATCATCATCGTCGGGCGGCGTGTTGAGCTCCGCTAACCTCTTGATCTGTGCAACCTTGGCTGCCATCTTGGCCTTGCGCATCATGTTCCTGCTGGCGCTCACAAACTTGACCAACTCCTCGAAAAAGCTCTGAACATAACTGTCGTAGTAGACAATGATCATGCTCCGGCTGCGGTACTTTGGTGGCTTGTCGGCGTTCTCGGCGCTCATGACCGAGTCAGTTCGTTGGCGCTTGCGAAGGGTAGCGCGCGCCTTGGCCTGACCTGCTGCACGGACTTGTGATGTTGTTCGTTGCAGGGCCCCAGGAGAACCGGGCGTTTGCGGGCTAGTTGGTCGTTTATTCGTTGTCTCGTCCTCCTGGTAATTGGGATGGGCGGACGGCTCATCTTTTGGCCTAAGACTTTCGGTTGACCCCTTGTTCCTCAAAGACTTCCGTGACGGGGATCCTGGCTCTCTGCCGGGCGATGATGGCTTGGACTCGGTAAGTTGGGCCAATTCTTGCTGGCGCTGTTCGATTTGGCCGTTGAGTTCATCTAGGCGATGCAGCCAGTCGGGGATACCGTACTCGAGGTTTCTGAGGGCCTCCATGGCGGCGTCGTCCTCCTCGGATGAGGCAGGGCTAACAACGGTACTTCTTTCTTCAACACTTTCGGGCACTTGTCCTTCCGCTGCCGCTGGCGCGGGACCTTCCTGTGGGGAAGCCGTGGTTGCGACTTTGTTCTGGAACCCCGGGTGGTTCGCTTTGAGTGGGCTTGGTTGAAGGGGTGCCCAGGAACACTGCGGATCACTCTCGATCTGATAATATCCTCTTCTTGTTCGAGGTACGGAGTAGTAATGGACGTAGAAACGGGAGTGGTTTAGAGTGTAGGTTGGTGCGGCGGCTTGTTGATGAGACGAGATGAACAGGCGGCGTGAAAAGGTTGAGACAATTGGGACGTGCTTTGTGTGTCGTTGGCCGTCTCGGTCTGTCTATACGAGCCGTTGGGGTTTGGATGGATGGACGGATAGACGGGTGGGCGGATGGATATAGATAGAATGCCGGACGCTACGGAGGGCGAGAGTTTGGACGGTTTGGTTGCACTGCAGCCGAGGAGCAGGAAGCCCAGTCAATTCGTTCGTTGAGAGTCGGATGTCGACGAGGAAGCGTGACCAACAACAAGACGTTGTGGGAGGATGGTTTGTATTGGAACGACGTGCAATGGAAAGAAGCAGTGTCGATGTCCAAGGGCAAGTGTGCAAATGGGAGAAAGGGTACGAGGTCGAAAGCAGCTGCAGAAATGGCAGTCGAGCGGCCCGGGGGTTCGTTGTTGACTGCTGACGCAGCGGCTGACGGGCCCGGAGAAGCTAACAGCGGTCGGGCTGGGATAGGGGTCACTACCGGAGTCGCCCAAAGTGCGTGACCTCTGGAGCGATCTCCTAGCGTCGGGTGTCGGGTCGAGTCTAGAGTCTTTGGCACCACAAGTCTAGACGGGATTTGGACTGACTGAAAGATTGAGAACTTGAGAAGAATGAAGAGAGGGTGAGGTGACAGAAAGAGAGAGAGAGATAGAGAGGGAAAAAAGAGAAGAGAAAATGCCAAATGTCAAGAGACAGAAGGAACAAAGATCGGATGAATTTGTTCCACTCCCGTCTTGCACCACTGCACAACACTGCACGCTGCACTGCACTTCTTCCCTTTGGGCAGTCGTGGTCGCGGTTGGGTAAGGTAGAGGTAACCACGATGGGGCCTGGGGGGACCGCCTGCCTTGCTGGGGACGGGAAGGTGTTCTGTTAGGTGGCGGTGTCCGCGTGGGAGATTGTGCGCGCGAGAAGGGCGGAAGGTGGGGGATATGCGCCAGACTGCAGCAGAGCAGTAACAATGCAGCAGCAATGCAGCGACAATGCAGCGACAGTGCAGCAACACAATATCCTCGAAAATGCAACGTCAGGTCCAGGTGGCATTGAACGCCAATTGCCAGCGGCCAAGACCCTGCTTGTACCGCTCTCTTTATCCTCAACAGGGCTAGCCGCCTTCCAAACCCTTCAACCCAGGCCAGGGCCGCCTGTTATGGGGCCAGGGGGGTTGCATAACCCATCAAGCCCATCGGTCCACCTTCAGTTTCACCCATTTCGCACGCTTGCCTGATTCTCTTCCTTCCCGTCTGCCGTGTCTCTCCGAGTTTCCGTTGTTGCCTGGTCCTTGTCAAAGTCAACGGTTCAACAGTTCGTCTTTGGAGCCTCAGCTCTCTGGAGAAATTGGTCGACATATCAAACTGAAGAGTCTCCAGGTCGGCTTCAGAAAGCCACTCTAGGCCACGGATCCAGATGTTGTATGGTCTGGCCCCGTAGCATACCCGACGTGTTATAACAGCGTTCCCACCTCGGTCTCGGTTTTCTGTCCGATTTGTTTCTAGTGAAAAAGAGGCAGGCGCGGCAGGTACCACAAAGTGTCAACAGGTGCCGAGGCATCCACTACTCAAGGAACTACTCTCGTGTGTGGTCTGTGATACCTTTCCATTTTCATGATACGTTCACTGTATGGGAAAGGAAAGAACGGGGTAAGGGTGCATTTCACGGGACACGGAAATGCCAGATTGCCGTCCTCATCAAAGAAGTCCGTGTCCAGAAACACCAAAGAAATAGAAGCGAAGTCGCCGAAACGCGGAGGCTCTGTGCGGTAATTGATGAGATGATCGCCCGCCCGACCAACCGACCAAGCCGATCAACCTTCGGATGTGTCGCCGACACTCGAGCCCAGCCAGTCAGTTTACACGTGTACGGCGAGCCCTGTCAAAAGTGAGGAGGAAAACCGCAATCAGTGTTGATCCTCCTCTTTGAGGAGAGGGGCCGGGCCAGAGACGGGACAGAGATGGGGAAGAGGAGGCTTTGCGGGTAAGGGTACAGTGGAATGACCGATCATAACCCAGTCGAGCCCCAGCCCTGCCAGTCAGCAAAAGCTTCAGTGACAGTCTGTCCATTTGCAATAAATGAGCTGTCTGCAATCTGCATTTTCCAATGCAGAACATTGGTTGGCGGATGAATGTGAGGTGATGTGAGAGCGGAAGCGGCGCAAAAAAAAAAAAAAAAAGGGGGGGGGGGGGGGGGGGGGGGGGGGGGGGGGGGGGAAATGAGATGATGGGGGGCTCGTTCGGACGAAACAGACAAGTCAAAAAACCAACCCGAATCAACCGGTCCGAACAACGTATGTATATAAAACACTTTTGCTCATGGCTTTGATGCTGGTGCTGAGAAGAGTTGCTGTCTATTACGAAATCTGGCTATAACCGCCGGAAACGAAAAGGTAAAAGTCTTTTTGCTGCTATCTTTTTTTCTTTGCTTTTTCCTTCACTAGCTGCACGTCGACTTCTCGCGTCTTGCATCCCAACAGGTCGTAGATATCCAATCGTTTCCTGCGTCTGGACCGCGACTCGAAGAGGCACACCCATATTTTGCTTCTGGCCGGCCTGGGTAAGCACAGACATGGCCGCATGAATCCTCGGACGATCCAATGCGATGTTAACTGTTATCTCTTTTTCCCTATACCTCGCATAAGTACAATACCTCCATGCGTGTATGGAGAATTGCGTGAAGGAAAAATTCGATTAGACGAGCCCAAAACCTTATTGACGATAGACCCTGCCTTTCCTTCTGCGAGAGTCCGACAATGAGTGACATGTGAAACGAAACCTCGCATATTCAATAAAACCACCCAATCCCGTCCACCTTGTCGATCACGACTTCGGCGCGATGAAAAAGCGGTATAGGCTGATCATCTCCCCCCTCTCCTCCCGAACCGTGTTGCGTTCCTTCGAACGGACGGTGGGGGGGCATTTCTGTAAAGAACGCCGTAATGCTCCCGTCATTCTCGCTCTGCTGCTTCTGCAAAGAGAAATTCGCAACGAAGGGGAGCTCCACAAGACATCTCCTCCAGTCCGGCCCGGAAAGAACAAGCTCGAACAAGTTGTCTGAATTGCTGATTGCTTGCATGTTGTTGCTCGTTGGCGTGGTTGTCAGGAACGCAGTGAAGTCAATTTTTACGACTTGGCGAAGTAGGTTGGCTTTCCTTTCCGCCCATCCTTTTGAATGTTCCGTTCGGAGTTTTCACCCTCTTTTTGTTTTCTTCCCTCCCCCTCCTTTCCGTGAATTTCATGTGCCCCGAATCCATGACCTTGACAAGCCAGGGCAAGCCAAGACGGCTTCCGCATGCTTTCGCTGTCCACTTTTAACGCTTGCACCCATTTCGATTTTTTGTGTGTGCTGACGGCCTGACACTGCTGACGCTGACCTTCAACGGCTTCGGCCCGCTCGCACGCTCGGCGGCACGGCCACGGGCTGGTGGGGGGTGGCTGGGCGGATGTTTCATCCCTATACGGTAGTATCCGTCTTTAGCGGACCTCCTCTTTTCTTTCCTTCTCGGTCATTTCATTTCATTTTCTCGTGAATTCTGAACAACTTCACGGACTCGGAAGAGTTCAATCAGGCATCATGCCCGTGGTGTGAAATTGTCTTTGAATCTTGAGGGATAGTTTTACAACATGTCCACCCGTTACAGAATAATCACCGGGATTGATCCATCTGCTTCTCAGTCCCTCGTGAAAAGCGGGCGGCTGGGAAAACTCTTGAAAATATCGCATTCGCACAGCCGAAAGTTTGTGCAGCAACAGCAGCAGCAGCAAGAAATTTTGCTTCCTCCGTGACCAACAGAATCCTTCCCAGACAATGAAGCGTCGCATTCCAGAGGAGAACGACGAATAAACCGAACTGCCTGCCCCCAAGACATCTCTCGCAAGAGGAGCTCGGATGCAAAGAGGTTACAGTGTCAATGGGGACAATCGGGACACCATGAACCACTCATGGAAGGTTCGGGCTTCAAGGGGGAGGAAAGAGAAACTAGCGGTCTCCATACCTTCTACCGGTTGGCGCGAACCTTTCTGTGGGTGGCAGTTTGGCAAGACTGTGCAAATGAAGAGAGTTCGGTCCAGAGGATAGTTATTTGGTGTATGAGTTTCTCAACTGGACTTGTCTGTCGATCTGTTTTCCTGCCTTCGTTTCTTTCATGTGTCAAATCTATTGGATTTCTCAGTTTCTCTTCAGTGTGTGAATGTTACGCCTATGTGACAGGCAAATCCTCGATCTTAACCTGACACAATGTGAATCAAATCCTACCTCTCTAACAAGTCAACAACCACTCAGGTGACACATAACACGGGCTATACATACGACACGATCGATGTGCCTTTTTCACCTTTTTCGCTCTCTCTTTTCGACCGCTGGTTGGTTCGTAAATGAAGAAATGATGGAAGCCCATTTTTCTAATTATCGTAACGTCATCCCGTCCGTGTCAATCCGGGGTTGGCGTTACACACAACAACTTGAGCATGTGTGTGGTAGGGTACCTTTCTTGCCAAGACGACAAGTATGACTGCCAAAGTGCAACTGCAACACAAAAAGCCACAAGTGCGGGAATGGAGACGGGACGAAGCGGCAGTCGTTTTTCGTGAAAATGGCTGCTGTTTATGTGTTCGTTAATTGATTGACGCTGAATTCCCACGACAGACGTCTCACTCTTGTGAAAGACATTATCAACAGCTTGACAGAGGTAGATCTTTCTGGTTTCTTTCAGACATCAGACGCTAGAGAAAACAAGGCCAAACTAAGCTGCTCCCCTCTCTCTGAAAAAGGCCATCATAGCGACTGGCTATCGTCGTCGGCCACTACGCTATTATATGCGCCACAACCACCCTCCACAGCAGAGACACAGTACAACAGACCGATTTCATATGTATCGCCATTACTATAGCCGTCTCAGGTCGCATTGCATTTGCAGTTCTCGGTTGTAGCCATCCGCTCGGCAGTGTAGGCAACTTTTGTTGAGGGTGTCTTCACGATGCGAGGTTCTTCTGCGAGTTCGCTTCTTTCATACGTGTAAATCCGAGTACGTCGCCAGCACCAGGTCGTCAACCTGCAAGGACCACGCGCAGTCTCATCGAGATATAGATAATACTTGATATCCGCTATAAACGAGTTGAAAGTCAAAAAAAGGGTTTCAGTCTCGGCCGGTAAGGTTCGGTCACGTAGACCCGGACTGGAGGGAGGCTCGGATCGGAATAACATTGTGGTAGGAATGTCTCCGAGCGAACCAGAAAGTAGCCATGATGCCTGGCACATAGCACAACAGCTTTTTGTATAGCGTGAAAGCCACACGCAATGGGATTGGGCGGTGATACCTCTCTGGTCGAAAAGTGACGGCCCGGGTCAGCGATGCCCAACGACGAGCGGCGGTTTGTGATTTTGCATTTCTGAGTGTCTGAGTGCTGAACCAACACCCACAAGATAATATCTCCAGGACAATGAGGCGATGTATATAACACGGACGATACAAACTTGTTGCGTGCTTTTACTTCCATCTCCTTTCCGACCCATTCTTGCTTTGTCAAGTTGACAAAGCTTGAAAAGACAGACGGGAGCCACGGGGAGATATGCATATACGGACGCACAGCATAGGGCAGTTATTAATTGGCATGTCGCAAGCCGACCGACATCGAGATTTGCTCTTGCTCTGTCCCCGGGATCTGAGTGCGTGCTACTCTCTTTGTGTGTGAGTGAGAGCTTCGTGGGAAGGGTATATGCAAAGCTGGATAGGGTGAAGTTCCATGGCTATCCTCTCAGAACGTAACGAATGGGTCAAAGCAGAAACTGTGATAACTATATCGCGTTACATATGTTCACCGGTCTGGTCGGGCTCGTATTTTGGGCGGGATAAGGTCCATGCCCTGGCCTGGCGGTTAGTCTTCCCAGCTTGTCGGCCGTGCTTGCAAAGCTTGTCCTCGCCGGTTGACTTCTCGGTTTGCTTTTGGCATTGGCATGGTACTAACCGAAAGATCGAAGCCCTCCCGTGGCTTGTCTATATTGCCCTTGATTCGAGAATTATGGTATATCCGGCTGCCGTCGTCCGCCATATGGTGCGTCATTCAGTCTCCGGCTCTGTCAGGGTCGATAATTCCATAAACCTACTCATTCATAACACCGAATACTCATTCATAACACCGAATACTCATTCATAACACCGAATACTCATTCATAACACCGAAGCAACATATTCTATGGTAAGATGGCGAGGTAGGTAAATGTAGTAATGTGAGCCCATCTGACCATCATGGACGTAATTCTTATTTGGTGAAGAACCGAGCATTCATCAACCCAATCTCTGTGGTAGGCTTCTGGAAGCGGCCGAGCGCTTGTGAAATGAAACTCGGCTACTAGCCACCCAAATAACCCGAATCTCCATCGCCCCGAGATTGTACACGTGTGGACACAAGGCCGCTGTTTGTTTTCCTGGAATGTACGACATAATGATCCCACTACTTTGGAGTTGAGGAGTGTATACTCATATACCTCAATGGTGGTGGTGTTGAAAGACTTCCGGTCAGCAGCGGACAAACCCGTCAGCCACAACCGTTGTTTCGATATATCGCCGTTATAATCCTTATGCCCTCGTGTGTGTAGTTCCTTGCAGCTGCCATGATACCTATCAAGTTATACAAACAACGCATCAGATCCTTATCGTTGGAGTGTCGTATTCCTTATAGTAATCAACTCGGCCCTAGGGCCAGCATAGTGAGCCCAGTCATGGTGGATGTCGATTATATGGAGACTTTGTGAAACAGAGGTGTTGAAGGTTTGTCGTCAAGCCTTGAACGTTCAACCTTGATAGAGCACGCACCCAGAGGAGAAGCCTTCACATGTGGAAGAGAAGACTTGTCATGTGTGGGTCAAAGGGGCAATCCACGCCAAGCATCAAGGCCCACAGACGAGGAGAAACACCATTTGTACACTCCGGCATTCACACAGCGGTACCGGTGTTAATCGGCGACCTGGATTTATTGTTGTAGCCCGGCACGGCTCAGCTCCCATGGAAAGAGTTGCGGATGCCTTTCGCTTTCAGTGGTCACCTGACAGGACAGAACCATTCCGGCCATTTGCAGGTTTGCTACGACTGATGAAGGCCGCAGGTTGGCGTGATGTCGTAGCGGTGATAGCTCCCATTTTTTGTTTGCAGTGTTTGTGCGTCTTTACGATCCGATCTGTTTTGTGGACAAGTTGTCCACAAGGATCGGTCGAGCGAACAGTCGACACCTGTTGTCACCCACTCCATGCATGTATCTGGCTTTTTCGAATTCTCTCGCAGTCAGAAACGACACCACCGGTTCTCCACGCAAATCACTTTGAAAATGTCACGATAGGCAGGTGGACTTTAGCGTTTTCGGGGAAAGGAGCGTTGATCTCCGGGTGGGCCGTCCGTCTCTGACCACGAGTTTCTTTGCAATTCCAACTTCAGATGACCAAACCAAAAGAGCGTTGCCTGTGCGCGTGGGGGTTGTATGGACGCTTGCGTAAATTTCCCTTGGAAGGGTTGACAGTCCCGTTGCTCTATACAAAATGCTGAAGCGACAGTTAAGCAGGCCGAATGACAGATCAGCAGCAAGAAAACTGAAGGCTCGTTTTGTGCTAGACAAAAAATGTCAACGAATGCAATCAGGATGGAGCGGCAGGAACGGTTTCTCGACCGTGGTTGGCTTGAATCTCAAAAAGGTCGAGTCATCATTGGCGCGGACTTTTCTCCTTCGGGTGTTCCATGCTTACTACCTACATGAGCGAAAGAGGCGGTCTAGCTGCCCAACTCGAGAGCCTCAACCAGCGATTTCACAGACCCCTTTTCAGCCTTACCCCAATCAACGCCCTTCAGCTTCTCTGCTGCTGGGTCATTGAGGTTGACCGAGGTCAATCCCCAGAGTTCGTCGACAACGAAGCTCCTGATACGCGGCCATGGATGCATCATGAGGGCACCGAGTCTCTTACGAGCGTCCGTGATGCCCTCTTGTTTCCGCTGTTCATCTGTACCGTCCACAGATGCCTGTTCAGAGCCGTGGGACCGACTGAGCTCAGCGACGGCGCCGTAGACCCTGATGCAGGCCTCGATCTTGCGGACGTTACCCGTCTTGTAGCAAGCTTTCTGGGCCTGTAGGCATAGGCTCTTGTAGTTGATCTTGTCACATGTCTGAAAGATGCCCACATGGAGCAGGAAAGCAGTGATTTCTAATGTCGGGACTAGCACGCGGTCCTGGCCTTGCCTGCTTTTGAGGTTGCGAAGAAGTGCAGTGCACACGGCGTCCGTCTTCTCCTTCGACTGTTGGCAAAACTCGCACAGGGCAGCTCTGGTTGCAATGACAAGCTCTTCGTTTCCGGTGTCGGCGGATGAGACAAGTCCTGCCAGGAGCTCTTCCATCCAAGTATCTGGGTCAGCCTTAAGAGTGTCTGATATGGTGGGTTGTAATACGTCTTCGAATAGCAAATTGAGCAAGAAGCCAAAGTAAACTCTGGAAGAGAAAGTCGATTCGCGAACCCTAGCAGAGCAACTGGAACCAGTCAGCATCTTTGTTGACAATAACGTCAGGCAATCGGACTGTACTCACTTCGGCTTTAGAACCAGAGCTAGAGCGGTCTGCGCTTCAGCTCTTACTTTGTCCAACTTCTCGGCTGCGAGACGCAGAATGCGCAAGAACAACGCCGAAACAACCCGGATAGCCTCGTTTGTGGGAAGTTGATCAAGTCTCTCCCAGAGGAACTTTGTTGCCTTGATAGCCTGCAAGCGGACTAGAGACCCGACGTCACCCCGTGCATTGGTAGTGTAGTCATCCAAGCCGGCGGCGATGAGCTCCAGAAATGTGTCAATATTTTCTCGCAAAATATCACTCTGAGTGAGACTGAAGAGGATAGAAACTCGGGTCTCAATGTCATTATCACTTTTCCAACGCTCGACAAAGGCGCTGCACATTAAGCTTCTGTCCTGCTCAGCGACCTTCAAAGTCGCAAGTACGGAGTACGACATGGCGAGCGCAGCGAAATATCCCGAGGCGGTAGTTGCTCGCCCAGATGGACGATGACGAACAGCGTCAGCCCATTCGCGGACGACGTTCTCACGCTCGGCATCTTCACAGAATATGAGCAGAACTAGCGCGGCTTCAGAAGCTACACATATGATCTCCTGCTCAGGACGGACAAGCCATTTTGCCAGGTTGGCTTTGGCAAGTCCTGCAATCCTTCTGACCTGTTCAGGTCTAGGCGTCATCTTCGCAACCAGGCTGGAAATCTCAGTGCCGCTTTTTGCGAAGAGGGCTCGGCCAGGCAGCAGTGTCGTCTCGGGTGGCTTTAGCATAGCACCATTGCTGGCCAGTACAGATAACTGCAAGACCGGGAAGGAGGAGATGATCAAAGAGCTCGCTCCCTCGGCGATTAATTCCGGTTTGCGGTATGTTTTGATATTGGCGTCTGTAAGGATTTCTGCTAACCCCGCAAGAGAATTGGAAATGAAGTTCGGAATAGAGTCGTGGGAAGTGGTGCTTCCTGCGTCTTGAGACGCGCTTGCAATATTTGGAAATGCGTCGAGCAATGATGCAAAGCTCATAAGTAGCCCGTGTCTTTCCTCCACTTGCCGTACTTGCAGTGACTTGACCCGGTCAAGGACCATGGTCATGAAGTGCGTGAGCCTTGCAGCCGAATCAGGGACGCCCAAGGCAAGCTCTGAAGCAATGGTGCCAAAAGACGCTCCTGCTGCTCTTCTTGCCATGGCGTCAAAATCGCCAATGCCCCTCCAGCCGAGGAGAGCGTGCAGAATGGCCTCGCCATACTGGCTCGATAATTTGGTGACATTCAGGGCGACCTCCTGGAGAGCTCTGGATCTCCGAGCTACAGCATGGTAGTCGACTGTTTGGACCACCCAAATTCCCTTCTCAACCGTATCAGGATGACGGCCAATCAATTCCTGCAAGGCGGCAGAAGAACCACGTCTGATGTTTCCTGATGAATCCAGGCATGCAGCCACCACGAGTTCCGTAGCCAGAATCTGGAGCATAGAGGCTTGTTGGTTGTAGGATCTGGTTGATACCGTAGAGCTGGTGGGGACTGCAAGCAGTTCCTTTGTACTATATCTACGTGCGAGTGCCCATATGCCGAAGCACGCCGCATCTCGAACATTGGTGCCGATAGATCCGCCAGAAGTTCCTCGCCTTTCGAATGAAAGTCCGGTCAAAAGGGCGTTGATAATGCCATCAAGATTCTCTGCAGGGGGTGAGCGTCTGTATAGAAGGTGGGATAGAGTGAGCATCAGCCCATGCCACTCGAGAGGATCAACGGCGCCAATGTCCATGGCTGGCGGTGCGTTGATGTCCTTGGGGTCCTTTACCCATAGGACATTCTTATTCAACGAGTCAATCACGGCTTCGACAACTTCTGAGGCCATATCAGGATCAAGCTTTAAGGTGATGACACTGAGAGCTTTGCTGGCAGCGAACCGGACTGGCGTATCATTGTCTGCCAGGTTTTCGAGTAAAAAACCAATGGTCGTTTCAATAATCTCCATGCTCGGCATATCTTGACTGGACATGCGCAAGATGGAAACCGCGATTGACCGAATCACCTTGATCATTGTCTTGCGAGCCAGGGCCGATGACATGACTGACCCGGCAGCATTTTGGTCAGTGGCAGCCCCATGGACCTCTTGAAACAAAGTCAGCAGATACTTGTCCATGTCGGAGGTGTCGATTGACGAGACGAGAACACCGGACAGGAAGGAGAGAACGCCAATGTAATGGTACGGTGTTCTCTGAACTCCCCCTTGAGGGCGAAGAGCGGAGAGCGCCCAGTTTACCAACGCATCCAATACGCCAAGTTGTTGCATGTCTCTGCGCATGGAAATACGGACCAAGAGGGCTTTTGCGGCATCTCGCTCCTTGCCCGGGGAGGCAAGATACTTGATGGCCAGGGGCAGAATCCGAGCGGTTATACTGGGAAGACCTTGAGGCCACTGGAAACCAGAAATAGGCACGAGATCATCCTGCTCGATATCGGTTGATGAGATGGTGGCCAAGTCAAAGGGGGCAAGCATGAGGTGTGAAAGCCACAACAGGACAATATACCTCTCCTCCCAAGTCCACTGCGGACCGCTACCAGCGGTGGCGGTGCTGGCATCGGTAGAGGAGGGCTGTGCGTCTTGATGTCTTTCTGACTCCTCGAGAGCGGAGAGTACAAGCTCGAGGTACTTTGTCTCGTTGTTGAGAAAGCGGACAATGACCTTTTCACCACGAATCTTGCAGAAAGTGTACAAGATCTTGCAAATGGCCCTCGGCAACGGAGTCAACAGATCAGATCGGGTTGAGAGCAGCTTGTTCCGGTAACGAGATTGCTGATACTCGAGGAAGTTCTCAGCAAGGATGGGAAGCCATTTGGGCAGGTAGGGGTCCAGAAGCTGTGGTAGTTCTTGGAAAGGATCAAGGAGCTATGGGTCTCATTAGTCCTAGCTGTCATCGTATATGACTTTGAAGACACTTACTCCGGCAATAATGCGCTCCAGCTCACGAGAACGCACACGGGACCTGACTACAGTGCCGCCTGAGCCATTCTGCTTCCTGAGGAAGGGGACTAGGGAGGCGTCGAAATCGCTGATGAGGTCATTGGATATCTTTTGTAGCTTGATGTCCAAGTCGTCTTCTGGCGCGTCCATATTGATGACGCAGTTCACTCGCAAAGTTTGATGGTCTAGGACTGAGTGATGGACAGTTGGTGATGATTTCAAGTGAGATGGTTGATGCTTCACTCATTCCCAGGCAGTTGAAGTGCGGTGCCTGCCGTGAGACTGTGAGGGGAGACTGCCAAGGAAGACAGCTGATTGACGCCTGTCGTTAGCCTGAGTGCCGCTGTACCCCGCTTCGACTAGGGGAAGCTCTACAACCTCCAACGTCACTGCAAAACATTCCACTGCTCAAGACTGAACAACATCAAGGGAAGGAGCAGTCAACAACTTCAATCACATCAAGAAGGCATTATGGACACGCGCTTCGCTGTATCATGGAAATCTCTGCACCTGCCTCAATTGATCAATGAACAACCGGAGGCCGAGGTTTTTCCGCTAGGCAGCAGCACCTTTTTCAAGGCCCCCGTTTTCCGCTTCACGGCACTTGGCAGTTGTTCTGTGTTCGTCAATCGAGTCGCAACTGAACCAACAACAAACAACAAACAACTCCCTACCTTCCTCTCACCACAGCCATTCAGACATCACAATGGTCACAGCATGAATCCGCGACCGCGATAAGTGTCAATACTGCTGGGTCTTTATTCAAGTACGATGGTCCAATCTACCCCAATGTTCGTCCCAAATTCACCAAACAGAACAAACACCATTACCGGTTACCACGAGCCGCCCGTATTCCATTCCACTTTACAACATATCGTACAACCATTGAACCAACAAAGGAACCATAGCCCGAACGCCATCGCAGAGATCCATACGAAACGAAAACAAACAATGAGAACCGAAAAAAAAAAAAAGGAAAAAAAAGTGTCACTACTTCTTGGTCGCCGCTAACGCACCCACCAGCACATCCATAGCCGAGCTGTGTGTTGCTGCCGTCGGCCCCTTGCCTGCCTCGGCTGGCCCTGCCCAGTTGATGCCCAGCTGGTTCTTGGAATTGCGGTTGTGGGCCCAGATCGAGTCGGCGTTCTTGAGGATGGCGTCCCGGAAGTTGTCGTGCGGCGCTACCTTGTGGAGGTAGGCCAGATTGCGCACAAAGATGCCCTTGAACTGACTCCCGTCATCGCCACAGTTGGGTTCACACCGGTCGATCTCGCGGATGATACCCTTTTCATCCTGAAGCGCCTTGAGCGCCGCATTCGCAATGGTGACGGCTTCGGCCAGGAAAGACTGGTCGCCCGTCACCTTGGACAACTCCACCAGGCCGCCCAAGATCACGCCCTGGTTGTACGACCACGTCTGCATTCCGTTGTTGACGCAGCCCTTGTCCGTTATCTTCAGCCCGTCGTTGATGAGGCCCTTGTCGTTGATCATGCCGCTCTGCTTGAACCAGTTCCAGGCCTTGACGGTCTGGCGTATGTACGAGTCTTTCCTCTGCGACGTCCGGTTGGCGAGGCTGGCGCCTAGGGCGATGAACAGTTCGTTTGCAATGGCATTCTTATATTGCTTGTCCTTGCTCCACCAGATGCCTCCTCCGCATGTCGAGTCGATGCCATTCTCCGCCATATCATCAAAGATGGTCTGCGCAGCGGTCAGCATATTGGCATCGCCTGTTGCGTCCCATCCCCGGACCAGGGCCAGTCCCCACCAGCCCTCGTCGTCATAAAAGTTGTTGAGGAAGTTAGGGAAGCCCTGCGCCTTTCGTTTACTGGATGGTTTGTGCTTTTTCTCTTCGTACTTGTACGCCGACCTGAACATTCCTTTGTTGTCAAGCTGCTTGTCCGCCGTCGCGGCTGTCTTTTGCGCATTGTAGAAGGTGTTCTGGAAGATGTCTTTTATCTTTATAGCTTGGCCGACGGCGTCGTCTGCCAAAGCCAAGTCGCCCAAAACCGTGAGGCAGTTGGCGCTGTTCCACCAGCCCGTTGTTTTCCAGAGACCCGACGGTTGGTCATACCACTCTTGGAGCGCCTTGGCAGCATCTTGTGCGTTTTGGGGATAGGCGCTGTTGTTCACCGCATGTTGATGAGGATGGGTGGATGTGAAAAAGAGAGCCCGGGCGGCGAGAGCACCCCATTGAATGGCTACCATTTTGATCAAAAAGAGAGAATGGAAGGACAGAGATGGTCGGCGAGAAGCAAGTCTCCTGGATGACAAGTTCGGTATGGGAGGACTGGGGAGCAGTCGATGGCATATATACCCGCCATGGTCACCACGAGAGCCACATGTGTTGGAACTGGCGAGTGATGCATTGGACATCAGTGAAAGGCGCGTGGATTCCAAGCATGTCGTCCATCGTGCGTCGTTCCTCCCATGTGTCGCCTTCTTTGACGCCAGGGGCCTTACAAGGCTGTCCGACCTCAACTAAGAATCCGAGACTGAACCCGTCATCCCTAATATGCGAGCCGCACTACGGCAGAAGCGAATCACTGCCATCCTCCGCCTGACCCATGGTCATGGACAAAGCTGGGCAGCCAAACAATGGCAGGGCAGCAGCCCGCAAAAGCCAATGGCTTGCGATTCCAATACTCGGCGATGCTATGCCTGCCAGGAGGCGCAATGCAGCCAAAGATACATATTCTCGATGATATCAGCGCGCAGCAGCTCGTTGGACGGTCAGAGGTTGAGGCTACCATTTAACACTTCAGGTCAAGAGTTTGCAGCCATGAACAGACGTCAAATCACCACTATCTTCTCGGTCATAGGCTGCCAAGTGTTTCAGATCAAAATTGGTTTCATGCCTGACCCAAACTCCAAATAGGGTTGGCACCTTGAATAAGCGACAAAGGAAGTGTGGAAGTTTGGGTTACCCCTAGCTTCGGCTCGCGGCTTGTGCTTATTACACCGTTGCAGTCAGGGCGGCTCTGCTACAAGGCCTGAATGATCTCGAATACAACGCTCCGTTAATTGACATCGCAAAGCCCACAAGGGGCCTATTGACCTATTCAGGGCGGATAGAGCGCTCCGTCTCTTTGGGTCGCTTTTCCTCCGCCCCTTCGTTGCTTGTTGTTGATGTGCGAAAGCGGCGTTTTTGGTCCAACGTGAAGCGTCCCGAATTGGCAGCTCGGGGTCATATCCAATGCTCCCTTTTCTGGTCAGAACACAGAGTGAGACAACAAGCGCCACGTGAGTGCCCTGTATGGTGTGTCTCACGGGGGTATTCTTGGGATGCCTATTGTCCCACCACATGTCATTGTGCGTTATTATAGAATGGCATGTGCTCTTTGTGTCTCTATTTACATCTATTATCATCGGACGTCCTAAGTCTAGGGCTTTTCACAACTGAGGAACATGCGGTGCTGTTTATGCGGCCACAAATCAAGTGATCGCACCCGTTCATACGCGGCACTGGGTAACTTGCGGCGTCAAGTCCGGCTCCCGGCAAGCGATGGCAGTTGCTGAAGCAACCCGGCAATATCGCACAATCACGAAGCGCAGTCTGTTCGGTGGGTGTTCGAACAACCCGGGAATCGGCGATTGGCCCAGATGGTGACTGTCGGCTCCAGGATGGACACACAAATGGAGAGTGTCTCATTGCTCCTTTACTCATGACAAAACCCCGAACAGAGTACGGAAGGTGATACAGAGCGATGCTGTCGTGATGCGGCGATACCATGTCCGGGCGTCCCTTCTTCTTCATCGTTGTATGGCTGTTGTCGGCGGTCATAATGCCCGGATCTCCAGACGGTTTCGTCCGCCCTCAAATGCAGACTGCCTCACTTCCGGGGGCTCAAATGGGTCATCCGGGCGGGGCACAGGACGAGTCCCGATCCCCAGATCCATAAAACTCTTCTCTCAGGACGTCTGATGCCCGAAATGTGGCTGATGGGAAGAGACGGGAGTGGCTTAATTGTCAACGCGATGACGACATCGGCGTTCAGGTACGGCAATGCTGAATGGGAATAACGAACTTGGTCTTCGGTTTATTCCCCATGAGTAGTACGTACTGCACCAACCGGAAATCCGGACAAAATCCGACGATGCACAGAATATCAGGGACTCGCTCCGTCATGATATACTGAGATGCAGACACGAGCCTTTCCTGATATTCGTTCTGTATCTACAGAGCTGACCATCGAACCTGGGTTCCCATTCGGCATCTTGGGATGTTCCTATCAAGTTAGAAGTGCGAGCTTGATCGCCGTTGGCTTTCCATGCTGCTTGTTTAGTGGCCGTTATATCGTCGTCTTACGCCCATTTCCACCAAGGGGCCGGGTCAGATGGACCAGATTCGGCGACGGTCCTTCCACACAGCTTTACCTCCTCTATCGGAACCGCAAGTCATCTTACAATCATCGAGCTTTCACATGTAGTCAGGAACAAGGACAAAGCCTCGACAACCTTGGTGCTTGTAAATCGTGCCAAAACGATGGGATCCATTTCTCGTTGGGCCATGCCCATTTCAAACCCCCAGCATCACCAAACCCCCAACCAGGTCATCGATTCACAGGCCCCTTTGTCTGATCCGTCACGAGCCTTGAGCGACCTATCCCGTCGGTGACATGGCGATGAAGGACGTCGGTAGTTGCTGTAGTTCAGGCTGATCGCACCAGGTGATTCGATCTCGGCGATATCTGTGTTGCACAGAAATATCTGCGAATCCGGGATCGAGGCTCTTTTGAGTAACACAATCTCGGTCCACGGGAACATATAATTCTCGCGATGCTTTCTGGTATGCTGTTTTTCGGAGCAGTCAGTGGCTAAGACATTGGAAGGATTTGAGACTCCGAAAACACTACCCCAGCCTTTGGACTTTGGTTAAATGGTAAGCTGATAAAGCTTCCTCCTTTACTGTTTCTCAGCACCTATGGCCTATCGACAGTCACTGATGTCATTCAACAAAACAAATGGCTTCAGGGGCTGAGACAGAGGGGTATGGTTGCCTGGGCTACCACGCCTTCCGAGCTTTTTTGTCTTGCCATTCCGAGAATAAATGCGACCAACTCGCAATATCCGGGGATCTACCTGCTAAAAATGACTGAGTTGAAGGTCTTTTTGACTTCTTCAACACATATCACAATCACTACCTTATCCTCATTCCCATTGCCATTATCAGCCATCTCATCCGTGAATATATGGCCTTGTTCTGTACAAAATTCTCATATACGACCATAGGTAGTGAACTGGAAAACTCGGAATCCCATCCGCTCTCCCATAGACAAGAAACCCACTGGGCTTCTTATCTATGGGAGCAGGTATTTACAAGGGTATGGATGACTCAGCCAAAAACGCCGCTGCCGTTTATCTTGAGGATAACGGTGCAAACGTGCGATGTTGGCGCCGACATGAATTAGGACCAATCGATGGCTCCCATCACCTGCAGTTTACTTTTTTAAGTAAGCAGATACCTCAATACCGCCAATTTGCCAACCAGCTACCAAGTACTGTTTGTATTTGTGGAGGGCGCTAAAATGATACATTTGCATCGTTTTAAAGGATGTCGGGCGGTCGGGGAACGATATCGGAACACCCGACGGCAAGACTTCCACAAGCCGATGGGCTTCCCCGATGTTACCGATGGACCACCCTAACCGCCAGACTGCTCGGCAATCCCCATAGCAGTACCTAGCAGATTAACATGCACCCCAAAAACACACACGATGATACAAGAGGGTTGTTCCGTCTTGATGTATGTACACTAAACGTGAGCTACACTACATGTAAGGTAGAGGATCCCCCCAGTGGCCGAAGTCCAAAGGAACGCCGGTAAAATCCCCCAAAGCGGCGGCCAACGGAGCGCCGGTGTAATAATCTACATCAATCGGAAACGTCGTCCCGACTCCATAACCCGACACGCCGCCGCCATCCCCTCCATTCACATGCCCATGCCCCTGCGGCGGCATATCGGTAGAGGTGGAGGTAGTCGGCGGCAACGATTGAGAAGAGTGATTAGAGTTATTGTTCTGCACAGCTGTATGTGTTGTATGTGATTCCTGTTGCTGCTCCACCACCGAGTCATAAGCACGAAGAAAGTTCACCAGACAATCGTGGCACCGCGAAATGACTAGGCTGTTTTCGCCGAAGCGGGAGAGCAAGTCGACCGCGTCGCTGAGGGCAGAGCGCACCGTGGTGAGTTCGGAGTTGCTGAGGAGGTCGGAGAAGGAGGGTTTTGTGCCGGCAATAAGGAGGACGGTGTAGAGAGTTAGGGAGGCGCCGAAGGCGTGATAAGCAGTCAACCACCAAGCCCCTGAAAGCAGCACCTTCTGGTTCTGCCACCGGTCCACAATCGCTTTCGCAAGCGCTATACATTCTCTGCAGGCACGGATACATCTCCGCAAAGATGCTACCCCGGACCCCTCGCGCAGTAGAGCCACTTGTTGGGCCACTGTTGCCATTTGCACTTGGCCGCTGCCGTTGCCGTTCGTGCGAGTGTCCTCCGAGCCTTGCCCATGCCCAGGTTCCAGTTGTTGCAGTCCGAGGAACTTTAGGAGAACTGGACGCTCGACGAGGGTGCATAAGCCGTAGTATCGAAGGCTGAGAACGGCTCGTAGGCGTTGGGCTTCGATGCTCGGTGATGATGAGGATGATGATTGTAGGACAGGAGGAGGAGAATCAGTAGTTAGGTTTCTTGGGCGTAAATCTGGTGGAACGGACTGGTGCCATTGGGATAACTTCCAGGAAAGATCGAAGGCCAGACGGAGGGTGTCGAAGGTGTTGACGTGGTTGAGTGAGTTGCCACCTGCGTTGTCGTCGTACAGTTGGGATACCACTTGACATGTGAGATATGAGAGTTGGACTCCGCACTTGAACGCATCCACGCTCGTTGCAATGACGCTTCGGCTTGCGTATATGGTGGGAAACATGTCGCTAATATCTTGTGGGGGATCCAGTCTTTTCTGAAGAGAGGCAGGAATGGTCATGGGCCGACCGAATTTGGCGCTCAGGTTGTTGTCGTTCATGACGATCAGAAACCATGTCCGCTTGCGCATCTCACGCTCGAGAAGGGTCAAGTGTCGAGACGCGTCGGCCGAATGCAGGCCTATTTGCAGAGCTGCCTTGACGGCTAACGAGTGTAAGGTCCAGAGCTGGGCTGACTGGGAAGAGCCGTGAAGATACTCGATCATGAGGCAGAGGAGTTGTACTGTGGGAGGGAAGCGAGATGTTAATGACGAAACTTTCTCCTAGAAATTAGAACCGAAAATGCTTTACCGGTTTCTAAACTGGACGAGATCAAGAACTGTGGCATCACCAGGTCTTTTGCCCATTGAAAGTATCTTTCCGAGGTTTCGGCCGATGTCTCGGAGGGAGTAGAGGGAGAATTGGTACGGTACACGGTGGCAATGATCATGTAGAGCAGAGCCAGCCACACGCGGCGAGCGCCCATGAACCCTCTTTTCCGCAGGTCGTTGTAGGTGCTCATGAAGGTGTCTTGATGGATGACGGGGAAGAAAAGGCCTATGGTGCTGAAGTATTCGTGAATGAGATTGGTGGCTTCTGGTTCCGGAGGGACATGATGGCCGGGTCTGGATCCGATGTTGACCCCGTCATTTGAAGGCCCTCGTCGTCCGCTCTCTGGACGAGATTGTTGAAGTGACGAATACCTTGAAGATGCAAGTGAAGTTGCAGAGGTCGGTACAGCTCGTGAGCGAGAGGTTTGACCTTGAGCTCGAGTCAAGGCTAGAGAAAGTTGGCGTACCAAGGCCACGTTGGAAGAAGGACCAAAATATGTGCAGTTCTCTCCATCATCTGTCAGTTGGACCTCGCCCATGCCATCGACGTTGACATCTCCCTGGTGCGAACGTGGGAGCCCTGTCAAGGTAGGCGGAGCCAGCAGTCCATTGCTAGTGCTGCTATTGGACTCGCGGCCGTCTTCTTGGGCATCGATGTCGTCGTCGTCCTGGGTGGCATCTTGACGGCTGGTCCCAGTACCTCTAGTATTGATTCTGTCTTCAAGAGCACTCAACCTAGAAAGGATGTCCGAAGGAGGATTGTCCGTGGTGCTTGACCTCGGGCGGTGATGTGCCGGTGGCTCGTCATAGACGCAGGGCGCGTCGAGCTCTTTACATCGGCCACAGCTTGGATGTTGGCCATCGCACTGTTTCCGCAATTCTGGCGTGAGTTGAACCACCTGCCTCGAGCTCTATACTGTTGAGGTTTGTAAAGGACGTACCCGTGACTTGCGATTTCGGCAGTTGTGACAGGCAATGGAAACGCGCACACGCTTCCTTGGACGGTCCTCATCCATGGATTATGCTCTCATCTACTTGACGACTCTCACTTTGAGACTTGGACGTTGTGGTGATGACACTTCGAACTGATGATGTCCCGGCCCTTGATAGAGGTATAAGCGTGGAGGTGGTGTTTTGTGTGTACGGTGATATATTTGCTATCTACATACCGCTGTAGTTCTAGAAAGCCCAGGTACCCGCATGCTGATGGCCGCGCTAATGCAAGCTATGGCACCCCAGTCGGCATGTGGTCCACGTTATAAGCGCTAACACACACGGGCCCGGTTGCCCGGCAATTCATTCTCAAACACCTCACTCATCCCGCTGACACCACATCTCTCCATACCTCTACATCAAAGAGGCGCCGGGTGTCCATCAACGTCCGACTTGTCGACCCAATTACCGTGCAGACCCGGCCTCAACCGTACCGGCAACTTGACAAGGGCCAATTCCTTGGTCAAGTCCTTGGTGTCCAACACGGCGAGCTCGCTGCACATTTCCTCGTAGTTGGCCAGCAGCACCATCACATACCCATCGCCCTCCGCTGCTCCTTCGCCGCGCGGGATGAAGATGCACTCGCCCGTGAGCTTGCGCGGCCCGGGAAAATACCGCTGAACGTCCCCCGTCTCGTGGTTCAAGTGAGCGATGCCGTTGGACATGGGCGCGCCCCCTCCAGCGCGCGGCATGACAAACTCAAAGTCGGTCACCCCGGGCTTGCGGTCAAAGATGCAGAAGAAGGTGTGCTTGTGCTGCCGCGTTGCCACACGGTCATCGATGCGCGGAAACTCCATGTCATCGCCCACCAGGTATGTCGGCTCTGCCAGCTGAAGCTCGTCTGACCGGTAGTCCAGCACGAAGTTGGCAAAGTGCGCTTCCACTTCGCCCGGCCTGGGCCCCTTGCCGTTCGCGTCTGGCCACCAGAAGAAGACGTTGTCCTTGGCGTAGGCCATCTGGAGCTGGATGTGGCCCTGGTCGTCTTCGAACGCGTTGGCAACGTGGCCGGCGAATCCATGCGGCGCCTCAAACCACTTGACATCGCTGCCCTGGGCCCCTCTGCGCGGTAAGACTCCGATATACATGGGAATGCTGTAGTCCCACTGCCAATGGTCGCCGCCTTGTTTCATCCGCTCTACATCGCACAGGAGGGGTATGATGGGGAAGATGACAAAGTTCTCGGTGACCGCAAAGTCGTGGATCATGCCGCACACCGGGCTCACCAGCCAGACTGTCTCGGCAATCTTGCCGTCGGGCCCGAAACTGTAGTAGCAGACATCGCGGGTGCCGTCTCCCTTGGCCTCGTATCCGAAGCACACCATCTCCCGCGTCACCGGATCGAACTTGGGGTGTGCTGTGAACGTGAGGCTCGGGAGCTGCCCGTCAAAGTCATAGACGCCAAATGTCTCGAGCGTCTCGGGGTCCATGGCATAGGGCGGTGAGTCCTCCTTGAGTGCGAGAAGCTGGCCACGCCAGTAGACGATGTTGGTGTTGGCAGTCGACCGGATCTTGAACTCGACCAGGTCGGTGTATTTGTTTCTGTATTTGCCTAAGCGATTCGTGTCAGCGCTTCAGCTGCTATGATGCAAGACGGTGATGCTACTCACCCAGCAGGGCTCGGCGTGCTTCTGCCTCACGGACAAACTTCTCGGTCCGCACATAACGCTGCTTGAGGTCGACATGGCCATCCTTGAAGTAGAAGCCACTAATGTTGCCATCGCCATTGAACCACGGATCATTGGGGATGAAGGATGGCAAGTGTGGTTCCGGCATGACACGATAGAAGGTGCCCTCTATGCTTTTGGGGATTTCTCCGACTACCTCCAAATTGGTTATCTCACCCTCAAATCGAACCGGTCTCATGAACCCCGACGTGTTTTGGTCATGGAAGTACCTCGGCGCCGGTGGAAGTTCTTCCGGTTGTTTTCCAGGAATTGCGTCCCTGACACCATTGCTACGGCCGTCTTTGGGCGCATCAGAGAAGATATATTCAGCCATAACGGCAGAGGCAAGCTAAAAACGGCAGAGTTGAAGTATAAGTGATAGGTTTGCTTCCGGGTGATGTGGGCTTTCCTGACAGGAACCCCTCCCGAGTTTATACTCATCAAAAGCTCATGCCGGCCAGGTCCCATGAGCAACATACTATTGTACTAAAGCCACTTAGGTGGAACTACGGGTTGCCTACGACATGATCCCCGCCTTACTTCATCTTCTAGGTTGGTACAATATCGCATTCAGCGACAAGCCGAGGAGCCGGGGGTCGGGGTCGGGTCGGGGATAGCCAGAGCCGGCTTCCGACAACACCACCTTTGTCATCCCCGCTGGCCCGCGACCTTTCCCCAAGTCCCCCTCTCCTCTCTGGACGAAGCCCTCGGTCCATTCTGCTTCACTTCTCCGCGTCTTCTCCTCTGCTACCTACCCCAGACTCTTTCCCCGCTAACCTTGGCTTCTATTCTTGGGGTACATATGGAGATACCGGCAGTCCGGCACTGCCTTGTGTCAAGTGACACAATGTCCCGGGTCCATTCGAATGAATTTATCATGGCTCCGTGGCCGAGCTCTCTCTCTCTAGAGATAAAGGCGGCCAGAGGTCCTGCGGTAGTGAAACTCGAGTCTCACTCAACGCTCTTTGCTGCTGAATACACCATCCTGATTCCGGTTTCACCCAAGTCAAACGTCCATCATGGCCGCACCACCTAACAACAGAGTCCTTCCACCTTCCTTCGATGTCAACACCTTCGGCGAAGCTATGGATGCCATGGTCACTATCGTCGGCCCAGACAATGTCTCCCGCGATAGCTTCCACGGCAACCTTGAAGGGCCAAGTGGAGAGCTGTTTTACGGAGATGTATGGCCTATGGGCGATACGATTGACCATACACCGAGCGGCGCCATCCGACCCAAATCAGTCAAGGAAGTCCAGGAGGTAGTCAAGGTTGACAACCGGTACAAGTTACCATTGTGGACCGTCTCGCGGGGCAAGAATCTTGGGTAGACTGACAACTTCTTCCTCCCCTCCATTTGACGAGTTGTAAAGCAGCATGAAACTCATCGATAAAGATACGGGGCGAGCGGTGCAGTAGTACGTGGTTCCGTCATCCTCGATCTTCACAGGATGAACGAGATCAAGAAATTGGCGAAGAACACGCCTACGCTTTGGTCGAGCCCGGTGTCTCCTTCGATCTGTACAATTACATCCAGGAGAAAGGGTACCGTCTGTGGCCATCATGCCCAGCGCTCGGTTGGGGTTCGGTCTTGGGACACGCCCTCAAGAGGGGGTGGGGCTACTGGACGGGCGACTTCGCCCTCTACGCAGCCTCCCCCGCCATCCTCGACGCCAACTGGGCGCTGGTGCAGGAGCGCATCACGGCCGCCATCCCCAGAGCGTCCGTCAAGCTAACGTTTCGAGCCGACGCCGACGCCACTGCCACTGCTGAGGAAGGGGAACAAGGGGGACGGGGATGTCTCAACGCATCCAAACTAGCAGTCCCAGAAGCAAGTACAGCCATCCCGCAATACGGCGCCCCTGGCACTCAGAACGCCGCTTTGATGGAAACCCGCGGCGGTCCCAAGGGGAAGGGAGGACATATCTGCTTCTCCCCGCTGATCCCCACGGACGGGATCGAGATGCAGGCATGGTGGGACCGAGCGCAGCAGATAGATGAGGATGCTGGGTTTGACGTGTTTGCTGATTTTCACGTGTATGGACGGTACGTGATTGCCATTGTGCTGGTGGTGTACAGGCCGCACGACGAGGGAGAGAGGGTTAAGAGGCTGCTTGACGGGCTGGTGGAGGATGCGGAGAGATATGGGATATCGGAGTATAGAACTCATTTGGATTATATAGATAGGGTTAGAGGGCAGTTTGACTGACCTGGAGCTGGAGCTGGAGCTTATGAGAAGAAGGATGCTTTGGGCCAGGTTTTGAGACGGTTGAAGGGGGTTCTGGATCCTGAGGGAATCTTGGGGCAGGGGAAGTCGGGGATGTGGACGGTGCCCCGGACGTAGTGGTAAGCTCAGAGGCCGAAGCAGATACCTACGCACAAGGAATGCTTTCCTGACCCGTTGAGGAGATAAGATGATCGCAGAAGGAACCTGCCTACCCTTTCCGACAAGTCTTCAAAGATATTTCCACTCGCACACAGACGCAACAACAGTCTACCTAGACAAAGATCCCGCCTACCAGGAGCACAACAACAAACTGGATTTCAGTCCGCAGCCGGCCGCATGAGGCGTGTTTGCAAAGTTGCGAACCACATTACGGGTTCGGCAAAAGTTAACCCGAGCTTTTCCCTGGCGTCAAGCCGGGAAAGACGGGCCCTTGCACATAAGGCGATGAGGCGAGCGAAGAAAGGTTGCAACCTTTCCCGTCATCGTCGGCCGAAAATATCGGCCGTTGTTTATGATGCAATGCATTGCACGGACTGAGATAGCAAACCATTCTTGGTATGCGAGAGGAAGGTGGTGTATCCTTAGGTAGGTTGGAAATTCTGTGATGAGATGACCTCAACGGCCCTGGGTCATATCGCTTGCCTGGGTATGTAGGCGCTTGTGTAACGCTCGGTTAAAAGAAGGAGGCATTTTGGTTGTATCTGTCTATGTAGGTATCGGACCATGACAAAGCAGAAGTCCTTCTCTTTGAGAAACGGATAGGATTGCAAGGATGTTTTCGACTCGTTTCGAATAGACATTTCAGAGAGGTATGTATCGTGATGGAACTAGGATGAATATCTTGTCGTTGCAAAATATGACGGGGAAAGCCGCTCCGGTTCATGTCGCTGCCTCGGCCCGAGGATGCCCCGGAGAGTAGGTATCTGATGAGTGTTTTCGACTTCAACGTGCCTGGATAGGTGGGAGATATGGGACGAAGTATCGATACTGGCGGGTAAGTTTTTTATTTAATTTTTTAAAAATATTTTTAATTTTTTTATAATTTTTTTTTTATCAGTGGTTTCAGATCTTTCTTTGATCACTTCCGGGATCATCGTTCGTAATGTACTGATAAATAACCGAAGGTTTCACGTTCGATTTCTCACCAGTCGTCCACACCCTCTTCTGCCAGAACTCAGTTCTCGTTTTCATAATCACATTTTGGTGGGATAATTACGGCGCTTACTGCATGCATGTCACCATATGAAGATGTCAACCACAAGGGCAATCGAGTGCCTTGGAAAGGCACTCTCCGCTTCATGTGGGTAAAGGCTTCAAGATGAGACCATGAACTCACGAGATGGCTACATGCTACTCCGCTCTGGGTTTCCGTTTACGTCTTGTTGCATGTTTCATGAGCAAGAAACTAGAAAGAAGGAAGAGAACAGCGCAGAGAGATGAGTGGGGCCGCTTGATAGCAACTTGGGATTAGTTGACAAGGGTACGGAGCTAACTCCGGTCCTGCCCACGACAACCTCGCTCGGTCAGATCATCCACTACACTTCAGTCCCACTCACTTACTCAACTTGGAACTTCTCGCAGGTCGTTCTATGAGTGAAAGACGAGCGAACACTCGTGTCTTCCATCAACCCGGATGGGTGTCCACAAGTGCCATTTCCGACACTAAAAAGATTCCCAATCGAGCCAAGCACAGATCCGACAGTTCATCCCATCCTGCCCATCCATAATCCGATCTCCTATATCTCGTCCTGCCAAAAGGGCATAAAAGAGCCTCGTATAAGCAAAACAAGTTCTGAACACCACGACAGCAACGCCGTTATCTGTCACTGTCCCCGTTACCATGGTTCGGCTCCTACTGTTCCAACATCGGTTATTTAGCGAAGTGATCCCACCGACGTCACGGGCCTCGATCCCGCGAAGTCCCGGTATGCCATGTATGTCCTCGAACCCTCCCACCGTCCCCATTTTATGTACTGCATAGCTCGCGGCGCAAGTTCCAGAACCCGAAGGCTAACCTACCGGTGATGCTTAGAATACTGTGAAGCTCCTTGATGATGATGGTGGGTGGGCTGGTGGGGTAGAAGAGTCGTCCATAGAGCTAGCTCCCTTCCCCGCCAATAAGGTACTGCAATTTGGCAGCGCATGTGCAAGTACCGCACCATGTACCTGTACAAGTCGCCGGTTGTCGTTAGAAACCGTTACGTCGTTGCGGTACCTGCTTGAGCGAGCTGCAAGCACACCACCAAAAAAGGGCACCACACCAAAACCTTCTCTAAGCGGCTCCTATCATGAGCTTCGAGCTTCGAAGCTTCTTTCCGATTGCAGCGGATTGCAGTAAGCTGCTGCAGGGCAACACAACACCATAACGACACCACGACAGTGGACAATGCAGGGATTGGAGGGCATGCAAAACGGCGGCGTGGGTGCTGCGCTTCTAGCGCTATGCAAGCCAAAGCAGATCGGGATCTAGCGCCTAGCGTTATGTATTTACGCTGTAACGGAAGCTTGACGTGGGACCGGCTTGATATGTAGGGCGAACTGAAATTGAAAGTGGAAGGTATCAACCTGAAAGTTTTTGTCTTTTATCTTTTCTTTCTTTTCTTTGCCATAATGCTCTGGAACTACATCGAAACACCATCAAGTCGCTGGGTCATCGGGCCGATGGGTTGGCATTGTAGCACGTCAAGTTGGTTCTCCAAAATTCTCCATGGTTGTCCAGAAACAGAACCAACATCGCTCTTGCCTAATCAGTTCGGTGGCAACTCAGAGATTGCTGAGTACCTCTAGCATGTGCCCCGGCCGGGACTCGAACTTGGTGAAAGAACTCGAGTTGCACAGACAACAGTCGGTGGAGGTTTAGCGAATCCGAACGGATGACTTCGGAGATATGCCATATATGGCAAGACGAAGAGGGATCTTACAAGAGAGTCGGTCGGTTGAGATTGAACAGAAAGCCGACCCTAATGACAGAGAGTTTGAGACAAGAGTTGATAGCTCGGAACAAGCTGGAGGAAAGATTGAACGATAATTGGGACAGCGGGAGAGAAGAATAAGCGATGCTGCGAAGTAGGTATGTAGCTCGTGGGCTTTACCGAGGTGAGCTAGATAAGCGTGAAGGTTGTTTCGCTAGGTTGAACACTAACACTAACACCACGGAGTTACCGGATTCGTGCGCTACCGTTCCTAGTCTACGTTAACATGAAGTACCGAGATGCCGCGGCGAACGACTACTCAACTAAAGATCATGGGAAGCGGGAAGCAAAGAGATGAATTGAGGAGGGGAGAGTTCCTCTTCGTCCAAGTATTTCGAAGGCAATTCCGTATTGACAATATCCCAAGTGATTTAAACAGTTTCGGTATCGTCAGTAACCTGTCAAGATCAAAATTACCGGCCTGTATTAATTTCTTCAGGGTGTTCGAACCGATTGATATCGTAACGAAACAGAAGATTCCACTCCTCGGTTCTACCGGTTCCATTATGTTGAACTCTTTTTTTTTTTTTTTTACTCACCATAGAATACCTAGTTTATAAACCTCAAAAACAAACAATCCGGAACCAAGAAAAGACCTAAGTATCGGCCGTACATCCCCGGTACATGTAGTTTCATTGACACAGCACAACGTATCCTCAAACATCTTCAAACCAGGAAATCACCCAAGCAATTTTCATTCAGACTCAGACCCCGATATTTCCCGGGCGCCACAGGCACAGGTAGGCGCGCGCGGAAGGAGCGGACATAGAAGCTTCCACAGTACCACTCCTTCTTCTTTCCATGGACGCTTCTACAGTAACTTCCATTCCTCTACCCGCCGGCATTTGGGAAACTAGGTAACGCCGTGCAACGCATCTCCCGCCGCGGCGGTCTGGGTCTCAAGGTCTTCCGCCTTTCGGTCCCGTCTCCCCATAATCCCAGTGCCCCTGTCCAGTGAGGTTTCCCGCAGAATCGGGTCCGGGGGTGCTGGGGTGCGGCTTCCGGTGTAGATTGAGAGTTTGCAAACTGTCAGGACCCGATCCGTCGAGGTTGGTTGGGGAAGGAACGAGGGAAACATTGACTCCCAACCGGGGCAGGTGCCATAGTATAGCTTACAGGATTCTCTTCAGGGACATGTGGTTGATGTGATGTGAGATGGCATACAGAGCCGGGGAGGAAGTATTTACTTTTAGAAGACTCGGTATTCAGTGTACGTTCGCAGTTACAAATGTAGAGGTACTTTGTTCAAACGGTATAACTACGTAGGTGTCACTAGTGCAAAGAAACTAAGAAAAATTGAATGGACGAATGACTGGCAACCTCGAGTTGCTTCTTGGGGAAAGTACCATGCAGATAAAACACATGGTGTTTTCCCCATGTGATTTTCGCGAAGATGCCGGGTGTTTCTCGGTCTGCGGTCTGGCTAGTTTCTCTCCATGTCTGCCGCTAAGGTCACGATGCCAAAGGATCAATCTAACCACCACTACTGTGGATGGAGTAAAGAGACTACCCAATGGGCAACAGTTACTAGATAGGTTGTAGAACTTGCACTTTGCATTTCCTTCCGGTCATACCTAGACATGAGTAGATCACGAAAACGTCTGTAGTTGCCTCCATTTTCATTCTCACTTACTTGCATCCTGTTACCTAGCGGCTGTTCGATGACCTAGACCGCTTCTAGATCATTCAGCAACACAATAAACATGCAGGACGACAACGCGCTCAACTCATGTAACTCACTCTCGGCTACGGTTTAACAGAAGGATGTAAGGCGTGCTACAATATAGATCTAGGGCTGACAGCTGGTAACATGAACAGCCTTCGAGTTCCCTAATCCATCTCTATGCAGCATCTGAAACGAAAGTCGCAGAGTTGCAGAGTGGTTATGTCCGAGACAGATGAGGCTCAATTCGACAATTAACAGGTGGAATTAACCAAAAAAGCCACAGTTACGCACATGGTATGCAAGACATTTGATGGATTTTCAAGAAAAGGAGACGTCGTCAAAGGGAAAGTCTCTACTGCTTGGCTCTAAGTGTGTTCGGACTCTTGTGTTGTGTTACACGAGAAAGGGTAAACTCGGAGTTTGCTGGAAGCTAGTAAGAGATAATTGGTAGGTGTTAGTGCTGAGTTGTTCTAGGGAAGCTATAGACTAAGAGATAATAGTCAGTCGTAACGAGACTTGGTTACACGGAGTCTGATTCAGGGACTTTTGCACTTACAAGTGTATAAGTGCAGTTAAATGTCATCGTGTACGGTACCTGAACATAGCCCTTTTGGGAAGTCCGATGGAACACTCGGGTCTGAAGCACAGAGGCACCATTGGTTGTATCGACCATTCCTTGATCATTCCTATATTTGCTCTACCTTTTCGCATTCCTCCTTTTTCCGAGCCCGTACCGGGGTATTTCCTTCATGACCACTCTGGTCTTTCCTTCTTTCAAGTTCCTGGCATTTCCGTCTATACAGGCGCTGAAAACCATTTTGATCATCCCATCAAATGAGAAGTAAGAGAAAAAAGGGACGCGTTACCATAACCTCCTTAGGAACCCGTCCTATGTCCGTCTAACCAGGTATATCCATCAAAGCTGTGAAACTCCATCTAACCAGTGAATGTTGTTTGTCTTCTTGGGCGCGTGCCACAACGTGTAACCATAGTCCATCGCAAAAAGGTAAGGGAAAACAAGCCAAAGGGGACAAGGGGGACCAACATTCACCCGTAAATCCGGCCGGTAACTAGGCAAGGTTCGTTCTGGAAGTCTTGACAGCCTGTTCTTCCCCGCAAGAAGCATATCTGAGTGACTGACAGCGGGTGGTGCAAGATCCAACACAGCGGAATCCGGGGTCCGCCATTTCGCTAGTTGAATAAAGGGTAATTCCGAAGATAGCTCACTCTTCCCAAGCACGCACCCGCCGCCCTTAGGAGCGGCCGTAATGCCATACCTGTAAGCAAGGCGTGTGTGTTTACCGTCTGTTGTCGAAGTGAACAAAAGGGAAGCATAAAATATCGCAAAATGAACCACGAGGATGCCCAAAGATAATGGTGTGACGACGGCCGTTAGGTTCTCGACTGGTATTGTCCGCCGGTTGCCGATCAAAGATTGCCAAGAGAAAACAAAAAAAAAAAAAAAAACATCGCGCATCGTCTTGGGGGTCGTCTTGGGGGTCGTCCTTAGCCGTGGGCAGCGTTTGTCCCGTTGCCCCGAGATACTGATCGGGCAAGTGCCAACAACCTGCCGTAAAAAAGATTAGCCTCCAAACGGAAACCAGCATTGACAGAAACGCTTTTCACTTTATGCAACTTACCAGTACTTGCAATGGAATAGCCAGCCACAGCCCCAGAATAACCCCCAAGGCACACCTATCAGATCCATTTCCAAGGGGCACTGCAAAGCCCTCAGAGGCCGGGATCTGTGCCGGCCAGGTACGGAAGCGGGCTTAAGCAGCCCCGGGGATGCAGGGACGGCACGTTCTCATCTTGCAGTACCGGCACTCATAGATGAAGTAATGGGGCCCTGAATGGCATAGCTGACATGTCCATTGGATCAAGCTACTCTCTGACTTGATCAGGACGAAATGGTGCGCGCAGCCGTTTGAAAGTGCCATTTTGATAGTCCGATGGGGCTGTTTGGTCACTCGAAGAAGGCTAGACGACTTAAAGCCACCTTGTTGGTTGCCGAAAAGGAAATTCGAAAATTTGATACGCAGATAAAGCTGTCAGTGCCGGTGACGTGGGCCTCAGCGGTATCTGAGGCCTCTTTTCTGAAAGGTGATGCACTCTGATAGGACGTTAGAATCAGAGAAAAAGCCAGGGAAAGCCTGTTAGGGTAATAAGAGCATTGGGACTACCCGGTTACGGGACCTCCCGAGATCGTTCTTACCTAGTTATGGGGCACAGCGACCGATAGCTGTCTTGCTGGGACAATAAGTAAGACAGGTGTAGGCCGGTGAGTTCGAGTGAAGTCGAGATGAGGCGTGGAAGGTTGTTGAAAGGCTGGGTAGTCACTGCTAATTTTGGACTCTGAAGGTGGGATGGAAGGGAGGACCCAGGCTAGATATAGATTCACAACCGAGGCAGATGAGGTTGGAGTTTATGACAAGTTGGAGCCGCGGACGTTTGGTGAAGGGCAACGGCCGGTGTTTGTAAGACAAAGTAAACGGAGATAGTTGGGTCAGACCTTTGTCCTTGTGTTTCTAGCCGTTTGAGAGTCGAGCATGTCTATAAAAGCTGGCAGCTTGACACACTGACCCGTCAAATCTAAAGGTGGGAAAAGCTGGGGCGACCCAGCGGCATGACGAAGCGTGGTTTCCGAAGCCGAGAAGAAGGGGTCTTTGGTCCGTTACCGTTCCATAGACATTACACGGGCCCGGAAAATGGGGATGGGGAGGTAGAGTAGCCGGCCCCTGCCGGCCTCAAACCACTGACCTCAGAGTAGATCTGAGTAGCAGGTCGAAGTGGATGATGGCCACGTCCCTGCCTGTTCCATACCTGCAGAGAGGATCCCGTCATATTCTCTTCCCACAGGCCAGGTGCATATAATTGGACTGGAACCACAGATGCCCGGGCCCTGGACGTCGATACGTCAAAAGCCGGAGACCGGGGCAGGCCACACGGGTGAAAAACAGCAGAGTGATAACATGGAAAAGGACTCAGTTAGAACAACCCGGCCCCACGAGTTTTCAGTTGCTATGTAGCAGATTGTCCGCTCCACTAGGTGCTGCCCTAGCGTACCCCTAGCCTGTTAGAGGAGAGGTACGTACCTTATATAGCCCTGTCAAGTACTTCTAGTACCGGGTACATGTACTGTCTGGCTTGAAAGAGTACAGTAGGAAGTTGGGGTACAACTGGACAGGGTGCTGGAGGCATCTCGAATCGGTGTTGCATGTGGCATCTCTTGGCGATTCCCATGTACCGTTACGGCACTTGTGGTGCAGGGTCAGGACTCGATGCATGCCCCAGCTCAGGCCCCAGCTCAGTACCTGCTAGTGGGGTGTTGCGAATGTATTTCCATCGATGCTTTCTCGCAGCGTCACTGTGTCGTCTGTTTCTCGATAATCGCATCCTTTACCTGGTGTGATTGAGGACGACGACAACAACGAAACGGATCCATGAAAGCCAAACGACCACCTGCCGTCGGTTTCGGCACCCAAATCGACACTAGCCACATTTGAGATGACATTGGAAAGGGCTGGCGACATATCAGCCAAGTCGGAGACAGCTGGGCATTCCCGACGGCAACAAAACACTTCAACCGGATAGAACACTGCACTTGTCGTGTCTTTGTTAACGGGGGAACCCTGTCCTTATGCCGTCTGAAAGCTTCCTGAATCGGGTCCCTTGGCAGGATCATGGCCCTTTTGGGGTTGCGCTTGAGTAGCTTGGGTCTATTCGGGGTATAACAAACCGACTTATCGAGGTGGATTAGCCGTCAACCTTGGTTCCGTACGTTTCCTTTCGCCGTGGCCTTGAGAGACAGGTCTGGAAACCTAAACAGGATGGAAGACTTGACAGTTGATCTATCACCCAGAGACACTGATGCTTTCCCGAAAAGCTGGGAAAGCGGCAAGAGCCCGAGAAAACAAGGGATTAGCAGCAATCCGGCAGCCAGTCGGGTGGTTAAAAAAAAGGGAGTTCAGCGGTTCATCCGGTTCTCACCTCGCAAACGAAGGGGATGTCTTGAATGGAAAATCGACAATCAGCCTTGGACACACTCTGGCCGCAGTTTGACGACACGGCATGCGGCACGACGTCTCTGGAGCGACGGTGTACGAAATAGTCGCTTGAATATTCTAAGGATATCCCAGCTCCATGCTCTGATATCTCCGGCCGGCCACTGGAGCAGCCGACACCTGGATGAGGCAGTCGGCCGGCGGTGAGTTCGAGCATGTTGCATCCCATATGGACAAGCCGGGACGCCGTCTCCTTTGCTTTGACCGGTTCGACAGGGGGGTCGATGTGAAGGGGGTGGATGAAGTAGACGGGAGTCTTCAGCCGAGGAGCGTCCACAGCCCACATCCAGCGGCACTCGATGGGGGTCAGGACACCCAAGAGACGCGGGTAAAGAGCAACATGCACTAGCCTTAAGGCCCAATATCCACCAATTCACCATCATAGGGTCGGAGGATGGTTTATGGGATGTGCCCACTAGTCTGTGGTGGCCAGTCGGATTTCGACCTGGGAGGATGGTGTGCCCAGGAACGTGAAGAGTCACTCGATGATCTTCTCTTGCCTCTGCCACCCGGCCCGTAAAGGCCATCATGGCGATGGAAGTCCTGAGGTGGTAGACTGGCGATAGCGCTCGGATCCTGTTGAAGGCCGACTTTGGAGAGGAGCCGGGTGAAACGGCTATGACGATATGGTGCTTGTGTGATGGACCACAATGGCTGGCTCGCCTTGCCGGCATGTCTTGGATCTTCGAGATAAACCACGGCGGTGATTCCCAAAGGAGATGCTCGGAGTCTGAGAAAACTTTGCAAGGTGGTAACGTCTTCCCACGGAAGAAGGAGTTCTGAGCACTGACCTTTGCTCTGTTGCCCTCGGTTGGCCGTCGATGATCTGTCTTACACTAGCAGCTTCTCACCGTCACTCCTTCCCACTTCCATCTGGAACACCGGGTGATCACCAGTACGCAGTTTGAGCTCACCCAACATGGCAGGCAAGAAGAATCATTTTCTGTTTTTTCCGTGCGAGTCGCGAGGCGACGACGTAAAGGGCAGGTGCTCTCGGCCTCTAATTCCAGCCAAATACCGCCTAGGCCCAACTAGGAAAGGCACCAGAACTCGGCGAGTTCCTTCCATGTTCTTGTTTCTGTCTTTTGCATTTGCTCCTTCTGGATCCACTATCTTGTTAATCGCTGCTTCAGATTATGCACGTTTCTGTGCCTGGCTTTAATGACGGGAACTCTTGTCCCGTCGTCTCGACCTAATCAAGGGAAGTCGCGCCGCAGTGCTTCCCTGCATGGAGTAAGAACGGCCCGTCATCGGAGTCCTTGCCCTGGAATTTCCTCTTCAAAATATCTAACAGGGCAGGGGCGGGCCTCTACCGTTAAGAGTTCCTTATCCCACCCAACCCCGACTAGGTACAGCACGTGCTGCCCGTGGCTTCCAGATCACGATCTCAACGGTCTCAACGGTCAACCCCGCCGACATCTGCGCCATCAGGGTCAGACTGCGACCGCCCTCCAAACCTGGAACGTCACTCGAACCAGTAGCAAAGGCCACAATGGATCTTCAGATGTCAGCATCGGCCCGACGCGACTGCCCCCAAGAACCAGGCTTGACACACGCTACCATTTATCATGGTGTGTGACGCCATTTTCAAAATGCGATTCCTCCTAGAAGAGGACCCGGAGGAAGCTTAGCAAGGCGACTGCTCATCTTACCTGAGGCACGTGGTGGGGCACCATCTCTGGACTGTACCATCATCTCGAGCATGATGTAGGTATGTCTATGTCGCTTTATCTGACTGAGGTTCCATCATGGTACACCACAGCACGTTCGGACCAGCCCCTTCAGCCTTCCGCTTGACCGTGACACCTCAGATGGGCGTGGGAGATATATATGCGTGGGTGTCATGGGCATGAAGCATGGCCAGCGGTTCTCAAATACCACGGTACGCTGCTAGCTTAACAAGGGTAGGGTAACCGCCGAGAGCACCCCCTGGTGCAGAATCTTCTGAAAAGCTTCTAGCGCCCTTCGCTGACACTTGTCAGGGCAGCCATGATTGTTCCACGAAAGCTTCCACGCAGTAGCTTTCGGTCTGTTCGCACAAGGGGCTCGACGGGCCTCGGGCTCCCTTGCGTATGTCGCCTCATCCTTCCAAGGCATCGCAACCAATGCCAGAGATAGAGAGCCCGTCGAACCATTTCCGACCCATGGTGCCCGTGCTTCGCGGGTTGCACATCGACTGAACATTGCGACTCCGTGAGAGTGGCAGTGTTCGTCACTGTATAGTCCAGGAGTGGTACTGGAAACGGCGCTACACTGTAGCCACATGGTTCTCCCCGTTCGGCACCATTACTCCTTTTGGCACCCCCCAGCTTATTGCTGCTGAGAACTAACAGAACAGTCTGTCAGATGCCTTTTGAGATCGCTCCCACGGCGTCGCACGTCCCTCCAAAGAAATGAAGGCCCACGGCATTATTACGGCGAGAGAGCCTGGTTGCCACCGCTTGCAATTCCATCGCCGGTCAGTCCAAGAGAAGCGAATCCGAGAGCGAATATGCACATTACCTCATTCGAACACGGGCTCAGTCTCTTGCACGGAACAAGAACCTACCCAACATGTCTGCCATGGCCAGTACGGCAGTTTGCAGATGGGCGTGCTGTTCAGTCGATCATCGCCGGCCACCGGCAGCCTGGCCACCGGTATAAGCTCGACTTTCTGCCGCACTGCTGTCCAGCCAATTGGCAAGATTCCGGTCCGTTCTGCTGACTTTAAACTCATGCGCTTCGCCTAGATTTGCATACAGTAGGTGTGATTCATGCGTCCTCCCTAGCCTAGCGAGCTAACCTACACTACGCAGCGACCACACGACTACAAGGCCGTGCGTAAAAGCCTCTTGGGTTGTGAACATGCCCATTTGGCCGTTGAGTAACACGATTCATGGAGTGAGCGTCTGTATAAATGGGTAGGCTGGGCTAACGCTATCAAACATCCACGCTAATCAATGTCTGTGGCATGATTTAGAGCGACAGAGCCGTGGTTGCTGGCTATCTGGAATTTAGCTTCCACCTGGCACCTGCCATCGTCATGGCCCCTGTTCAACTAAGATCTCGCATTCGACGTTCAACGGTACCTGGATTGCATGCAAACCCACCATGTATCTACAGTGTATATGTAGGCCGCTCAAACCGGACATTTCCCCTCAAATTGGCGAGTCTGGAATCTGCAACCCCTTCACGTAAGGTACTACTACGCGTATAGTATCATTGAGCCTTGAACTAACAGCTCTTGTCACTTCGTATGCAACAGTTATTACAACTAAAGCATGACGCCATTACCTAAAATCTTGGGTCTATTCAGCCAATTTTCAACGTTCCCGGTAATCCGAACTTTCCATTGATATTAGGAGAGGAAATTGGCCAAACCTATCATATTACAATATGTTAAGTTAGCTAATGCCGCGAAGATCTGGTACGTCGTCTAAGATGGCCCTTAGCCTCATATGCCGGTACCCGACGTCACGTCAACCCGTTGCACAGTGATGAACGCCATCTCGTAATGGTGGGGAGTTCTACCTACCTCACATACAAAAGGTGTCTCGAAATCTTCCAGTGAGTCCCCATTCACCCTTTCCATACTCCTCACCAAGTCCAGGGCACGGAATCTCTCACTACAAGTTAATTCCAGACAAGAGGTCCGGTGTATGTTTGTATGCTTGCTGGGCCTTGCCAAGAGCAACTCGCCAACTATGATTAGCATTGTGCGCCCTCACAGCTCTTCCTTTGTAAATATGTGTTACTGACTTGCTTATGCAGTTTTCTTTTTTGGGAACTTACAAACAGGGAGAAGGGGGCTATTTCCCGTTGTTCGAATGTTAGTGACTTTATGTGTCCTTGCTTTGTGTAGCATTTGAACCTCTTCAAGGTATTCCATACTTGGTAGGCCAAGGGAAGTTCGGCTCGTAAGCCTATGATCCGTCTGGATATGCCATCGAAGCAAGTGCTTCTAATTGGGGTGCTGCTCATGCTTCCTGCATCTGGGGTTCATTTGTAGCCTCCGATGACCTATAGTAGGCTCGACAATCCTCAACCAATCCTGTTCTTATTGTACCACTATATCGTTTCATAGGTTCAGACTTTACGCTTCTTCCCTCTCTTCATTTCCCTTGCATTTCTACCCGTCCATCCGAACCGTTGAAAAATGATACTCCTCCTCCTGCCCTCCGCCTTCACCTCCTTAGCGGTTATCCACTGCACCCACCCGTATCACTCAACGTCGACGCCACAAAGTTTTTCTTATTCAGTCGGCAAGGGGGAAGGGGGGGCGGGGGGTGTGAGTATTTGCCAAAAATTCACTTGTCACCTTTTGAAGTTCACGAGATTTTGAATCCACCCTCAAAATGCGGTTGGAAGGATCGTCAAACATCATCAGTATTAGTGCCCTTGGCGTGGGGTACTCGGTTTGCTTTCTTCAAAGGCACAGGTCGTACGGTATAGGATATGCTTCAGTGAAGGTGAAGCACAGCTACCCGTACTGTCACGAGATCGACCGGCTCGACGGTCACAGAAACCGCCCGCATGGCTCGCAGTGCACGGGAGCGCACAGGAACTTCCAGATTTGTACGCTCGGATCAAAGCATCATGCCTGCAAAAGAAGTACAAGCGTTTGCTTTATCCAGATGGTATTTCTCCCCAAAACCCAGTGGTACACATATGCAAGGACATATCACAGAAATTTTGAGGTCGCCACATATTTTCAGCCAAGCGGTGAACAGCGTCAGTTTCTTCCATTTTTGTGGTTCCAATCCCTCACATAACCCCTTTTGCGTCTGTTCAATTACCCTTTGCGCTTCCCAACCCAATGAAATTCCGGATTGATGTGCCTTTACTGCTTCGCCTACGCTTCAACCTTTTGAGTGGCTCATTCCGCGGTTTCTATGTAATTGAAGGGAAGAAAACGGTACAACTTGTCACACACGCTTGATGTGACTAATCACATTTAAGATCTATCCTTCTTCAACAGAATACTACCACACCTTCCTGCCTGATCGCACCACACCACCACCTCGAAGAAAACGATGTCTGGCGTGTATGAAGACTGGTACTACGTGCCAGCTTCCATGGTACTATACCACCCTCTTAAAGCGCCCCATCCGTACCATCCGTCCGTACCACTCCATCCACCACCCTACACAGATCACTGTTACGCGCACGGCAAACGACGAAGGAGCATATGTAACGTTCAAAGTCGAGCCACCATCAATGATCATGTCACGTATTTATTCCCTTGCCCGCCCTTATCCTTTCGCTTAGTTCTTACCCAGCACTTCAAGAACAAACCTTGGAGAAATGGGTTTGCCGGGCAGTGGTCTCGAGGAAGCGAGTGATTTTTAACATACTATCTTCGTCCCCCTTCATCAGCGATGTTTCTGTCTATCTCAAAGTTTCCCAAAAGCCTGTTCAGTCACATAAACGACCTGGATCAAGCGGGAAGGCCACGTAGAAGGTGCACTGCGCCAACAAGTTGGAGGGTATAATTTCTGGTCGACTTTGGTATCCCAAACACATTGTACTTCTCTTCCTCTATCTCTTTGAACGAAACTAACGGACTTTCTCACCAATATGACTTTTGGACCAATGACGTGTTATTGTCGCTAACAATTTCCGTGGCATCTACAAGAAATACCTGCAGCCCACGATGATTTAGCACACCTAAAAAGAATATCTTGTATGATTTTACTCTTGGCGCGAAGTCCGTTAGGCTCGCTCGTCCCTGACAAAATTGTTGAGACCTTTGCCGAATGGTCGTAAGAATAAACCGAACACGTTATGGTCAGTACATTATACCTTGGGTATACTCTTACTACGCATCTAAGCGTCTTTATTACACCTTTGAATTTAATTTCTAGGTAATGCCTAGATAAAAATATCCCTAAGGGACTCTAGCCAATGTATTTTCGAATTATTGTAATCCCTATCACAGTTTTGTAACAGCCTTTCTTAACTACAACGAGCGGTATTGGACTGGTTTACTTGCCTAGTTGGTTGATCGCCCGCTAAGGCTACGGCCAATTGCCAAAGGTCTCATCAATTTTGTCATGGACGAGGCTCGGTTAAGGGGATTCAACCCCTACTATCATTCAATCTTAACAATTGGTGGTATTTGTTTCCGTTAATCGACTTGTGCAAGTATGACTCCAGTATAGGAACCAGTCAGTCAGTGCGGTGTCATTGGTGGGCTGAAGAGAAAGATGGAAACTAAGGCTGGGAGAAAAAGAGGGAAGAAAAAAAAAAAGAAAAAAAAAGAAAATGAAAAAGAGCACAGAAAATAACATTGAAGAAAGAGGGTGAGAGAAAACGAGAAAAAAGAAGGAGGGAGAAAAGAGAGAGAACCGAAGGGGATGAGGAGAAAAAGAGATAGAAAACAAGATGGAGAGAGAAATACGAGGGAAAGAGATAAAGAGATGAAAATGTAAAGCATGAGACAGACGAAACCAATTTTAGGAATTCGGAGCGAAAAAAAAAAGGAGAGTGACAAGAACGGGAGAAAAAAAAAAGAGAGAGAGAGAAAAGAAAAGGAGAAAAATAAGTAGGAAAAATAAAAAGAAAGAAAAGAGAAAAAAAAAACCAAAAAGAAAGAGCACAAGCAAAGGGCAAGGAATACTTTTGCATTGTTGACGTCAGCTCAATAAGCTATGTCAGTTGAGCATGCTACTTCATACACTACTAGGAGGACTACTCGCTGTTTCGATACAAAAAAAACGGCATCCATAACACATCGACAAGTAGCGGATAGATAGTCGGAGCAACGTCGGACTTTCGTGGTTTCGGCAACCCCCGAGACAAGAAGACGACAAGGAGCAACACCATGTTTGACTATGTAAGTTATTTAGTATGTTCGCTGAATGATATCGGAATTTCGCTCTTCCTTCCAATGATGTACAGTATCCTTCTTCTTCCTTTTTACAATCACGTTCCCTCATCCTCACCGAGCCACACCAACCCAAAACAATGATACGTAAAGACTTCAGACGCATCCTTACTAATCCGGAAACCCAACCCGATCGTGTAACAGCAATGACTTTCGGAGATTATCACATGTCATCATGGCTGCTCCTCTCCGTCATATGTAGATGCACATAAGAGCGAGTGTATCACTTCCTTCACCCATCCACCACAGCCATCTTTGTATTGGGTTACAATCCCCGGTCTTGTGCCGGGTTTGTGCCGGGTTTGTGCCGGGTTTGTGCCGGGCTTGCGTGTCGCCGGTGCAGCAGCAAGAAGTGCGTAGTCGGCCCGGTCCAGGAAGATCATATTATATTAGCCAGGAAGGTGGTGGAGGCTGAAACAACCCCAAGGCCCCAAGGCCGTGGTTTTGTAAGAGGATGGGCAGGGAAGATAAGTCAGGAAAGACGACAAGGACAATAAATGCACGGTATGTATACATGAAGAGTACAATGTAATGGGGAACAAGGAGCGATGATGGGTGGCGATTGAGTTTAGCATTGCGAGCGAGGAGTAACCCTTCTAGTAGAGAGTGCACTCGTAATCAAGCTTTATCCTCAGGCTCCTTCAACTTTTCCTGTTGCTCCGTCCTCGGCGCAACAGCAAACAAAGGTGGTGCCGCTTCCACTTCTGGCAGCGGTGATACACCTCCCGCAGCAGCTTCTGGCGACTCTGATGCTTCGGGTTCGGCAGCACTGCCATCGTCATCAGCTTCAACGGCCTGGGCATGCTGGTCCTCGGGAATCTTAATCTCCAGGACATCAGACTGCTCGTCCGTTGCTGCGTCGTCAACGATCGCAACGTTGGCGGTATCAACAGCGACAGCCTCGGTGTCATCAGGCTTTACCGCCGCCTCAGGTTCTCCCTCCTTCGCTGGCTCCGCCTCAGGTGTCGCCTCTGGTTCGGGATCGGCTTCGATGGCCTCGTCACCACCCTGCGGCTTCTCTTGGAAAGTGAAGGCATCGGACAGGTTAACCGCCAGGAAAGTCTTGGGCAGTTTCACTCTGAATGAGGACAGTGAGTGTCAGTAATAGTCCTAGTACCATGGTACATCAAGTTCAGGTGGGCTAATGACTTACTGGTGGAACTTCGCCCTTAACGTCTCAATAACCTTCATCCAGTCCGCATGAGCTGTCAAGCTCCTGCGCGGAGCACAGCCAATGCAATGCTTGCTATCAAGCTGGACATCCAGCGGGTCAAAGACGTGACAGCCAGGGCTGATGGTGATCTTGATGCTGTAGTTGAAGGCGGGAGCGCCCGCCGCATCGGCTGGGGGGTCAGCTGGCATTTCGTACAGCTCGAACGAGATCTGCGAGAGGTAGTCGAGCTCAGGGATGGTGGCTCGCTTGATCTTGGTCTCCAGGCCGCCCTCCAAAATGCAGTTCAGCAGGGTGTAGATGTGCGACTCCTTGGTGAAGTAGATGAAGGACTTGGCTTCATCTGAAGCCTGCATTTCCTCGAGGTCCTTGACAATCTCCTTCAACAGGGGAAGAGAGGTCAGGAGTCCGATTTCAAGCTAGATAACGAGAAACATGTTAGTCATCCAATCCAAATAGGAAGGCTATTTCTGAAGACGGGGCGCTTCTCACCTTTTCGCTGTCCGAAATACCATACTCCTGCGGGCAAATGAAGTCAAAGAGGACCTTAGCTAGCTGGTACAGCTCCCGCAAAGGCTCAAAGCGAGCATCTGTCTTGGCCTTGGTTTGGCTGTTGCCCCTGTGGAGGTGGAAGTACCTCTCCGGGAGCTCGGATTCCGGACCTGGCCCAGGTCTGAACCCATGTAAGAACGACCGTCTGCGGAAGATACGCTTGACGGTCTTCGAGTCGATCTTTTCTGCCAACGATGTCCCGTTCTCGGAAGGCTTGTGAGTTTCATTATCGGTGCTCGAAACAGGGGACGGTGGCTTTGCATCCTTGCCTCCGTTAGGGGGAGCCAGAATTCCGTAGTCCTCCTCAAGCATAGTCTTCGGTGGAGTAAACACCCATTCGAGGAACTGACGGTTGTGCAGGGCATCGAACTTCATCGTATCGTAAAGTTCCGAAATCTTGCTAGGGTCAACCTTTTCGCCGTCGCAGAACTCGGCGAACAGCTTCTCCCAACGCTCCTTGAACAGCTCGGCGTCCTCACCACAGCACCATCTGGCCTGGATGCTGTTCACCGCGTTCACCTGTGATGAGCCAAGTGACGACAGCGACGAGCCGGAAGTCTCACTGATCTTCTCCATACTAGGGTTGTTGATCGCATTGAGAGAGTTCACAGCACCGCTGTAAAGCTTGGCGTAGTTGTGCTGCATGACCTTGCGGTGGAAGTTCATGAGCTGGACCACGCGCGTCTGTACCTCAGATGGCTCAGGCATGTTCTCAGGCCAGGCAAACTGGGGCGGCCGCTCATTGCCCTTCCGCAGAAGACCCTTCAACTTCTTCTTCACCTTATCCATCTCGTCCTTGGCAGCGTTTGAGTCGTCAAGAAGGTCCTTACGGATGGTGATAAAATCGGCAGGCAATTCCTTCTTCTTGCAGAAGCTAGCCGCCCAGATCTGAGCGCTAGTAACGACACGACGCTCACTGCTGCTGAAGACGCGGACCTCCTCCAGGACTTCACGATTCATGAGACCAAGATCACTACGCATGCTCTCACCGAGTTCCTGCGCCTGGTAGCGGGCGGAGTGTGTCGGCTCGCCGCCCCACTTCACAATGAGCTGAAGCTTATCCAGCACCAAGCTCTCCTCGGCAGCAGTGAACTTGGACATGGTGACGCCCGACAACGAATCGTGCCTCTTGGCTGGCCTACGAGGCTTGGGCTCACCGTCCTTGTCGACATTGTCACCTTCACCAGGTGCAACATCCTCCTTGGCCTCTTCGTCAAGCTTTTCGCTCTCCTTCCCCTTGTCTTCCTTCTTGGGCTTGTCTTTCTTCCTGAACATTGGCTTGATTTGGACCTTGGTACCAGCCCATCCGCCCTTCTTCACGAGGACGTTGCGGAGTGATCTCAGCTTGACGGGGTCTTCGATACCAGCCTTCAGGGCCACATCAACAGCATCAAGCACGCTTGCCAGCGCCGGCTCACCAATAAGGAGCACTTCTTCTTGGTGACCCTTGAGAAGCTGAATGAAGGGATCTGTGTGGAACGTAAACTTGTACTTCTGCTTCGGCGTACGATCAGCATGGCGGATGACAGACACCACACCCTTGAGCTTCCAGCTAGGCTTGGGAGGAGGCGGCGGCGGCGTCTCCTGTTGCTCATGCTCAAGCTCCTGTTCAGCAATAGCGATAGAAGCGAGCGAAGGGGTAGTGGGTAGCGTTGATGGCGCTGTGGGTGGTGCACTTTCTCCGTACTGGCTGGTGCGCGGGCTGCTCGGCTTGGTTGACAGCTTAGAGACAATCGAGGTCTCTGACTTGACGTGCCGCGGCGCATCGTGGTGTCTGGCATCCGACCTCTGCTTGTCCAAGCTCGCCTTGCCCTGGGCTGCCGCCAATGCGCTGAGTTCCTTCTCCTTATTGATGAGGGCTGCGCGAGCGGCAAGAGGATCGGTCACCTCGGAGATGGCAGGCGACGGGCATGGCGGAGTCATTCCACCCTTGCGCTGCTTCTCGTTAATAAACATTTCCCTGAGGATTTTGGCGCACTGGTTGTAATAATCCTCATTATCTTTGACGAAACTCCAGCCGTTCACGTCAATGACATAGCTCTTGCCCCCCGCGCGTAATAAGTCGAAACCGCAAACGCGTTGTCCGAATGCTGTGCTGATTTTGCTCGCAATTTCCTTTTCCTCGTCGCTCAAGGCTGTGACATAGCGGACCTCTTTTCCATGCGTATTTCTTCGCACGACGCCATCCACAACGGGTGACTTGCGAGTCTCAGCGTGGCAGTATGTTGGTCCAACGGTATACGCCTTCACGTCCTCGGCGTTATCGACCTGCATGAACTTTTCGTAAATGAAACTCTCGTCGGGCTGAGTGATGCACCTCGGCACGTTGAGATCCTCCACATATTCACTGCTCTTGTTGCCGATCTTTCGGAAAAGCTTCCTTGCACCACCGCCAGCGTAGGAAGGGAAGTAGATAATGATATTATGGTCTTCACCACTCGTGGGCTTCTCGACAAACGGCTTTTTGATCAGCGTTCCGTCGACAGAGAGAACATCGCCGTTTTCGAGGAGCTCGATCTTGCGCGGCGCGACCTTCTTGGCGTGCTCTGGATCCGTATTAGTCGGCTCAAAATGTACACCGCTGACGTCCTTGATGAGCTTGCAGATGTCGGGAGTCAAAAGGGAAGGGCCACCGTCCCGGTTCACTTCTATGCGCTGAGGGGTGGGGACACTGATGCGGTCCAAGAGGCGAAGGCAGAGGCGGCGGTCCCAGAGTATCTTTTGCATAGGGACATCGTTAACGCAAAAGGGCTTGCGTGCCTTGACGTAGGCGATGGCTTTTTCAAGGGGGAAGCCGTCGGAGTAAAACGAGATTAAATAGTCGCACATAGGCCAGTTTTCGACCTCTGCATTACCGCCAAACAGTTAGTCATTGTTTCGTCCGTATAGATCCCGTAATAGCGCAGGGTTGACGCACCTTCATCAAGAATAACTTTATCGCCAAAAACACAAACATCAAATTCGCCGTTCTGAATCAATCGGTTCAGAATATTTCTGCTGGGCTTGCTTCTCGCCTTCACATCCAAGGCACACACACCGATAACACCGTAGGGCGCAGGCTTGTGCTCCTCCTTGGGAGGCCGGTGGTCATGGCCTGATACCACTCTTTCACCATTGGGACTCTGACCTCCGCTAGCAGCGGTACTACCACTGAATCTGCGCTTAGCCCTGCTCCTTGACCTGGGTGGAATCGCTCGCGGTGTAGGTGTTGCGCCGTTAGCAACAGCAGTGTTCACAGGAGCTGGAACACCGTGGCCGTGAGCCTGCGAATTATGGTGATGGTTTCCCCTGCTCTGGCCATTCTTGAGCATGTCGCCTATCTGCTGAGAATGCGATTCCCGCGGCGAGAGCTGGTGGGTGCCTGGCGCGCCTTGGCTTCCCGTTGTAACAGTGGTCGTCGAGACGCTGGCTTCTGCAGCCTGGGCGGTGCCGGCAGGTGGGATGACTCCCGATTTGGAGGGGGCGGAGGAAGACATGAAGCCTGTTACCACTCGGACAGGGCCGGTGGCGCCGTTGTTGCTGCCGTTTTCGGAACTGGGAACACCACGGGCCGAAGCCAGAGAGTACATGGACGAAATACTCTTTCGCTTGTTGCTGTCTGTTTGGCTGTACTCGGAGCCAAAGAAGGACGAGTTTCGGCGGCGAGAGTGGTAGGGGTATTCGCGTTGGGTTGGGGTAGTGGGATTCTGCAGAGCGGGATCGGGGAGTTGGCGTTGTTGTTGAGGTGATTGGGGTACGGGGACGTTGCCGTTCGTGTTACCGGTCCCGGGGCGTAGACGGGGAGTCTCCGAGTCTTCGATAATAGCTGAACCGGAATTAGTGGCGACGCTAGTGGAGCCGGAATGGTTATGACTCTGACCTTGATTCTGGCCGTTATCGCCGGCGGCAAATGCAAGATCTCGGGGAGAAAACAAGGGTGGGACCGCGGAGGCGCTGCCAAAGCTGCCGGGCACATGTACTCCACCTCCCAAGTCCGAGTATCCCTGACTATTGTTTGCGTCACTCCAGGCGTCCGAGATGAAGGAGCGGAATGAGTTGGACGATTCGCGGCGGCTGTGCGAGAGCGACGTGCGCGGGCTCTTAAGTGCTAAAGACGACGATGCTTGCGGCAGGGCGGCGGGCGGGGGCATGGACAGATTGGCTCGATCAGCGTTGGTCTCGGTGGTGCCGGGCTCGACGTGTCTGCTCTTGCGGCTAGCGATGCTGTTGGCAAAGGAAGAGGCGAGACTGTGAGAGAGGGATCGTCTGGTTTTGGCCCTTCCGTTCTGGCTACCATGGCCATTGCCGCTGCCATTGTTGATGGGGATGGCGCCGGGGACTGCGATGCTCGAGGAAGGCGTGCCCGCCATGTCTTCGGTTTCTTTGACAGGCACGTCCAAGCCGCCGGTTTCTGCTTCTGGTGTTGCGACAGGAATGCTGGGGTCCTGGTCCGGATGGGTGAAAGAGGAAGCTTCGCTGTCGGCGGACAGTCTCGTATCGAGGGTAGGACGATCCGCTACTTGAAGGGCTTCCATGGCTGCTGCGGGAAGCTGCAGGTGCAGCCTATCGATTTATATATGATCGGCGATAGCAGTGCAGTGGTGGTGGTCGGATGGACTGGACTCGATGTTGGGCGTCGCTTAGATTGGGAGAAACTGGGAACTGCAGTTCTTATTTGGTGGATGTTTAGACGAGACCGAAAAAATAAGTTAGATCGATTGGGGCCCAATGGATTGACAGCCGCAAGTGTCGGCGATGGGAGATGGGGATGTCAACCTACCTTTGATCCTTTTTCTTTTCTTTTGTCCCAGATAGATTGATCGACGTAGCCAAAACCTTTTAAGCTGTCATCCAAGCACAGCTAATAAGCACAACATGTAATCATTGATATACCCATTGGTACACAACTGGACAAAAGTGGATAGTTTTGTGGCGACACGGGGAGGGACAAGAGCCAGGTAGCGCAACCTTGAATGATGCCCAGGGGTTGTTTGCGCGGGGCCAGCTCAAAAAAAGGGCAAAAAAAAAAAAGAAAAAGAAAAAAAAGGGAAAAAGGCGGCACGAGGGGGATTTCCGTAAACGGACCCAGCAATACTACCAAGACTCTGGTGCAATGGGGCGGATCCGGATGCACTTAGTCAGAATTGGGACTCTACACGTACCTCGGGTTAGACATAAACAACGGAACCTATCTGGTGATCGACAATGATGGGTACTGAAGAGCCCATTGGGACTTATCCCAGCTAACTAGAATATACCATGACTGGCGACTACCAAGTTTCTCTCTTGTTAACCTTGCTGGTATGAAATAGCCAAAGAGAAGGTCCAGAGGACAACTGGAAGTGAGCCGTGAAATGGAAAGCCGAGGGTGGGTGTCATTGCGAACTGGATGGTGTGGTGGACGAGGTGGGTTCGATGGACGGGATGACGCCTGCGTCCAGCATTCCACGCTGCGTGACAACTGAAGCTGACAGGGGACGTGCTTTGTTTCACAAGCCTGAGCTTTGCCCAGTTGGCGGGGCAGATGGTGGGGTTTGCAAACTACTACACTACGCAATAAGTCTTACAAGTATAAAGTCTATGGTATATAGACTTTTATGTTCGACTTTGAATCTCCATCATAAGGGGAAGCATGAAATGTAGGATACAGTAATATTGTTTCACTGCAAGGAATCGTCCACCAACAGATGTACACAGTAAAACGCCTACCGCGTTTGAGGGACAGTGCATCTGTGAAGCATTGCAAGGAAGGTGTCTCCAGTCTCGATTCTCTTTTCAACCCCTCCCTTCCCAGAAAACCGGAGATAGTTCTTGAGATGCCTGATCCAACCGCAAAACATACTCTGGGCATCCACGATGGTCAATTGATCCGGATTACACCACATTTTAATGTTAATGAGCATCAAGTTGAACTCCATCGTAAAGGTTAAAGACGGGATGGAGAACGGTAATCCCCGTAAAAGCTGCAAATGCGGCCGGGATTGCATGCAGTGAGGTTCGTACACAGTGCCGGATTTAAGCTCTGTGGGTCCTAACCAGACGGCTGCCCCACATGCGTCCAGCTTTCATGCTACCCCATATGACAAGGCAGACCAATCACACAGTGCTCTCAATTGCCTGCCCCAACTGACCCCAAACTGTGGCTGAAAATTTCTGGTCCACCGCGACAAGGCTACTATCATCGAAAACTTCGACTGCGACTTTCAAGGCTTTGCAAGGCATTCGCGAACAAGCAAGACATCGTGGTAGTTGGCAAGCACATGCCACTCGACGACATCATGCCGCATTCCGATCGCGAAATCACATCCACCAAGCGGCAGAAGCTCAATGCCTCTGTCGTCAAGTTCAAGGCGCCTCAGAAGAAGAAGGGTTCCTCCATCTTTGCTCCCTTCAGAGTACGTCTCTACCAAGTTTGCGGTGGCTGCTGAGTATAAACTAGATATACCAGGTCGCATGGAAGTCATGAAACTAACAAAGAACTCACCACTCATAGACTGTAGGCTTGGTATCTCCAACAAGCGTCCCCTTTACGTCCATCCCCCTCGGCAAGACTACCTTCCAGATCACCACCTCCGTCGGCCGCTCCCTCCAGACCTATGACCTAAAGAGAGGTCTCAACCTCGTCTTCGTTACCCGGCCCCAGACTCCCGCCGACATTACCGCGACAAATGCTTGGAAGGAGAAGGTATACGCCGCTTGGGGTAACCCTCAAAATGGCGAGTCCCAAGGTATCTGGGTCTTCCAGCGCGGAAAGAAGGTAGCTGAGCTCGAGCTGCCCGCCGACCTCGACCAGCCCATCAAGCAGATCCTTATCTTCGGTTCCTGGATTGTTGCATGCGCCCAAACCCGCCTCGAAGTATGGAAGTCGGCCACACTCGAACACTACACGACCATCTTTTCCGTTGCCGCAAAGAAGGGCGACAACGAGCTCACTGGTGGCGTCGTCAACATGCCTACCTTCCTCAACAAGATCCTCGTCGGTCGCAAGGACGGTTGGGTAGAGATCTGGAACGTCAGCACCGGCAAACTCATCTACACCATCCTTCCGCCCTCTCCTGACGCCGGCTCCGTCACCTGCATGGAGCCTACCCCGGCACTTTCGCTTCTCGCCATCGCATACTCGAACGGCCCTCTCGTCATCCACAACGTCCTTACCGACAAGTCCTCCCTCAAATTGATGGCCGGATCCGAACACGCCCCCGTTACAAGCATCTCCTTCCGAACCGACGGTCAGGGTGCTGGTCAAGATGGTACAAAAGACGGTGTCATGGCTACCGCGACAAGCATTGGTGGAGATGTCACATTCTGGGATCTCAACAAGGGCGGCAGAGTGATGGGTGTGCTCCGGAGCGCCCATAACCCGCCATCACACACCGACAAGACTGTGCGCGGAGGTATCAGCAAGGTCGAGTTCCTCCCAGGACAGCCCGTTATCATGACCAGTGGTTTGGACAACTCGCTCAAGTCCTGGATCTTCGACGAATCGCCCTTCTCGCCCGTTCCCCGTATCCTTCACATGCGCAGCGGCCATGCTGCCCCCGTCAACTGCCTGCAATTCTTGCCAACCGATTTTGATGGCGCCGAAGCTGGCAACAAGTGGCTTCTCAGTGGTGGCAAGGACAGGAGTTTGTGGGGCTGGAGTTTGCGCCGCGATGGCCAGAGCTCCGAGCTCAGTCAGGGTGCTCTTCGCAAGAAGGCCAAGAAGGTTGGTATTCTTGCCAACACCGCCCTCGGTAGCCACGGCCCGTCTACAACTCTGGACGACCTCAAGGCTCCCGAGATCACATGCATCGCCTCCTCGCTCAACCGCGATGGTGGTATGGGCGCTCTGCCCGGCAGGCAGGTTATCTGGGACAAGGGCAACGACAAGAGCAGGCCGACCAAGTCTGAGCTTGCTGCTATGACCGGCTGGGAAAGCGTCGTAACAGCGCACAAGAACGACCCCTGGGCTCGCACCTGGTTCTGGGGCCGCAAGCGTGCTGGTAGGTGGGCGTTCAAGACCGGTGATGGCGAAAACGTTTCTACCGTGGCTATCAGCCCCTGCGGCAGTTTCGCCCTTGTTGGCTCCGTCGCTGGTAGCTTAGATATGTTCAACCTCCAGTCCGGCCGTCACAAGCAACGCTTCCCCTCCCGACTCACTCCCGCCCAGATGCGCCAGTTGAAGATGCAACAACTCAAGGCGCTCGACAAGGTGAGCCAGCTCGAAAAGCGCGCCTCCTCCAAGACCTCCTTTGCCCCCGGCGCGGGCAAGCACACCAAGTCCGTAACCGGCATCGTGGTCGACCCGCTAAACCGCTTCGTGATCTCCTGCTCTCTCGACGGCACCGTCAAGTTCTGGGACTTCGTCACGGGCAACCTGGTGGACGAGATCGACTGGGCGCCCATGGTGCAGATCACGGGCTGCCGCTACCACGCCGGCAACGACCTGATCGCCTTCGCGTGCGACGACCACTCGATCCGCGTCGTCGACATCGAGACCAAGCAGACCATCAGAGAGTTCTGGGGCTGCCGCGACACCATCAACGACTTCACCTTCTCCAACGACGGCCGGTGGATCGTGGCCGCCTCGCAGGACCGCGTCGTCCGCGTCTGGGACCTGCCGACGGCCCATCTCATCGACGCCTTCCGGCTCGAAAAACCCTGCACCGCCATCGCCTTCTCCAGTACGGGCGAGTACCTCGCCGGCGCCACTGAGGGCGAGCTGGGCGTGCACATATGGACCAACAGGACGCTGTTCAAGCACGTGCCGACCAGACAAATATCCGAGAAGGACATTGCCGAAATCTCGGCCGGACCTACCAGCTCAGGCGAGGGCGGTCAGGGTCTCATCGAGGCGGCGTTCGAGGAAGAACAGGAGGACGAAGAAGACGAGGGCGTGTCCGCGCCGGTCCTCGACCAGCTCAGCGCCGACATGGTGACGCTCAGTTTGGTGCCCAAGAGCAGGTGGCAGACGCTGCTGCACATCGACCTTATCAAGCAGCGCAACAAGCCCAAGGAGCCGCCCAAGGCGCCCGAAAAGGCGCCTTTCTTTTTGCCTTCGCTCCGTGATGGGACGACGAACCCACTGCTGTTGACGGAGGGCGAGAAGAAAGATGAGGAGGAGAGCCGAATTTCGAGGTTGACGCAGCTCGAGACGACGAGGACGTATCAGGCGTTTACGGCAAAGTTGTTGGAGGGTGCTGAGACGGGTGATTGTAAGTTTTCTTTTTCCTCTCTTTACCGCCCCATCCCCCCTTTCCTTTCCTTTTATTTGTTTATTAACGTTCCCCGCAACAGACACCCCCTTCATCACCCACCTAAAATCCCTCTCCCCCTCCACCGCCGACCTCGAACTCCGCTCTTTATCCACTGGCCTCGACTCTGAGTCTGACGACAACGAACTCCTCCACTTCATCCGCGCCATGACTCAACGCCTCGCCCAACGCCGTGACTACGAGCTCACGCAAGCGTGGATGACGGTTTTCCTGAGGTTGCACTTTGACGTGATCATGGAGAGCGAGACGCTGCTGAAAGAGCTGGGCAAGTGGAAGGAGCAGCAGGAAAGGGAAAAGAAGCGGTTGGATGATCTTGTGGGTTACTGTGGTGGTGTGGTTGGGTTTTTGAGGAGTCCTAGGACGTAAGTCTGTTGGATGGAGTGAGGATGTAAATGAGGCTGGAGGTGAGGACCGGGGTTGTGAAGGTGCTTGCTTGCGAGGGCGAGGGTTTGCATAGTGATGGTTCGTTGTGACATATGAGCGGATCTCTATCGTATTTACACATAGTTTTATTTTCTTGCTGGGATGGAGGGATGGGGAAGATGGGATAAATAAAAGAGTGATATCCAATACCAGACGGATCGTCTTAACTGGCTTTTGCATCGTTTTCTATCAATCATGAGCTTGGTGATCTGTTTAAGTTTCATGTCTCAAAGTTGAAAAGAAGGTGTTTGCAACTCGTACTGACCGCGAGCCAGGTTACCGGATGGTTATAGGACACTTTGCCAAAGGAAACATGTTTGAAACGCGCATGGTTGTCGACTGGTTACAAGATACTTCCGATAGTAATTGACTGGTTTTGACCAAGCTCCATTTCCATACCTTTTTTTCCTGTGACAGTCGCTCTTTCCTTCCTTCTTTCTTTTTTCTCTCCTCCTTCCTTCTCTTCGTTTCTTTCTTTTTTTTCCTTCTGTCGTTTTCTTCTAGGTGTTTGACTTGATGTTTCTCATTCTACCTTGTTTCGTCGGGACCTCTTCGGGACTTCTTGGCAGGTCTTCATCTTTCTCGATTTACCGACACTTTCATGAACCGATCATCTGTCACAATATAATGAGTGTCGCCGCGAATTGGCTTGGAAGTGATACCGATACAAAGTAACCGTAATTTAACGCAAATGAAGTAACAGAGACTATGCTAGAGAAGCTAAATACGCCATGTAGATAATAAATTGCTGTTGCTGTAGCTAACAATGTCTGTGTGGTTTGTTCTGTTTGTTGTGTGTTTTGTTTTGTATTGTATGGGGGAAAAAACTTATTATGGCTTTGAGTTTAGTAGTGATAACTTGTAATAAAGACTTTAATTCTCCCACCACCTCACCTGACCTCCTCTCACTTCCAAGCCACTACATTCCCACTCCTTTCTTCCATCTCTGATCCCTCTTACAACAACCAAAAAAAAAAAAACACGCAAATACTTACATGCAAAAGAGTGAGAGAAAACTCAAGGACAAAGAAGAAACAGGTTGCAGGAGCAACTGGAACTTCAACGCATCGGTCTTTTCTCCTTGCTGGCCGGGCCAACCTTGCCATCACCAATGGTCAGAACCTACAACTCTCACCAAAACACCAAAGATACTGCCAATCCCACTGAGTCGCTCAATCCTTCTCCTCTCCTCAGCCCTAAACAACCTCTCCTCAGAATCAAGCATTGTCAATGGTCCACCACCGGTCGATGAGGAATCCTAATCCTAGTTCCCTCCCTCCCAGCCGACCCAGCTCCTGGGCATGACTCTCCAAATCTTGACCTCGCCACTCCTCAAATCATCAAGCTTGAAGCTCTCGACCTTGACCTTCTTGCTCTCCCTGCCCTGCTCCCACACCCTGACCTTCTTCTTGGTGCCATCCCACTCGGCCACGATACCGACGTGGTCCGGCTTGCCGACCTCCATGCTATACTTGGCATGCATGGCGCCGTGCTTGCCCTGGAACTTTGCGTTTCTGATGGAGATGATGTCGCCGGGACGGATCTCGTCGTTCTGGGTGGTGCTGGCGTTGGCCAGGTTGGAGTACACCAGGGCGCCGTAAGCGCGCGTGCCGACGGGCAGGAGGGCGTCCTTGAAAGGACGGAGAAGCTCGTAGATCAGCGCTTGGGGAGTACCGTCGCCGACGACGGTGTCCTTCTTGCCGGACACGGCCTCGCTGATGGCCCGTCCAAAGCGCTCGTAACTCTGTTCAAGCTGGTCTTGACGCAGGGTGCGGGGAGGGGGTTCGTGGCGCTGCTCAAGCTCGACGTCGGACGGATCATGAGGGTTGAAGCGGACGGTGATCACGGTCTGGGAGTAGTCCTGGAACAAGACGTAAATGTCCCGGGTGACAATAGTCTTGCCGGAGTGGGGATCAGACGCGGTAGACTCCTCAGACTCAAAGAGGATATCTTTGCGTCCGTGAAGCGGTGGAGGAAGGCTGTTGGGCTGTAGCCACCAAGTCGACTGGCTGGTGAGGTCGATGTCATTGGCAACGAAGCCTGATTCCATCGAGGGCCGCGTCACATCTACCGACCGCCGGACATTGGAACGCGCAACATCCATCGACTGCCGGGTTGATGGGCGGCCACTACTGGGAGGCGCCGGGGGAGGAGCCCTTGGATTTTGAGGGGTTCCGTGGAAAGGAGTCTCAGGAGAGTATGGCTCAGACAGAGGCGAAGTAGGCAAAGGGAATGACGGTATCGACGATGTTCCGTGAGTCGGCGATGAGTAGTTGTAAGGGTCGAAGTCTCCTTCCTCGTATCTAGGCATCTCTTGCGTCGGAGGAGGTGGAGGGGCCGCACGTGGCACGTCGACAGACTTACGGCTCTCTACTGGAGACATGAGTGGAACAGGAGGGGGGCCGGCTCTCGGTGGTGATGTCGGGGGAAGAGGAGGTGGGCGGGAAACGGGTGAACGTGGCGACACGGGACCGTCAAAGCTCGCATCACGTTGGTGAGACTTCAACGCATCCTTATGGGGAACAGAGGACGCAATATCCGTATCGTAATCCCCTTCGTACTCGGTAACCTCTTCTTCCACTTCATTATCGCCAGTGGCCCTTCCAGGAGACAAAGGCTGGCGCTGGTGGAATGATTCCGTGGTCGGCGTCCTTGGAGGCGCTGCCGGGGGAGGCGGGGGAGGAGCCCGGTTTACGGGGACCATACCGGGAATCGGAGGAGGCAACCGACTTTCACGCTTGGCTGACGGTGAAGCAGGAGGGAGGGGAGGGGATCGAGGAGATGCCTCATAGTACGACTGACGTCTGCCCTGTGAAACGCCTGGCGAGGTTGGGGGTGATACTGGGGGAGGGGCCATCTGCGGTGTCGGCGGAGCAAGAGCCGGAAGGGGCGGCGGCGGAGCCCGAGTTGTATGCGACGTCTCGCCAGCGCGCGGAGTATCAGACTCATCCTGGGGTCTTTCCGAGAGCTCGTCATCTGATGCAGAGCCTTCACTGGGCGAGAACGTGGCCGATGCAGTCGGGGGAGGGGGAGGCGGACGGGCTGAACCAGGTTAGTAAGTTATTTACAGCTATCGTCAACGAGAAGCTTACCCTCGGTAGGAACAGGGGGCGGAGCTGGTCTTCCACCGGGCACAGGAGGTGGTACCCCGGGATCCCTCGAAGGCACTGTCATTCAAGTTAGTATCGTCAGTTGGCAAGGCCACTAAGGGTCTGAGACTTACAAGACGGAGGTGCCTGATGCGGCGTTGGGGCTTCAGTCTCCTCCTCTTCCTCTTCCTCCTCTTCAGACGCCGGCTGTTCCGGTTCGGCCTGCTGAGGACGACGAGTGGGCGGCGGCGGCACATGCAAGGGCGAACGGGGCTCCTCGACTTCGGGGGAACGCACAGGTTCCGGTGCCCGGGACATACCAGGGAGAGCCATCATGGTCGGGATAGGAGGCGCACGCTGAACCGGGGAAGTGGGCTGTTCTTCGGATTCCTCCACCTTCTCAGGAACGGGCTTCTTCTTCTTGGGCAGCATAGGAGGCGGGCCGCCGAAGAGGGAGATACCAGGCATTCCGGGCAAACCCATGCCGCCAGACATCTTGGCCATTCTAGCACGCAATTCCTCCCTACGCCGGACCTCCGGGTCAATCTCTTCTTCCTCTTCTTCCTCCTCCTCGTCTTCTTCGTCCTCTTCCTGATCAAGCTTGGCATCTTCCTGCTTAGCGGCAGTAGCAACATGCTTGTGCTCTTCAACCTCCTCCTTTTCAGTCAGATCTTCTTGTCCCTCCGTTGTCTCACCGGCGCCAGACATGTCGGCCTCGTTGCCATCATTGGGCTCAAGACCGAAGTTTGACTTGCGCCTGGGTGCTGGCGCGCGTGGTTGGTGAGCCTCATCCACCGACTTTCTTACAGTTTCTTCGGTGTCGTGTCTTTCGAGGGGTACCGCGGCGGGTTCGCCCTCCTCGGCGGCTTCGTGGGTCTCAACCTTCTTCTTGACGGGCTTCTTGGGCTTTTCCTTCTTGGCCTCATGTCGAGCAGCCGTCTCCATCTGCTGCTTCTGCAGAAGGGCCAGGCGCTCCTTGAGACTCAGCGGCTTCGGCTGATCCTCCTCACCTTCTCCCTCGTTCGAGGCAGAGGCAGTGGCAGGGACGAGACCTGCCTTGGCAGCATTCTCTTGGGCTTGAGCCTCTTGTTCCCTGATCTCCGGATCCTCATCACGGCGGTAGATCTTGGCAACAGGGGCTTGCTGGGGAGGAGGAATGTAAGCGTTCCTACTGGGAGGAGGCGCAACAAAGGGCTTCTTGATGAAGTTGGCGCCAGAGCTCAAACCGGTAGGCTTAAAGGGGGCAGGGGGAGGGGCCGCAGCTTTGTTGAAGGCAGCAATGCGATCCTTGAAGCTCGAGGGTTTCTCTGCGACGGGGGGAGGGCCGCTGGGCTTGGATTGCTGCTGTTGCTGTGTAGGGGCGGGCTTGGGAGGCGGAGACGTCACTCTCGGAGCTTCGGCAGGCTGCGGAACTGCCTGCGGAACTGGCGGCGGAGGAGCGGATGCCTGCGCGGGCGGAGCGGGCTTGGGGGCCGGGGGTTCGGCAGCTGGTGCAGGTACAGGCGGAGCGGCGGAAGCAGCAGGAGTAGGCGATGGCGAGCGCACTGGTTCAGGAGCAGGCTCAGGCTCCGGGGAGACTACTTGGTCGGGAGCGGCGACATGCTCAGGCTCCTGCTTGGCAGCACGGGTTGGTCTTGTTGGGCGGGGCGGAGCTTGGGGTTCGTAGCGTTCGACGAAGTTGCGAGGGAAGATGCCCTCTTGCTTGACACCGGCATCGTCGACGTATTCTCCGCCATACCAATCGGCGTCCTCCTCGTCGGTAACGGTAATGATCTGGCCGGCGGGGAAGTTGAGATCGTCCTCGTGACCCGAGGCGTACTCGAAGATGGCCTTAACCTTGAACAACGACATGATGAAGCTGCAGTTGGGAAATCAACCCAAGCGGTCGGAGTGTCGTTGTGTCGAAGTCAAGGTAAGATCGGGGGGAGTTGCCTGAGTGGGTGCGGGGCGGGCCCTGCGCAGGAGGCAGCAGCAGTAGGTAAGCTGCAAACAGACGTCGTCCTAGCGTCAGGTAGGTAGGTAGCACGAGTGTCAGTTGCTGGAAGCAGAACGGTAGATAGATGGTGTCAAAGTCGTCTTGTTGAAGCGCGGATGGATGGCGACAGCGAAGCCCATGTGTTGGAGATTCGGTTGCCGGAGACCCGCCACTTTGATGAAGCTTGAAGTGGAAGTTGAAGAGAGAATCGAAGGCTTGTTGCAGTGAATCAGGCCTCGGGATGACGCGGGGGAAGAAACACCTCGAGCAGCGGACCGGGAAGCAGCAGTGACAGCACAGGCGGCACTGGCATTGATCGATGAGCACCTGGGACGACGCAAGCGCACCCAGGCAGCGCATTGAGTGCATCAGGCGCTAGGCGGGCACCTCTCTGGATTGGACAGTGCTAGCCAACTACACTACAGGCCGTCCCTGCTGTCGCACTGGGGGGCAGCATCAAGTGTGTTTCCACTTCACAATATTGCTGCGCCGCTGGGTCACTGGACTTGCTCCGAACTCCGTTCTCTTTCTCTTTGATGGTCACCCAAAGTCATATGCCCGTCTCGTATCGGAGACTTTGTGAGATGCTGCTGCCAGGTCTCTGCTTTGTGGTCTCTTGACCGAGGATGTACTGTGCAATACCGCAATGTGTTCAACGTACTTACACAGTCAAGTTAGGCTGATCCCACTAGCTCCAGCTTCGACGTCAGCACCTGTACTGACTATGGGGCATTTCATGCACACTTCAACTCGACATTACATCTTTCAATACCCCGACATTTCGGGAAAGGATTCAATCTGCACATTACAGATATCTGATGCTTGAGACCGAGCATGATGAATCAAGTAGAAACAGGAGGTTCGAGATGCACGCATACACATTGCGGGAAGAGCTGGGATCATGGCTTACATGAATGCGATGGATCATGCAACCTATCAATCTGTTGCTCGTGTTTTGCTGTGTAACATCTGACCCAGAGAGTGGGAGATGAAACCGAGGGAGGGACATGCGGTAGTCCCAAACATGGAGACACTCGTCTTGTTCAATGGCAACCAAACCAGCTTCATCAACCAACCGTATCCTTCATGGAAAGAAAGCACTGCCCTCCCCAACAATGAGGCAGTACACTACGCCGGATGCTAGGTATGAGACATGGGTTGCTCCCTTTCTGAGCTCTTCGGTGGAGGCAGCTCAAGATTGCGCGTGGGGCTCATTTGCCAATACTGTATTGCCTGCCGCAACCTGAGCTTTGGATGATTATCTTATCGGCCATTCCATCATCGCATGGAAGCTTTTGGATGTTTCAAACAACGACTTTGAACATTGCCTCACAGGACGTCAGCAACAGTTTGCGACCGAAGCCATAAAGCCTCTACCGACCTCTCAACTCAACAAAACCCAACTCGGTTCAAAAACTTGCGCACGCTATTTGGCAAATAACACCAAACACCAGCCAAAATGTCCTCATCAACCCCCTCCAAACCACCAAAATCCATCCTCAAAAAAACCACCCACCAAACTGGCTTCTCCCAGTTACCCTCACCCACCGAAACCTCAAACCAGCAGCGCGACTACATCCCCGCCCGCCCCCTCCCCGTCTCAATCCCCGACCTGTCCTCCCTCCCCACCGAACAGCGTCTCGCCCACGAACAAGCCCTCCTCCTCCAACGCTTATCCCAAACCGAGCTCAAGCCCGCCATCCCCCTCGAAACCATCGAACTCCTCTCCTCCTTCCCCTCCCTCCGCCCACCTTCTTTGCATCCCATCAACAACCTCCCCCTAAGCGCCGCCAACCCTCCCCCCCACGACGTCACCCAGTTTTTGCGTCTGGTAGCCGACTTCACGCCCATGGAATATTTGGAATTAATCGAGGAGCGCAACTGCCTGGGTGCATGCGGGTACGTGCTCTGCCCCCGCAAGAGAAGGCAATATGAGGGGGAGTACAAGATTATTATGCGGACGGGAAACATTGCGAGGACAGAGGATTTGAATAAGTGGTGCTCGGATGAGTGTGCGGTTAGGGCGCTGTACGTGAAGGTGCAGTTGGATAATCCGAGTTATGTGACGGATTTGGAGACGGGGAGGAGGGTGGTTAAGGTTGAGTTGAGGGAGGAGAAGAAGCCGGCGGCGGCGGCGAAGGCTAGAGAGGATGGGAAGGAGAAGGAGGAGGAGAAGGCTAAGGACGAGGCGACAAGCATCAAAGAAGCGGAGGAGAAACTGGCTGCTGACCTGGCGAGACTGGATCTCAACAGGAAGGCCGAGATTTCGGACAAGGCTGCGCAGATGCAGAGGGACGCCGACGCTTTGGCGGTTGAGAGAGGCCATGGCGGCGGGAAGCTGGACAGGCTGCTAGCCGGTCAAGGTGTTGAAGTTACGATCCGGGAGAAGCCAACAACAGGTCCGGCAAAAGCACCGGATCACACGAAGGCGTCTTCTACGTCTCGGAAGAAGGGCTCGCAAGATGCCCATCATATGGTTGAGGGTCATAAGCCTACGTTCGGCACTGATGCCAAGAAGCAGGAAGCTGCGAAGAAAGATGGCAGCGAGAGCGAAAGCGAAGGTACCGATGATGATGATGATGATGATATTAATGACTATCTGTCGGGACGCATCCAAATATCGATGTAATCCAGGCAAGGAAAGACATTTACGTTGGGATGTAGAATTTGGGCAGAACCTGTACAGACATGGCATTTACAGATCAACGATGTTAGAGATACCCACCTAGAGTTTACTACTGTTCATTAGGCCAACCAAGAACGTGAAGCCTATGTAGCATACCCAGAAGGGCGTTTTATGGTTGTCCAAGCCCCGGACATAAAAACGCTGCGAGTTAGCATATCACCAGACTTGGGGGGGGGACCTTGATGGCGTTGATCCAAGAACTGGTGGCGGAAGCGAACTCCCCTCCTAGCACTTGTTCCGAACCACACCGTCAAAGCCCCGACACAGCCCCTCACCACGATCACCACAGAGCATATAAAGCACCACAATCCCATGCGAGGACGGGAAGAGAATTGGCAATCAAGCGTCGTCCCCGGCATTACACCAAGAGAGTCAGCGACACCTTTTGTGGGCAAGCAGATCGCATTTGTTTTCGCAGATGTGACCTATGATGCTCATGCTACCCTGTTCCAGATAGACGCCGAACACCAACCCAGCAGGTAGGACCGACACCACCGTTGTGCGTGATCCAACGCCCGATTTCCATTATTATTTTGGTTATCGTCGACCGGGCGACATTTAGTCGCGGCGGGGACGGTCGCCGAAGCGGCGGCCGCGCTCGACAGGCTGGGCCTGGGTGACGGGGATGACGTTGACGGGGATGGAGTCGAACTGTTTGTGTGAGAAAAAAGTCAGTCAGACAAAATGAATCCTTACCATGGCTTCATGCGCGCCAGAGACAACTGGTGGTTGTGATGATGAAAACTTACGCCGAGGTGCTTGAGGAGGTCCTTGGTCTCGGTGTCGACGTCGAGCTGACCGCTCTCGGAGTTCTGGGTGAAGTCGAGAGCGGAAACCTCGGGAACGTACTGATCCTTGCGCTCACGCTCCTCCTCCTGCAGCTTGAAAGAGATACCGCGGACGGGGCCACGCTGGATACGCTTCATCAAGTGAGTGGTGTAGCCGGCAATCTATTTGTGTCAAGCATGTTAGCATGGCCGCCCCATTCATCCTCCTTCCGCCTGTCCTTCTTCCCGGGTCCATCTATGGATCCTCTCCCGGTTCGTGACAAAACGCACCTTGTTGCGGAGGCGCTTGGAGGCAATGATGGCGATCTCATCGCAGATGCGCTTGTTGGTCTCGAAGTCGAGGGTCAACTTGGGGTAGTACCGCTCAATGATGACCTTGGCGGACTTCTTGACAGTCTTGGTACGAACGCGACCCATTTTGCCGGCTTTGCTGCTTTGCTGCTGAAGGAGGGGAGTTGACGGGTTACGTTGTCAAGGACAAGAAGACGTGAACACACAAAAGTCGAACTTTTTTGGTCTGGCAATATCCGAGTCGGCGGGTTGTGGGGTCAGTGCACGCTCAGGTTTGGCGTTAGGGCACGTACTTAGCCTCATGTGGCTGAGGAACGTCGTGGCTGATCCTGGCCCGCTCGGCACGTGACCCCCATTGTTTACACCCAGTGTTGCCCCTGAACCGATCAGATGCTTACAGTACACAGGCAGTGACACTCACATACCCCTAGACAACAACCCAGCTCTCGATCGCTTAGATTTCGTCAATGTCAACGCATTTCATCGTGGGGGGTCTTACATGAACCGGTCTATATTTTACAGATTTAGAATGTTACAATGGACTGTCTGTTTTATGACTGATTTGCGAGGGGTGATACGTATGCCCATCAGCTATCCGCACCTACACGGCCTACAAAGATCCCAACCGCGTCCTTTCAGTCTTCTTGCCAGATTGTGGGTATCTCACTGACTGCTCGCCGAAAAGCATTCGTGTTCCCATTTCTGCTTATCGGCCGATTTACCGAAAACCATATCCAGACGAGCCCGACATGGTAGGGGATGAAGGCGAGTCAGAGTCCTCGTACCTGCCCCTCAGCCTAGCAGCAGTCATAGGGATCTTCTTGAAGGCCTTCTCCTGGCGCTTGGGGGCAGAGCCGAAGATGGGTTCACGGGTTTCGCCGATCAATTCTTTGGCGATCAGAACATCCATGGACTTGGCATCATTAACAGTCAGCTGTACCCGGCCAGTCGAGTCGACCGTCGCCTTGTCAACGTTGACCCAGAGCTTGGCACCACCCTCAATGGTGGGATCGAACTTGTCAAGAACGGTGTTGCCCCTCAGGTTGCTGTGGCTTGTGCCAAGTGGTCCATCGGCGACAAAGCCAGCAACACCAATCTTGGCATCTTGTCCAAGACCTCCCTTGCGCGGCTTGAGCACTCTAGCCTGGACAGGCGGGTGGCTCTTCTGCGGTCCGTAAATCGGGTGGTTATTAAGGTAGGCCGCGGTACGGAGGTATGAGATACCGGCCGAGGGGTGGGTGATGGGAGGACCGCGTCCACCGTACGGGCTGTCGGTTGCGCGCAGGTTGACCATCAAGGAGTGTTGGCGCGCTTCAGCAGCCTGAGGGGGCTTGAGTGGTGCGAGATCCAAGAACTGGCCGACCAAATCGTAGAGCACCTGGTTATCGTTGCGCAGGCGGCGCAGGTACTCGGTCACCTCCTCATCCGTAATAGACTCCGGCTTGAAAGGCTTCTGTGTCTCCGCAACCGCGTCACCCCTCAAAGCAGCCGTCTCCTGAAGTTCCCTGTTCGCGGCCTCCGTCTTCTGAGCCGCAATCTTCTTCTGAATGAATTTGCGGAACTCGGCGCGCTTGGGTCTGACGGTCTTGGCGAGGTACTCCTTGAACTTGCCGGGGGTCATGCCGGCCAGCCAAGGACCGCTGAACTTCCACCTCTTTTCGGCCTCTTGGATTTGCTCGTCTGGGCTGAAGGCAGTCACATCGGTGTCGGCCTCGAAGACGGACCGCTGGACGGGGCGGAAAAGCCGGGAAGGATCGCTGATTTCGGATGGTGTGCTGATCGGGATGTTCAGGGCTTGGAACTTCTTGAGCGTAAGGCCGTGTTGGGTGCCGGAGGTGAAGTCGGTAATCTGTTCGAGCGAGTCCATCTGCTTGACCTTGACCATGGGATACGTGGTGCCGGTTGTTGTCTTTAGGGGGAGCGGGCGCTTCAGACCCCAATCTCCACGAGAGCGGGAGGATTCAAAGGTGGTAAGGACCTGGTGAGTTGGATACGCTTCGGTGGCCGAGGGTTTCTCGCTGACCATCTGAAGCTTGTTGCCGGGCGGAGGGGGGATCACCGGAGGCAGCGAAAACATGCGCGAGGTACGGAGGAGCGCGCCTCCGGGCGACACACTCCGGGAGGAAGCCATCGTGTATTCGAGGTGCCGTCGAGATGCCGGTGGCTTCGGTTGGCGGGCGTCGAGGTTCGGCAGCGGCTCGTTTGGGGACGTTGATCGCCGTGATGGAGGACTCAAGTCCGCGAAAATTCAAAGCTCGGACGTTTCTGTTGCTCAGTCGCATGCGCATATTGGCGCATTGGCCAGGCTGGCCGGGTTGCTGGGCCGGTACGAGCGGGGCCGTGAAATAAACGCCAAGCAATCACCATCCAAAACCCTAACCCTGAATCTTCAAATAGATACAACAGCAAGCTCAGCCAGCAGGTAGCTACTACACACGCAGCTTTGCTTGTAGACAATCACTCATGATACGGGCAAGTAACAGAAAAAACGTATGGAGAGTTTGAACCAAATTCCCAGCGGCCTCAGCTTTCAAACAGGTCAATACCTACGGCCTTCAGAGCGTTTACAGCCCACGACGGGTAGCTCTTTCTATCTGGGTATAGGTTGTTGAAGAACTCCTTAACAAAGGCCGGAAACTTGTCGGCAATGATGGCGTCCCTGGCACCTCCCATGAGATGCAGCTGATACCACACGTTGTGTATGGTCAGCAGATGTGCTGCCACCGTTTCCTTGGCCGAATTGTGATGCACAAACGCCCTTGTGACGCCAATGGCTCCCTCTTGGTCGACAGGCCTGCAGCATGGGCACCCACAACCGTCCTCGATCGGCCCAAAGTCCTTGGCATATTGTTCCTTCTTCATGTTGAGCACACCGTGCTTCGTGATGGCATTGCCAAACCGCGCCGTACGTGTGGGCCAGACGCAATCGAACATATCGGCTCCCAAAGCAACGCTGACGACCAGGTCTTCGGGGTAGCCAATACCCATAACATAGCGAGGCTTCAAGTCTGGGAGAAGCTCTGTGCATGTAGCCACAACCTTGCAGAAATCATCCTTGGCCTCACCACCACTGAGACCTCCGATGGCAATGCCTGGGGTGTCGCGGGCCACCATTTCGCGGCAGCATTCCCTGCGCATCTCCAAGTCCAAACCACCCTGAATGATACAGAACAGATTCTGGCGGTCGGGATTCTTGTGGGCCTTTATGCAGCGATCCAGCCAGCGTACACTGCGCTCCATGGCCTCGCGCATACGCGCCTTGTCCGGGTGGGTGGTCACCAAGACGTCGTCAAGCTGCATCATGATGTCGGATCCAATCGAGTTTTGAAGGCTCATCGAGTGTTCGGGTGTGAGGAGCATGGGCGACCCATCGTGGGGAGAGAGGAAGCGAACTCCTTCTTCGGTAACCTTGGCGAGCTTGAGGAGAGATACCATTTGGAAACTGGAAGAGAAGCCAGGTCAGCGATGCGCCGGCACTCGTGTGCATTGGTCATGACAAGGCGCATACCCTCCACTGTCCGTCAACAGGTTGTGCTTCCAGCCCTGAAGTTTGTGAGCGCCGCCAACGGCATCGAGGACCTCTTGGCCAGGCTTCAATCCTAGATGGTAAGTGTTGTTGAGACAAAGGCGGCATCCCGTACTCTCAAGCTGCTCGGGGGTGATGCCCTTGAGGGAAGCCTGAGTAGCCACGGGCATGAAGATGGGGAGATTGACGGGTCCATGGGGAAGAGTCAGGATGGAAGCGCGAGCCCTTGTTGTCTAGGTCCAACGCGTGTGTTAACGTTAGTGACAGATATCCATTGCGGTTTGGCGATTGCGACAGCTTTGCGATGGGTGCGGAACCGGATCCAGATCCCACTTATACGGACGGGACTTAATATCCAGCTGTATGGAGACCTCATTCCCACGCTTCGGGTTCCGGAACCACAGACGGACTTCCACTTACGGAGCATTTGGCGACCAGCTCAAAAGTGAGCGCAGCCGAGGAAGCCTTGTTTGAAGCCATTCTTTGGACAATCGACATTCTCCGCAGCGAGTAGGAGGACAAAAAGGCAGGCAGCTCAGGTCCCTCACGAGGTGAATGCAGAGAACTGTTTGGGCCTTGCATGCACATCAAATTGGAGAAAAAACATGGATCATTGGCCCGACCCCACCCTTGACAAGTCGAGTTTGGGCATGGATCGACCCACGTTGAAGCATCGATGCGCGCTTGGTGGGCAAAGCGGGTTGGCTCCAAGCCAGGGTCCAGGCCTGCGCTGCCCGCTCTATTCCGCCCCACTTTCCGATTTTGCGACGGGAATTAAGGTGGAATTTCGGAGCCCCTGGACTTTTTGTTTACGATATCAGACAACGGCCGTTTCTTGGCATTCTTAACTGTCATACGACTTTGGAGTCTTTTGGCCATGCACATGCCGACTTTTGCTGATTTTTTCCAATGCACAAAGCGCTTCATCTCGCATTGCCGTGTGTGTGCGCTAGACTCGACGCAAAGATGCAATTCCGATCCACGGCCGGAACTGTCTTTTCCTCTGTCACGGTTGCATTGTAGGGACGGGGACGCACAATCTTCATCCGAATGACCGAGATAAGTGAGAACAGTACTTTGTTCGATATTGTCATCTCATACAAGCCAACGGTTGGATAAAGACAAAGATCATCATGGCCAAAGTCGGGAGATCTTCCCTGGCAAGTCTGGGTTGGCCAGTTGGCCAGCAATGGGCGGCGATGATGTTTTTCATCGCTGATCAGTGCGGCGCGTTACCGTTTCTGTTGGTTTACACATGGACCTGAGGTCATCAAAGGAAGTTACTGTCAGTGGCCGTCCGGACTCCAGACCGTCACAGCGCAGGGCCTCAGCTCGTTCAAGCGAATTGGCCGTGGCATAGCCAAACGAGATGACAATGGAACGGTCTATAATAGCCAAACACCTATTGTTGTCTAGGCTCGGACTGCCCGTCTCATTGCTCACTCCTTCATCACTCCGGCCTCGGCTGCGTCCATGCCCAGCCCTGGCGATGCGCTAAACGGTATTGACGAGAATACCCCGGATACAATCCCCACCAAACCTTAATCTAGAACGCAAAAGGTTTTGTTTCGATGGTGTGTTGTCAAGTCAGGGTTTCGAGTCCCGTGCTCGTCACATCTTACTTGGATTGACGCTGTTCTATTCTACTCTTAACCTCCCGTCTCCCCTCTTCTTTTTTTCTCACTTCGAAATCTCGTCTCTCTACCCTCTATTCCTCCTCATCATCTCCACAGGCCTCACCATACCACACTCCTCAGTGATGCAATAAGTCTCGAAACAGACAAACAAACCTCATAACCAACCTGAGTCACAAAAGTCGCCATGGATGAAATCACTCCCACCACTCCCACCACCCCAAAGACCTTCACCTTCTTCCCCCTCCTCCCCACCGAGCTCCGTCTCGCCATCTGGCAAGCCTCCTGCCACCCTCGTATCCTCGAAATCCACTACTGCCCCTCCCAAGACCGATGCTTCACCCCCTCCAAGCCTCCCGTCATCCTCTCCGTCTGTCAAGAATCCCGCCACGAAGCGCTCTCGCGCATCTACGCCAAAGCCTTTGGTACGCGCACCCACCCCTCGGGATCCATCTACTTTGCGCCGGAGCTAGACATCCTCTACATACCGCGGTACTACGAAGAGGAAGGGGACTTTCATCATCAGAAAGGGAAAGCAGCACGCGAGCAAGAAAAGGAAAGAACAAGGAGGATCATGTCCATGGGCTACAGCGAGACGGCGCGGGATTTCGGTCGTTATGTTCTCAACACTACGGAGCTGGTGAAGAATTTGGCGATCGATCATGTCAGACCCGAGATCAGGAGGCCGTGGGAGACGTATAGCAAGTTTTGTTTGATCAGGAGCTTTCCGAGGTTGGAGAGGGCGTTTTTGATTTTGGATAATACCACCACCGCTACCTCTACTTCGACAACCGCAACGACAACGACAATATCAACCAATGAGTGGGTAGGAGAGGAGGAGGAAGAGGAAGATCAAATCGAATTCATCGACCCCACCGAAAGCAAAGAAGAAATCATGCGGTTGATGGAGAACGTAAGCGCTTCGTTCACCCATGAGGTTGGGGTGGGGGTTAGTACTCGGTTTGAAGAGAGTGGCAGTGGAGGGTGGAGTAACGATCATAGGGCCCAGCAACAACATTCTGATTGCTGCTTGGATCATGTACCAGCAGGGCGCAGCGGCGGTGATGAGCTGGCGCTGATACCGAAGACTAAAGTCCATCACCATCAACACCAACATCATGCCCCGTGGCAGAGTCATACGTCATCGTTTGTGGCGTGTGTATGATTGGGGGATGGGGGGTGAGGGGGTGAGTGATGAGTTATGAATGGGTATGGGACTATGGGTAACGATTAAAAGCGGTGATTTACGGGAGTTTTAAAACCTCCATGGAGTTTAATAGTAGCCGGCGTACCTGGAAACCGTTTTCATGGTTTAAATTTCGAATATCTTGATGAGCGATCCAAACTTTGCAAGTGACCACCAAGTGAAAGGTGCCCGCCTGGAAAGGATAAGCGCATTTTCAGATTGCGTATCAGGGTCACAGGCCTTAATCGTGATCTAATGCCAGTCTCCTGGGATCCCAGGACCTTGGGATACATAAAGTGCATGGGGAAAAGGAGTGTTCATGGCCGTGATTGTCTTGCCTTTTCTCGAATCTCCTCGTGCCATCACCCATACAAGTCCCGCTTTCATCCCATCCCCCCAGCTCTGCCCCTCTACCTAGCCACCACATCATATAAGATCCGGCACCAAGCCCCTAATTCCAGAGCGGTCCAACTGGCCAAATGGCCGAGCGGTTCCGTTCATGAAAACATTGCCGGTGTGCGCGGTACCCGTGGTACAGTTTTCGTAGGTCGCAGCTGGAGCGTGGTGGTTCGTTCCCTCAAGCCTCCTGGGCGACTGAGCTTTTTGCCTTTTTGTATGCCTTTGGTTGGGGCTGAAAATAGTGTGACGCGTTCTTTGTATTTTTCTCTTTCCTTTTCACGTACTTTCGCACAAGACTTTTAGCTTGAATGGTTGTTGCCCAAAAATGTGACGGTTCCGATCGCAGGTGTAGTGTGTACAGTAGTGTGCAGTGGCGGCGTATAAGAGGTTGCGCGACTGTTTCTGGTTTGAAAAGCTGTGCGACCGATACATCCAGAAGAACTACAAGGTGATTCTGACCAAGCAGATCATCAACTTGCCCGACATCTGCTTCCCAATACCACACAGGTTAAATCTCAGATCCGAAAAAACGTTGAGGTCCTTCATTGCGCACGACAAGTAGTAATACCACAGATATCCCCTTTTTAATTAACATGTTCTAGTTGTCTGGGCCAATATCACATTGAATTGCAATCATCTTTGATACCTGTGCAAACCGACTCTAACGCCAATCTTCTTTCGAGAGAAGCCCAACAAGAACTTAACCCTCCCAACCACCATGACCACCAAACTCCTCCAACCCTTCCAAAACTCATTATCATTATTCACATAGCGCTTTTGGCCGGACATTAACCCCCTTGACCATCCAATCAAGCCACCCCATTCAGATCATGACAACCCACCCAGCAACCGCAACCAACCCATTAACAACCCACGCAGCCACTCCTCCCAGTGGCTGCTGAACCATAACTCCCGCCGCGCTCGACCTGCTCGACGTAACAGCCGGCGCCTCCGTCTCCATGATCCTCGTCTGAGTGGCAGTCGACGAATCATTATCGTTGCCAGCAGTGCCGGTAGGCAGCCCAAAGGCAGGGCGGTTCGTCACGGTCGAGTCATCGTCATCGCTAGAGCTCTTGGTGGCTTTGGCGGAGAGTGAGGAGCCGGCGCCGGCGCCGGCGCCGGCGGTGCAGATGGATTCGAGTGCTTCGACGACTAAAGATGGGAATTCGTTAGTAACGTTGGTCAAAGTGTGTTTGGAGAGGGTTTTACGGGAAGTGGAATAAAGCGTACCAGTAACATCCTCCGGGGAGTTCGACTTCGCCCAAGGAAGACAGCTGCTAGCCCAGTTCTGAACTTGAGTGTTGGTCTTGCCTGAGGTGTCGTGGCACAGGCAGGAGAGGATCTCGTCCTCGTCGCCGTCACCGCAGCGGCTGGCGATGGAGACCACGGAAGAGCAAGCTGCGGGCATCACGGGCGCGGAGGTGATGGTGGCCCGGGAGGTGGTGGCCGCGGCGGATGGCGGTGTCGTTGTTGATGGCGCGGCTGCGGCTCCGCACTCGTAATCGGCGCAGATGGTGTACACGGCGTCGTACACTGAGCAGGATGTTAGTAGGGTACCTAGCTTGTGAAAACAGGGAGAAAGATTCATACCTGAAGCCAACGATGGGTTTTGGAGCGCAGTGTTGATATAAGCGGCGCAGCTCGAGTACTGCGGGTCCAATTCTGACTGACCCTGGCAGCAGACACATGCCGCCTGGGACGCCTCGGGGACGTTGTCGGCGACGGATCCGGCGGCGGAACATGACATTACCACGGAGCTGACGGCGGTACATGCTTTGTATCCGGCATCCGTTGTCGCGACCGCGTTGACCGCGTTGTTCGCCGCGAGGGCATTGAGATGACCGTGGAACTGGAAGGCTGTGGCCGTGGCACTACCGGCCAGGAGGAGAGGCGAAAGGTACTTGGGAGCCATTGTTCGGGATCGGTTCTTTTGGCTTGGGGTAGTGTCACCGCGGGGAGAGAATCCTGAGATAGGTATGTACACAACAGGCTAACACGACAGGAACCGAGAAGACACAGCAGAGAAGAAAGACGAAGGGGTCATGGCGGTGATATAACTTTCGATATCATTCCTCTAGCGCTTACACTGAATGTAACGACAGGGCTGGACCACTTCGAGGCACCAGACCAACATGCCGACTGAGCCATGCTGACACCGGGACCAGACCTGATCGGGACCCAGGACCCTGGGATCGGCCAGAGATGGCTAGACTATTTGATGTGGCGCTAAGCTAATGCGGGAGTGTCTGCCGTTGAGCAGGGATCGAGAACAAATAAGACCTGGGGCTGAGGTCGATGAATTGAGACTTTTTGGAGATCTAGATTCACTGAAGAGAAAGCTCATCCATGCTCCCATGGAGAGAAAAATAACCAGCTCTGAAACGAAGACCACGATTCTGTAGAGCTGTGACTGCGCAAATGAAGACAACTCTCGCCATCACTCAAACACCTCGTCTGTGGCTTCAATCGTGGAAATGTGCGAGATACTTGTAAGCTCGCAAAGGTCTCTAAAAGGGGAAAAACGCCTTGGCTGACATGTTGGCTGTCATGCAATGTTGCCCAAGTGGCAGCTCGTATGCACCACAGCGGAACTGGGGCTCAATCACACCGTCACACTCGTGTTGACTGTTGAGGAGTGTTTAAGATTCGGAAGACCGGCCGACTTGGCCTAAACTGGGGACATGAATCCAACTGGACAACAAAGAACACCACTGAAGGAACCGAGCTGGTATCTTCAGAAGAATCCATAAGGAATGTATAGGTAGGTATGTTCGCTTAAAGTTATCTGGGTGAGCCTGAAGGCATTGCGGCTGTCGTCTACCATCGTCAGTCAGCTTATGCAGGCCAATTGGATGATCGTATGTAAGGCAAACAAGGATGAATAGATGCTGCACGCTGCCGTGGCTCCATTGTCTTGTTGATTGCTCAAGCTTCCGGACGGTTGTGGTGTCTTTGTTGAACGTCCCGGCCCGTTTCGGAATGGATTGCGAAGGGACAGAGCTTGTGCGATTTGGATAATAGGGTAACAAACTGCTCAAGGTTGAATCATGGAAGGGATGGACGATCTTTTCTGACCCAAAAGAGAAACAAATATCAATTGCAAGGCAAGGGTCTGACGGAATGAGGTCTGGTTTAAGATCCAAAAGCATGAGGGCATCCACACTTGAACAACAAGCGCGCGGCAAGCGGCATATGGAAATGTTTTCAGTTATTGAAAAAGCAAAAGCGCCAAGCAGGGGCACGAGTTGAAAATGTCCACTCGTTCGCGGTTTTGGGTCCACTCCTGGGTGCGGGAGCGGCACGTGCACGAACGGTCCGTTAGACAGGCAGAGCAGGCATTAACAGGCCCACAAGACCAAACTCAATTACAGCTCTTATCTTATCTTTGTATCACGTGATGGTAAAAGCCAGGAGAAGCTTAGCTCAGGAGCTGAGCTGCAAGCACTTTATCATCTTAAATTGACCCCTTCAGCTCCCCTATGACCTCCGACGCGTGACGCGCCACTTACACACCCACCTTAACGCCCAGACCAACAAGGAGAAGCGAGGCACATCAAGGAACCAGGACCCCAAAGGCCGAGATGAGATGGGAGATTACGCTCGCTCCAGTTCATCAAAGTTGCTCTGGAGAACCCGAAGCTCTGGATTACGAGAGGTTCCCGTCGTCCCGATGCCTCCATCTCTTCCGGGACAAATGATTTGATATCATTGTATCTCTGAGGCTTCTTTGCCGCGGATTGTCATCGAATTACTGTCTTGTATCTTTGCCTCCTTTTTTTCTGCCATCTTCAACATCATTCTGCGATAGCAACAAGTCGATATACCCCTCTCTCATTGGAATCCTCCTGTTTTTGTTTACTGAGTTCTCCCTTGACCTTCCATCATTGTGACCACCAGTTCCTAATTCTTCCATTCCGTTTACCCCTTTGTATCACTTGTTGATTGTTCCCATTATCACGACTGAAGCACAGTATCCGGAGGCAGGTGCTTGTGCATCGCAGGAAGCAGCTTTCATCCCAACTCCTTCCTCCCACCCAGAGCCAGGCATCAAACCCTCCCGATAACGCCGGTGCCGTGACCACAGTGACAATGGCTTCATCCTCCTCCGCCACGTTCCACAACAGGCCATCATCTTCCGCGTCCGTGGCATCCTCCCGGTCTTCCACCACTAATCCCAGGAGAGCTTCCGGCGTGCCAGCAGGTGCTGGATCAGATGCACATACAACTCCAACCACAGCATCAAGTCTGCAACAAAGACGGCTATCACGAACGACGAGCAAAGGGCAGCTTAACAAGAACAATGCGGACGGGGATTTAACACAGTCCTTGAATCACCTCTCCATTTCTCTCGCGTCACCGTCCTCCGTCACTTCACAGTCTCCTTCGCCCAGGAAGAGTCCTCGCTCTGCCAACCACCCGACACCTGCAATCAGTCCCCTTCGTCCTCAGTTCTCTACTTCGACTGCGGTATCGCCAAACGGGACGCCATCCCGCCCCGGTAGCGCCATGCGGAACGTATCCTACGGCGGGGCTCCGTCTCGCTCCCAAACTCCAGCACTTCGCCGAAAAGCCTCCATGAACTCGATCCAGGTCGCCCACAACAGCCAGCCACGACTCCAACGTCGCTCCAGTTCAGTCAACCTCACCCCGTCCGCCGCAAAGAAGTCACCCCTAAATGACATGTCCCCCGAGACGTCCGAGTTCAAAGTACCGCCGACCCCGCAATCCATCGCCAGTGACCACTTCAAGGCCGAACTCGAGATTCATCACGGAGATAAACCGAAGCTGTCGGCTGAGACCATTGTTATTCTGAACGATGCATGCTATGGGCATCGCTATTCTCGACCGCGGACATCCAAGGCAAACTTGAGCACTATTGTCGAACGACCCGAGAGGATTAAGGCCAGCGTCTTGGGAGTGTCGGCCGCCTATGTACGTCTGGGCGAACGACACCAAGACGGTTCGTTCCCGATTCATCCGGATCAGGATCCCAGGAATCTCCCTTCGGTACCTTTTCTGATACAAAAGACGACTCGACGACTGCCTATCACATCTCCGACAGTAACCAACGTACATGGCACGAAATGGATGGAGGAGCTCAAGATCATGTGCGATACCGCGGAAGCGAAGCTGGCGACGAATGGAAAAGAACTACAACGCCCGGATATTGATCGTGGACCCAATGCGGAAGAGCCCCCAAAGTTCCATGAAGGTGACCTCTATCTCTGTGCAGAATCACTAGATGCTATGGAAGGAGCTCTCGGCGGTGTCTGTGAGGCAGTCGATGCGGTATTTAGACCTGAGGGTCCGAAAAGGGCTTTTGTAGCTATTCGCCCGCCTGGCCATCACTGCTCCGCCTCGTATCCCTCGGGCTTTTGTTGGGTCAACAACGTTCATGTTGGCATTATGCATGCAATTCTGAGCCATGGCTTGACCCATGCCGCCATTATCGACTTCGACCTCCACCACGGCGATGGTTCCCAGCAAATTGCTTGGCAGCACAACTCAAGAGGCGTAAAGGCTGCAAAGAACGCAGCGATGTGGAAGAAGACCTCGATCGGGTACTTCAGTCTTCACGATATCAACTCGTATCCTTGCGAGACCGGCGACGACGAAAAGGTTATGAACGCGAGTATATGCATCGACAACGCTCATGGACAGAATGTCTGGAATGTTCACCTACAGCCCTGGAAGACAGAAGAGGAGTTCTGGGCGCTCTACGAGTCCAAGTACACCGCCTTGCTTGAAAAGGCGCGCAGCTATCTGGTCACACAGGCGGAGCGCTTGCGAGCAGCAGGCCAAAACGCAAAGGCAGCCATCTTCCTTTCTGCTGGTTTCGATGCCAGCGAATGGGAGGGTGCCGGAATGCAGAGACACAAAGTAAACGTCCCTACAGAGTTCTATGCTCGATTAACCCGAGATTTAGTACGTATTGCAGCAGAAGTTGACACGGCCGTAGAGGGCCGAATCATCAGCGTACTGGAGGGAGGATATAGTGATCGGGCGCTTTGCTCTGGCATCATGAGTCACGTTTGCGGCCTTGCCGGAGCTGGTTCTATTGGAAATGGCCAAGCTCATGATCAGTACAACCCTTCATGGTGGTCTGCTGCCGAGCTTGAACGTCTGGAGACCACATTATTGACTCCTCCACCCGAACCACCAAAGCCCCCTCGGAACGTTGCCCCTCCTACCTACTGTTCACCTACACAGGCCTCTACAGCACGGTCTGTAGCGCCACGGAGAAGTATGTCCGGACTCCATCAGCACGCACTCATGGCAGCCAACAGGCCGTTGTCACCAATACCGTCGAGAATACCGACGCCCCCTGCTCCAGAAGTTCCGTGGGCTATTGCCGCTTGCGAACTGAGCAAGCTTCTTATTCCGCGCGACCGCCAAACGGATAGCTGTACTCACACAGATCTCAATGCTGAGGCCACCAAGGCTCGCCGGGAGCGTCAGTTAGCCCAAGCGAATACCTCGGCGTCCGATGCTGGCACTGCAAACTCATCGGATCGGCCTTCTACAAGGATGGCCTTGAGGGAGCGTAAAGCCAAGCAAGCAGTGCCTATCAAGGAGGAGGATACCGACGAAGACCGGATGAACGCTGTGTCCGCAGGAGAGACCGGTATGCCCCGAGGGGTTGCTCGTGCTGCACGTAGTCGACGCCTTAGTGCTGCTTCGACCATCGTCCCAGACAGCCTTGACTCGTCTCCTCCGAGCCACCGATGCTCAGCCATGAATGCGGAAGATGATGGAAGACCGGAAACATCCATGAGCATCAGGCCTGAGTCTTCAATGAGCGTCAGACCGCAGGGGAACCCTCTTGTGGTCAATAAAACGCGGGGGCCAGCAAAGAACAAGTATGCTCTGCAAGCACCCAAGACACAGAGGAAGATTTCAACTTCAACCATCGAATCAGCAAGGAGCTCCAACGCATCCCTAGTATCACCAGCTTCGGCTTCCCACATGGGCAACGCTCAGCCATCGACTGGCAGCAATGGCGACGGCGTGGATACATTGACCGGCGGGATGAAGAAGGTTAAGATTACTCTTATCACACAAGCCCAGAAAGAGGCTCGCGAACGGGAGCGTGCCGCGAAAGAAAACCTCGCCGCCAACGCCGATGCGATATCCGTGGTAACGTCCAACCTAGAGGAAAACAAACCTCATCAACAACAGCCTACGCAGACACCCGTTGCCACGGCCCAATCTCCCACCGAAAGCAACAACACCTCTCCCGCGCCATCCACCCAATTCTACACTCCCAATTCACAAGGCCGGAACTCAATCTCTTCCTCCGAAGACATGGACGCCACGGAGAAGTATCCGGAGCTGTTTGGACACCATCACGCCCAAGACGGGGATGGTGACATCGACATGGAAGACTTCGAAACACCAGCTCTTACATCCACGCCCATGCCTGGCCGTACTTCTTTCCCTTTACCTTCGAGGCCTTTTCAACCTGCTCGTAACCCAAGTCATCAAGATCAACAGCAGCAGCAGCATCAGCATCAACAGCCTTCCACTCCCTTGGAAAAGTTCATACAGTACCAGCTACCTGCTGGCAAGCATCATGCCCCGGTACCGACGCAGACACCAACCAGTCCCGGACATGCTATGAACAGGAAGGACGTGCCTGTGTTTACTGCCACCTCAGCCATTCCCTTTTCGCCTCAGAAGACGGAGCAATTGCAGCAGTCTCCGGCGCCGTCTACGCCTGCTTCACTGCCTAGTGTGATTTTCTCTGGACAGAAGCAGGAGGAGAAGGAGGAGGTTGTGGAGACGCCAGAGAGGAATTGAGTCGGTGTGTTTGAAAGAAAGAAGGGGTAGAGGGATGTGCTTGCTACTAACAAGAAAAACACATGGCGTTTGCGTTCTCTGTACGCTGTACATACACAGTATTGTAATGTTTAAACTTTGTGCTGTCCATTTTCTGCAGTCTGGTTCGAGAATCTACTCCAGGACATATAGGTACTAAGGTACTTGCGGCGCGAAAGTTTGGGTGTTGAGGTGCTTGGGTGTTTGGAGCAATGTGCGATGCCTTTTTGCTTGTACTCTTTTTTGAGTGACTACCCGCGCAAAATTAGGTAGTACTCTCTGAGCAGTCTTCTGTGGTCTGTTCTCCTCCCCCCCTTGTTAGGATAGTGTTTGGACACAGGCATGTCTGAAATGTTCCAATGTCTTCTCTTGCTGTTGGCTTTGTGTCCGCTATGCGTTAGGAACCAGAATCAAAAAAAAATCAAAAAAAAAAAAAAAAAAAAAAAACATTTATATGCGATGGGCTTGAATGCCATCCCCCCCCCTCTTCCCATTTGTCTTTGCTCACCTCGGTTTGACTTGATGCGCCATCTGTCAATCACAACTTCATGAATCTCTAAGATGAACCCATCTTTGAGGAACAAGGATATGTTATGACTGTATTTCCTCTCTTTCTTCGCAGTTCTTCTTTCAAAAAAAGACCAAAAAAAAAAAAAAAAAAAAAAAAAAAAAAATAAAAGAAATTTGATACCGACCAGATGGGGAATCACCGAGTCAAAACAGACACTCAAATTTGAGGCTAATTCCATAGCAGGATTGGTTCGAGGTCAAGACCACAATCAAATCAAAAAACAGTAGAAAAGCAAAATGAAGTTTTGGGGGTCTTTGGGCTTTTTCCTTTCCCCCCTCCCGTTTTTTTTTTTTTTTTTTTTTCTCGGTGTTGGAAAACTGTAGCCTCGTCACCTTCTGAGATGTGGTCCGTGGAAGTAAAAAAAAAGGTGCGTGAGGTCAATATGGGTGCCGAGGAGAGCAAGCTCTTCTGAAGTGGGATATCAAGTTGTAACATATGAGATTATTGTCGGTAGTGTATTACCTATTTCTCGCTGAACGAGGTTTATCTGGCCCCAAAGACGGAAATAATGAAGATTATGAAGAAATCATCATATAACAAGAACTACATCGAAAAAAGATGACAAACACACCAGGGTATTACATATCTTCGTAAGCCCATTCAACCATACGTATCCAAGCCAAGACCATCTATCGTTCAATGAGAAACCAGGTGTACATGGAAATGATAGAAGGAGGCCACGCCTAAGCCTCGATAACAACCTTGAGCACCAGGTTTTCTTCATCGTCCATCGTCCGACTAGCCAGTTCAAACGCTCCCTTGGCGTTCTCCAGCCCCTTAAACCGGTGAGTGACCATGTCATCCAAGCTCGGGAGAGTAAACCCAGCACCGGATCCTTTCTGGTTGCAAAGCATCCGGATACCGGTAGCATACGTGTTCGCATAGCGAAAGATGCCGAGAATGTCAATCTCTCTCAGATGGGCAACCGACAACGGCAGCGTCTGAATAGGCGTACCCATGCCGACCATGATGACTTTACCTCCTGGCCGGGTTGCGTACAAAGCTGTGTGCATGCACACTTCCTTGCCGGTGCACTCAAAGGTGACGTCGACGCCGATGTCTTCGTCATCGCTGTCAAGGATGGGGTTTTGGGTCAGGGCTAGCATGTCGGCGGCAAGAGCTTTGGCGGAGTCGAGCGAACTGCGGAAAGGAAGGGTGCTGGACGGTGTGGCGATGCCATCTAATGGGGTGGATGAGCCGGAGCTGCTGTTGCTGTTGGTGAATATTGAGGAGCTGCTGGAAGAGGTGTGGAGCGGTCGGGGAACGACGTAGCCGTGGGTTGCGAAGCCTTTGGAGATGGCGTAGTCAACGCGGCCTTGGTCGACATCAGTGATGGTCACCTGTGTGCAACCTGCCTGACGTGCCATGGCTGCGGTGAGTAGCCCGACCGTACCGGCTCCGAGTACCAAAGCCGTAGAACCGGGAGCGGGACTTGCTCGGTTGACAGCATGTATACCAACAGAAAGAGGTTCAAGAAGAGCTGCTGCATCAAAGGAAATATTATCAGGGAGCCTACAAAGTTGTTAGCATTGTGTTGATACCCAAAATTCTTGGATGAGCTTACTTGTGACACCAGATAGCAGGGTGGTTGATCCTCTCCTGGAGGGTACCTTGGTAGTGAGGAACTGATTTGGCACTACTCCTGAATCTCATCTTTTTACAAAGATTATAACGACCTTTGCGGCAGATGGTGCATTGACCGCAGGCTACACCAACTTCAAGCGCTACCCTGTCACCAATGCTAAAGCCCGAGACGTGGGGCCCTATGGCAACGACAACACCCGAGGACTCATGACCAAGTGAGAGAGGCATACAGGCGCAAAGATCGCCATTCGCAAACTTCTTGTAGTATGAGACATCGGAGCCGCAAATACCTGTCGTCTTGACGGCAATCTGAAGCTTACCAAGCCCAGGTTCTTCGATGGTTCGTCTTTCCTGCATTCACAATGCCCGTGTCAGATCTTTGTGTCACAAGAGAACCGAATGAGCCTTGTAGGGTGATGGCTACAAATACTAGGGTTGCTACCTCCCTTTCTTGTGTAACGCTCCCCTCTACATCCAGGAACAAGGGGATGAGAAACTTACCAATCGCAGGTCCCGTGGGCCATGCAAGACAGACGCATTGATGGATGAAGCCTTGGGCAGGACGGGTAGGTGCATCCGTGCGTGCTCACATGCTGCAGAGGGAGCCATATTGGGTGAGATGACAATGAGAACGTGGGATGGGAGTGGGATGAAGAGGTGTGATTGTACGGCTTGGCTCGATGAGGCTCAAGAAATAGACCAGTGTGTAGTTCGAGAGACTCGGAGAAGTAGGTGTCCAAGTGACCGTGGGGCTGGGATATATGAGGAGCTCGGTTGAAGGGTGGAAAGAACTGCTTGGCCTTTACCAGAGTCTTTGGTTGTGGCCACCGGACGGGGAGGAGACCAAAAGGGAAATCGAGGACTCGGAGATGGATGGCTAGGCCCTTGTTGAGGCGGAATGATGTTACCCTGTTGACTGAAGGGGCAAAAGTGGAGGGAAGATAGTTGACAAGGTTCGAGAGGGTTGGAGCCAGAAACAAAGGCTCACTATCTGGAAGAATGTAACAGGAGTTTGATGATGGCAACTTTGATGATGATCAAGAGAGAAGGCCAGAACTCACGAACAACCCCCACCCCTAAGTATATTTATCCCTTGGACCAGCGCGACATATGACATGTTCCTCTCCTGGGACGTGCCTCAGTAAACTATTTCCATGGTTGAATTAGGATGGACTCCATCCAGGACAGGGTCCAGAGAGCATGGATTCGTGACAGCCACAGAGTAGGATGGCATGGACAGACGTCTGAACAACAATGCTTCCTTAGCACCGACTCGAACATGCTCACCAGTAAGAGATCTGACGGTTATCTCTCGATGTCTGGGAAAAGGTCAAAAAGACATGCGCTCGAAAGCAGTCCAACACGCCCTAATCTCGGGAAAGGCATGCAAGAAGACCAGCAGCTGCACAACTTTGCGCGGGAAGCTATCGTCTATGCTGGTTGGCGTCCAAAGGGCAACGTTGAGGTAACAGCCCATCCGGAACCGGAGTAGATCATGGACTCAAAGTACATGTGTATGTAGTAGCACAAGCAATAGCCAAAAGTTTGACATGTCGAGAGAGAATACTTGGCTAGGTACAAGGTGTTATGCACATGGTTGTGCAAGCATGCCTGTACGGGCCGGACGGGATGGCTACCGCGGCCAATATGGAGGGTTTGACTATGCCATGACCCATGTTGCAGGTGTATGTGTCAGGTAGCAGCAGAGGATACCATAGCCATAGGAGAAGAGCACTGACAAATCTCCTCGGGATGGCAAGCAACTGAAGCCGTTGAACCAAGCTAATATGACAAGGAAACGGCGGCAGGTTGGAGTGTTGTTCCGCCTACACCCAGCTCGGCCGTATAGGGGTCCATTGGTAGCAGTGGACATGTCTGAGCGAAGCAACCGACGCAGGGGGGCCTGTCTTGTCCGTAGCGTCAACTCGGCATATTCTTGGACTCAGACAGGACACTCCCAAACATGGAAAGGAGACAGACGGGGAGTCGGGCGATGAAAGACGGCATTTCTGTATACACTGTGTGTCAACAGACGTGAGCAGTAGACAGAAACGTCGAGAGTGTCCACATGTTGCGGGAGTATGGTATGTCGTTTTGAATGTGGTAACTCTGCATATAATTCGGTGTAATTTGGAGAGCTACTGGGCCTATAAAGGCTAAGGTATTGCGCTGTCAAGGCAGTGGCCAGGATACAAGGAGAGTCATGATGTGATAGGGCGCATATCACCTACAGAGTGCTGTACGGCCAACAGTGTGGTTGATGAAAAACGACTGATATATGGGATGCCACAGTGTCATGGAAGACTAGTGGTGTTGGTGGTGTTGGTGGCTGATCCGGAATCTATCCGTTGATCCATGATTGACGCGCGTGGAGGATGGTGTGCGATTTGGCAATGAATTGGACGTGGTATTGTCATCGAGATCGAGGATCGTGGAGCATGGAGAATGGGAAGAGAAGAAGAGGGCACGGGATGGAAGGGTAGCACAACTTGAACGAACATGGGAAATCGAATTGTCATTGAGTGAAGTTGATGGAAAGAGGAAAAGAGAAGGAGGGACGGCTGCTTCTCGGAGAGGTGCAGAAGTTGACCAATCAGCGTCCAGTATGCTCCAAATCTGTGACCCCACAGTCGTGATAATCAGTTAGGAAGGAACCTCTTCTTTCCATGGTGAGCTCTCTTGCATCTTTCCTTCCCAGGCAGTTGCTCCTTCTCACTTTCAAAGAAAACAAAATTTTTTCTTTGCCCTTGCAATTCACCGCCCGAGTGACGCACTGATGTACTTCGACTTGTTCAACATAGCGACGAGGCAGTATTCGAAAGAACACATGTTCACATTTGTTCTTGAGGGCCCGTCATGTCACCATATCAGCGGCGACGTTCGCCCAGACAATGGCAGATGGCGAGATGCTACTCTCTGTGGCCCTAATGCGGCGGGTGAGGCGCCCGAATAACGCCTCTTTTTCGGCAACTGTTGGACGGCAGTCAGATGCAATCATGCATTGCTGCTAAACGAGGCCGACTCCGCTGTCCTGTGAGAGATAACGCCTCTGCCCTGGAGTGAAGCACAAGCCGGCGGAACCAGCCATCGATTACCCGAGAAGTCGTGACACCCACGGACAGCATCCTCGGACAGCGTCATGCTTCCGGCTATCTCGACATCCGGACACCGGCGAGGACAACACAATCATTCCCGAGCTTCGAGGTTCCATCACTTCACATGCTCTCAATCTACCTCCACTTCAAAGAAACAGTTCGTCCAAGTTCGACCCACGTGTCGGCAACTTCAAATATCACCCGCAGAGGTTGACGCAAAATGGCCTTTGAAACACCATCGTGATTCGTCCAATTCCTCGACTTCTCTCGGCTTCCCTGCAGCATGGATGGTGAGCATGCTACTGTACACTACGCAAGCTCAACCCCTGACCCCTCCGGATTAGCATGTTAATTCAAGCTGTCAGGTACCAGAGCCCCTACTTTATCTGCCTAGGTATGGTTTATCACTGTCTCGCCCGTTTCGACGACGGTTAGTGCCTACGCGACGGTAATACGGGGAGGTCTGCTTCCCGTCCCGAGTGAGCCGCCATGAGAGAGTGCGGCATCTCCATCTCCGGCTCCATGTTTGACATCATCTCTTCCCAGCCTCGGACAAGCATGAAATGCTGCCGTGGTTCCTATCAGGACACGGCCACTTTCCATGGTTCTGGCCAGATATGGTCGTCCATCCATTGCGCCCACTTGACGCGGGATATCGTATAGGCCATCTACAAAGCAACGAGTTCATGTTGCGTCACCTCATTCCCGCTTCCCTTATCATGATGCCACTTCACTTAAGAACAGGAAGCAACCGCCCCGGAGATACCACCGTTCAACCAGACTTGTTTTCCTCTGCCTATCGGATCATGACATGTTTGCAGCAGCCAAGTTCGTGTCCTCATCATCTACATACTGTTCCAGCACGGTATGTATCTATCTCCCTGATGATCGAGGCCGGGAAGTGGCCTTTCTCTGGATGGGGACCAATCCATGCTGCTTGTCTGTATGCATCACTCGAAACATTCGGTCCAGAGCTACACGGTGAATCGCGGATGGCGGCTCGCCCAACAAATCAACCGCCGTGATACAATTGGATCCTTACAATTTCAATGCGAAACAGACACTCACCGCCCACAAAACTCTCCATCCTATCTGGGGTGTATAGGAAGGAAGCATATGGTCCGTGGGACGCCTATAGACTTCCGGATGCCACCTTGGACGACACTCCTACGCCAGACATCATGACCCGCAAAACCTCAGAACTCGACTTGGAAGGCGTACAGCGAGGATCTTCAATCGTCTTCTACGTGATACAAGATCGACACCCAAAGCGGTTCATCGGCTAATGTTAGAGGTATCTCTTCTTTCAGGCCTATCGTCAATCCTAACCATCTATTGCTGACAGTTTGGCTTGCTATCAATTATGTTCTATGACATTCACAACTCAACCAAACCGTTATGGCGCCTCCTTTGACTCTAGTTATATGGCCCGCAGCACATGGCAAGCTGCCATGTAGCATTGGAAGCCCGCAATCAGCATCTAGAAATGCTTCTTGAATGGGAAACAAACACCAGGGGGTCATCGGACCTATCGGGCCAACCTGGATGTCACCCTTTCGAACTTTGCGCTTTGACCTCCTGAGCAAACTGTCCAAATATGGATATAGTACCCAGGTGAGCAAATTTCCTTCGTGCTTTTTTTGGTTCACCCGATTTCAGGAGCCTCTCGTTGCTACTGCCAATACTTGGTTATCCTACCCAATGGTACGTGAGCCACGTTACAGGTCGAGGAAATCGGTTAGAGCTAATCAAAGGCGTCTGTCACTCATAGAGAACATGTGTTTTCACTTTTCTCTCCTTTGTCAGTTTTGAGTTGAGTCCGCTCCGGCAGACTGTGGGTATGGTACAATGCAGACCAGCCCAACATGTTCAACTGGTCAGCCAAGGCGCCGACCATGTTTCAATTCCCTAGCATTACGACGACCTAAAAAGTCCCCGGACCTCGGACGTCAACTTCGTGGGCACGTTGATGTCTCGGCTTCTGATAATTGGCATCAGGTTCTCTTAATGAGACAAAGCGAGGAAGAGCCGTGGCGAAAGCATCTGTTGCTAATGTTGACCAACTCCCCTACTTGCCTTCACATGAATGGTTGCTCAAGCAGTCAACTGTCTCTCTTGACACCTGACAAGAAACACCCCGAGTTGCATTACCGGGCGGCCTGGTCTCTTCTCGCTATGATTGTTCTCATCAGTGTCGTCACTTATCATGACGACAACCACTTTCACGTCCACAAAACTCGGCTTTTACAGTTCTCACCCCGTTTGACACGGCCGGCTATCTGGCATAATGACATACATATCGCAAACAGATACCCGAGGCAGAGGCGAGGCGGTGAGTGTGCAGATCATTTTCATCCGTCTACCGGTTGTGCTGCAGGAATGGAAACCGGTAGAGGAGACTAACCCCAAGTACAATCTCAGGCACCGCCTAACGTTACCGCGTACCAAGCTTTGAGGCCAATATACACACACTGTGTGGCAGTATTGCGTGGGATAACCTACTAAGGCAATACCAGAGGAGAGATGGCTTCTCAGCTGAAGAAGCCAGCTAGACCGTGAGCCGTGGCAGATGACGACCGTTTTTCATTCCACTTCACCCCTACAACCTTGCCTTAAGTCCACGTACCCCCAACTGGACCAACATGCAGAGATGCGTGTCTTCCACCCCACGGAATTCGAAAGTGCTATATACCGAACGGAACAACTGGACGGCAGGACAGCTATGGCGGCTCGTCCCTCGCTCTTTTCTTTTTGGCATTGCAACCAGAAGAGGCAGAGCCGCATCACAGAAAACATTGGTACCTGTTGGGGTGAAGTACTGTGTAAACTTTGGAGAGAAGCGTATGTAGGTGACGGCAAGCTTCGCGGCCGGCAGAGTGCAAGCTCTCCCAGCCAGAACCTGGCTTGAACAAACCAGGCAGGCCATGGGACACTTACACAGCAACAGAGACACAGAGAGCGAGAGAGCTGCCCGGAAAGTATAGAGGCAGGTCTTCATAGGCTAACGGTGGTGCATACGTTAGGATTACAGTATAAGTCTAGTCTCGTAAAAACCGGGACCCAGCTCCTGTAGCATCTGGCGGATTTCAGCAACTTGAAAGTATGCGTTGGGTATTCAGGAGTCCTTTCAAATGGAACAAGGAGGCCGAGTGATAAATGTCTTTGGCGTATGGACGGTGAAGTTCTGATTTCGAGTTAGGGAGATAGGTTCTATCATCCTCACGATGTTGGGAATTGTTCGTGTGTGTCTGTAAAAGAAGAGGAATCACACAAGCGAGGGTAAAAACACACCAGCAGCAGTCCTTGACAATGAACATCAACAAGTATCGTGCATACTCAGCATCCATTTACTCTACCTCCTACCACTCAACCAATCATTTTCTCCCTCGGCCCCGTCACCAGCTCAAATTCGCCTGGATCCAACTGCAACGAATGCCTACCGCCCGTCATGCTCCTCAGCTGGCTATCATACTTCATCATATCTTTCAGCGGCGCCTTGGCCACAATCTCCAGCATGCGCACCACGCTCTTCTTGGGGTCTCTCAAGCTCTGCACACTCTCGTACGGATCCGGAGGCACATAAACCTTGCTTAGATCAATCCCCCCTCCTTCGCTCACAAACGCCGCGTCCGCATCACTCTCCTCGGGTCTCCTGACCTCGAGCACCGCGCCGCCGCGCGCCGAGACGAGATCGTGCTGGATCGCGTGCGACGCTTCCTCGGGGCAGTGGATGGTGACATTCGTAAACGGCTCGAGGATGCCGATGGCGGAGTTGGCGTGCGCCTCCTTCAGGCAGGCGCGCACGGCCTGCAGCGCCGCGTTGGTGATGTGCCCTCCCGTGGTATGGGTAGCCCCGAAGAAGTCCGTCTCCGGATCAAAGGTGATGGTGACGTGGGTCTTGCGGACAGGGCAGTTGCGGCGCGGGCCGCGGGATAGGCCGGCGATGACGCCGTTGAGGAGCTGCTGGCGGACGAGCTCGGCGTCGAAGGGCAAGGAATCGTGGTCCTCGGTTCCTTCGGGAAGTGGGATCACGATGTGGATGATGTTGCCGTCGCGCTCGACGCAGGATTCGAGGATGGACTCGTGGCGGTGGTGGTCTTCGACGGGGACCAAGGTAGCGGTGCACGCGGCTTTGCCGTTCTCGCCGCGCATGGGGCGGTCGAAGACGGCTCGGTGCGGTGGGACGGGAGAGAGGAGGCATTCGGAGTACTCGACTTCGATGTCGCCCCAGATGGCGGTGTCGCGGTCGATCTTGTAGTGCGTCAGGAGACGGTGTTGGGCGATCTCGAGATGAAGGAGACCCATGCCGGAGAGGATCAGCTGGTCGGTCTTTTCGTCCTTGCTCCAGCGGATACTGGGGTCTTCGCGCGAGAGCTTGCTGAGGGCTTCTTCGATCTTCTCGCTGGCTGTCTTGGTGTAGGGCTCGATGGAGATGAAGGCCACGGCGGGAGGAGTGTCGAGGGTCTTGATGTGGACGGCTCTGAACTGCTCGGGAGCCTTGGGGTTGTGGCTGCCGGGGAAGGTGAGCAGGGTGTCACCAGTGCGAGCTTGTTTCAAGCCGGTGAGAGCGCCAATCTGGCCGGTACTGAGGTGTTGGATGTCTTGATAATCTTTGGCAGAGACGTGAAGAAGCGCTTGAGCTTTCTCAAAGGCATTCATGTTGCTGTTGTAGAGGTGATTGCTGCGGTTGAGAGCGCCGTGATAAACCCGAACGAAACTCATCATACCACGGCGGGGGTCGTCAACGACTTTGAAGACGTGACCGATGGTTGTGATGGGTGACTGGGGGTTAGCCTGATGGCCATGATTCTTCTTCTTCTTCTTGTCTTGCAGAGTAAGAAGCTTTGATAGCGGCATTGCTTTCTTGCCCTGAATGACCTCAACTTCTGGTCTATCGAGAGGGCTGGGTAAGTAGTCAATGACACCATCAAGCAATGGTTGCACACCAATATTCTTGAGAGAAGCGCCGGCAAAGATTGGGGAGAACTTTGCTTCTCCATCCATGATCAGCTTTCGAATGGCTCTCTTAATGGAGGAAGTAGGCACGTCCTTTTCGAGCTCGAGGAACTCCTCCATGACCGCATCATCATATTCAGAGAGTGTCTCGATGAGACTAAGACGGGCTTTGTCCATCTCGGCACGAAGAGTCGGGTTCTCCTTGCCAATGGTCTCCTCACTCACAAGTGACATTTGGCCCGTGCTAGAGAACTTCATGCCGACGAGGTTGATGATGTCGATGACACCAACAAATTCATCCTTATTCCACCACGGAATTTGGCAAATAAGAGGATAGGTTCTAAGTCGCGAAGCCACCTCGAGGCATGATCTCTTGAAGGAGGCACCGTCACGGTCGAGCTTGTTGACAAAGATAAGTCTCGGGATCTTTGATAGTTGAGCAGACTCCCAGACACGCTCGGTATGAGTCTCAACTCCCTTAACAGCGTCAAGGATGCAGACAGCACCGTCAAGAATCGGCAAGCAACGGTCGACCTCGTAGCGGAAGTCCTGATGGCCGGGCGTATCGATCAGGTTGATGCTCTTTGGTTGTTGGCCGGGAGCCAAACTCTGCTGTGGAGGCCAGAGAAAGGTAACGGCTGCGGACTGAATGGTGATGCCACGCTCACGCTCCATAGGAAGGAAGTCGGTCATGGTGTTGCCATCCTGAACATCTGTAAGGGGTGTAAGCGACATGCTCACGCGAGAACCATCACATCATTAAACACGGGCTAGCTTACTTCCAAGATGTCTGGACAAGCCACTGTAATAGAGCATTCGCTCAGTCGTTGTGGTTTTGCCCTAGAAACTGGGTTAGAACGCAGAGCCTTCTCTCAAGTGTAAAGCAACATCATAGCGACTTACGGCATCGACATGGGCAATAATGCCAATGTTGCGGATGGCCTCAACCTTTGCATCGTGAGCAGAGTCGGCGTAGAACCTCTTAAACTGAGGGAAACTGGTGGCAGCAAGAGGAGAAGTCGCCTTTACCACCGTGGGTAGGCTTAAAGGAAGAAAAGCGCGGTGCCCATGACGGCATCCGCGAAGGGGGGCTGCTAGAAGCATGACACTAGTTGGGTTTTTGGTGTAAAAGGGGAGATAAACAATGAAGAGAAGTGACCAATCCCGGTTGCATCACAACACAGGTACGTTACGGGACGTACAAGGGAAAGCAAAGGAACCCACTCAGTCGAGCTTCCACAACGAAACCACTCTCCAGGGTAGACTTTTCATTTCTCAAAAAAAACAGCTTAATACAATAAGCTGAAGATGTCAGAAGCCGATCAAGGCATCGCGATCAAATAAGAGTCGGGAGACCATGATCCACGCAACCGAAGCTCACAGCGTGAGAGTGAGGGTTAGTGGTGGGGAGCTGCCCTCAGAAGCTTCAAGGAGCTTACTGCCAGCTGTCCAAGCTTAAAGCTAGAGCTGTCAAGAGCTGTCCGCCAGCTGTGGGCTAGAACCTCTCGCCGAACATGCAGATCCCAGCAAAACCCCACTTCCTTCTGGTGCGGACGATGGAGACGATGGAGATGCCAATCATCAACTGAAACCAACTGAAGCCAAACACCAGAACAGGTTCTCGTTGACATTGTTGAGAACATTTTCATCGTCTTCCAAGAAATAAGCGCAAAGTTGGCTAGACGATCTCGAGTGATCTAAAGTACAAGTCTTATAATATCTTTTAGTCAAGGCGGACAGACCTTGAGCCAAGCCGCCTGTTCACTATCATCTTTGGCGCAGCCCTCCAGTAATAAGGAGTTAGCTCCAGTCTTTCGTGCCTGTATCAGCGGCCTCACCAAAAGCAACGTCATCCCGACCGCCCACGCCGTCGACCGTCCCCCTCCTGGGCCTCTTCCTCCTCTCGACCACCTCGCCTTTCACGACATCGTCTGTCCCGGCCGTGATCCCCCCGAACCAAATCGAACAAGATTAGAAAGCGAGAGACATCATGGACTATAGCGCATCGATAAACGACACCGAGCACGCCGCCGGTAGCTCTCCTTGGGGCAACTCCCCTAGCTCATCGCCCCGGCCAACCCGCTCGACCTTCGCCTCTACTATCATCCCCGATGACTATGTGCCCCCGACTCCGAATAATGGCCTCAATGACGAGGGTGGTTTTGGCGCCCGAGACAATGGATTCCACCGACATGGTACCACCGACGCGCCCGAGGCTCAATCGGGCGCCCTATTCTCCGACGACGTTCCCTCAGGCCAACTCCAGCAGGAGAACCAGGCCGATGACAGCCAAGGCGAAGCCCAACCGCAGTCTCAGACAGAATCGCATCAAGAGCCGCAAACCGAGTACGGACAGCATCAGCAATCGCAAGAACAACAACATCCCCAGTACCCGCCCCATCAGCAGCAGCAACAGCAACAACAATATCAGCAATATCAGCAGCAGCCGCCACCCCAGCAACAGCAATACTCACCACATCAGCAAGTACAGCAGCAATTCCGGAGACCGCAACCGCAGTTCAAGTTACAGGCTAAGATTACTGGACTCGAACGTACCGGCCGCAAGGATCCTATTCTGAGATTTGATGTTCACGTATGACCTCTCTTTGCCCACGGCCAATGCGCCTGACCCGCGCTAACTTGAGTGACAGACGAACCTACCCAGTTTCCGTACCACGCAGTACCGCGATGTTCGCCGCCTACACTCCGAGTTCATCAAGCTTGCTGAGCACCTCATATCCGCGAACCCCGAGGCCATTGTACCTGCTGTGCCGCCAGCGCTCACCTCTGCCGGTGCCGGAACCGACGAGGATGAGGCTCGCGTCAAGGCGCTGATGCAGCGCTGGTTCAACTATGTCTGCAGCAACGAGGTCTTAATGAGGGATGACGAAATGGTCCTCTTCACGGAGAGTGACTTCGGCTACAGCCCTATGGTCAAGAAGAAGCAACCTGCGACTGGTGTGCGCCGCAAGATCCTGAAGCAGTTTGCTCCTCCACCCGATGATACTCCCGAGTTGCAGGAGGCACGCCCTATTGTCAAGTTGTTCTACCTGGGTGCCATGGATGCTGGGCATAAGGTTGATAAACTTGTCAAGACTCGTAGAGGTATGACCTTCTTCCACTGCCTTACGGAAGCAATGTCAGCTGCAATTACTAACCTTTGTCTTCTTTCAGGTCTCGGCCTTGTTGAAGCTGACTACGGCATTAAGCTCTCAAACATGCACATCCAAGAGCCGCATCCCGGTCTCTCGAACGCCTACCGCAAGCTCGGTAAGGTCCTCCAAACGGTCGGTGACCTACACGCCGCCCAAGCCACCGCCGAGGCCACCACCATCGGCGATCCCTTCCAGTACCACTCCAGCGACGCCTTCATCGTCAAGGAAACCCTCACCAACCGGCAGATCCTCATGCGCGAGCTGCTCCAGGCGCAGGAGCTCACCCGCAGCAAGCTCAACGCCGCCGACCGGCTCAAATCCTCGTCCAACGTGCGCCGCGAGCGCGTCGACGAGGCCATCGCCGCCCTTCGCGACGCCCAAGACGCCGAATCGACCCTCCAGCACAAGACCACCCGCGTCACCCAGAACCTGGTGCACGAGCGCCGCAAGTGGTTCGCCCGCACCGCCGCCGACATGCGCCTGTCCATCCGCGAGTACGTGCTCCGCCAGATCGAGGCCGAGCGCCGCACCCTGGCCCTGCTCGAGAGCGTCCGGCCCGACATCCGCGCCATCGACTCCAGCGGCGGCCTGTCCCGCCTCGGCCGCGAGTCGCACCCCACCGTCCGGCGCGCCAGCCTGGCGGCCAGTCAGGGTCCCAAGGGCGACGCGTGGAGCGGCGTCCCGCGCGCGAGACTCGGCGAGGCCGGCTCAGTCAGCGGCGCCAGGAGCATATCCGGTAGTTTCATGGCCGGTAGCGTGCTGGGCGTTGGCGCCGGCGGCCTGGAAGGGGAGGAAGCTGGCGGCGAGGATGCGGAGAGGCCAGGCAGCGGCGGCGCGAGGGGTGCCCCGGGCAGCTTGGTGGGTCTGCCGGAGGAGGACGATGAGGATAGAGTGGACGCCAGGAACGCGGCGAGTCGGTTGGCCACGAGCACCTTTTGAATCGCAACAGTCACCCCGGTGCGGACTGCTAGACTCAGTAGTGGTAGGGACGCTTCGGGGGGACTGCTGGGATACCAACAAGAGAAGAACGCTAGGAGCGGCGGGTATAGGGGTCGGAGCGGGAGTAGTGCAGGTGGGAGCTTGAAGGGCGGGAAAGCTGCGGTGGTCAGCGGAGGGGGTGAGAATGGACGGGAGAGGAGGAAGAGGACTGGGTCGGTGGGTTATCAGAGATTATTATTGGGGTCGGGGAGAGGATGAGGATAACGATGATGAAGGTCATCAGTACTTTCTAATGCGGGTGTAAATGATACGTCGGGCGATTGGCAAGTTTTCAAGGGCAGAAGACAGGCGGAGAGTATTTTCAGTTAGGACATGTAGTGAATGATGATGACGATGATGGTGATGACGGCATGAGCAATCACGGATGGGAAGGTGAGGTGAAGTGAGGGTACATGGCGATAACGCCGTTTGAGGGTGGGGAGAATCTTTTACATCGTGCAAAACAAAAAGAACATAGAGTAGACAGCATGAAAGTTCGGGTTCAAACACCGCCCTATTACTCTTTGACGGTCTAGCTTCCAAGCATCTGTATGATCATTCATTTCTCTTATGTTCCTTCGCATGCCTTACGCTTGTGGTCGTTTCTTTGCTTTCGAAAGCCTTGTCGTTGCTCCATCAGCTGCCCTCACCTTCCAGCATCCATTCTTCTTCCTTATTTATCCCGTCTCATTTCCGTGTTCCAAAAAAAAAAAATGGTTGCTAGTATCTTCTTTCGATTTCCGCCTACAGATTCATCTTCACCCCCTCACGCTCTAAACCCTCTAAACGTCACATTGGTCAGCTTTGAAAAGCCCAAGCAAAGTAAGTACGTTAAAGTCCCGCGGAAACCAGAATCCAACTACCTACCTAGATACTGAAAACATCTGGCAGAAGGAAAGTGAAACTGACGGCTTTAATAAGTAGACACAAGAAAGATTGGAGCGAAGGGTTAATTGACTCGGGCCGCAAAAGGTGACGAATAAACGGGACATCTGGGGGCAGCCTGACCTGTGGACGACCAAAGGCACTCATGACAGCTGATTGGCTCATGGTTATGTATGTGCTTTCATTATCGGAGTCTCCCAAGTGCTAACAGCTGCTTTGAGCCGAGCGTTACCAGCCTCCTCCCCTAGTAGCTTTCCCTCATCTATTGTTTTGTCATCGTCGTCATGCATCATAATAATACTCCAGCAGCATCTATCGGTTATCCACACCAGGTCGAGAATGGATCGAACTCGCTCCCTCCTGCTTACGAGCGAGATACTATTTAAGCCCATCCCAGCCAGAAATTAACGCCCGCGACTTTCCTAGACATCGCAGAGCAGGCGATGTACTGTAGCTGTTAACTCCAGCACAATAGAAACTTGGCCATCCGTGCCAGGTTCCCTGGCTACAAGCAAAAGTAGCAACTGAAGGGTAAATCCCAGTGGCGAAGCCAACGATTACTTCATAAGTTCGAAGTCTTCGTATTCAGCCTCCTAGCCCGAAAACCCCTAATGATCGAACCTTGCCAAATCACCAGGACCCGAACCAGAACCAGACCCCTCGCCAACCGAGCCGGCATGCTCTCTCATCATCCCGCCCGGGTGGTTGGGATTAAACCCTCCTGGTCCGTGTGGTCCCTGTTCGCGCCGCTTGTTATTCTTAGCCGTCTCGACCACATGGAACTTCTTGCCCACTTCCTTCATGTCCTTCACGCTGCTCATCAGGTCGGCGATCAGCTCAACGAGCTTGACGTCGTTCGTTTCTTTGAGCAACTCCTTTTCTAACGCGCCGAGATCCGTCTCCCTCTCTCGTTGCCCTGAACCTGAAGTCGAGTTGGACATGACTAGCTGGACGTTGGTCACCAGCGCTTGGATCTGGCGAAGAATTTTGTTCGAGGGAACGGTGTACTGGGGCTGGGCGCCCTCTGTTTGCTGTTGGGAGGCGTCTCCGCTGGGAAGGTAATCGGGGGGTAGGCGTTGGAGGTAGGAGATGACGGTGTCGAGTCGCTTCTTCATCATTTGGACGGCGTTGTATTTGGCTTGGAGAGCCGACATGTAATCTAGTTCGGGCTTGGTGAGGTTGGCGTCTCTGTTGTTTGTCGCGGCTCCTTTGGCGGCGCTACTCGTTGTGGGTGCTTCTGCCGTATCCTCTGAGCTCACGGCGCGTCGTTTGCTGCCCTTGACTGTGTCGACAACCTTCTTCATGAGAGGCTTGTCGGAGCCCTCGTCCTCGGCGGCTGTTGTATTGATAGCGGTAGTGGTAACGTTCGCGCTGCCACCTTCCCGCACGAATTCCAGGGCGATCATCTCGGCTTCACCCGTTTCTGTGGTGTAGGGAAGTTCCCGGAACTTGATCGATCTTGAGGGCTCAGCTGCGACATCCTTCATCTCCTTGTCTTCGGCTTCTGCTTCCGTAGTACTGGCCTCGGCGCCATCGACCACCTCCAGGTTGCTCTCGTATATCGTCAAAGGTAGGGGATCGCCGGCCACCGGGTTCAGGATTTCTTGGATGTGAAAGCCAAGAAGCACGGCGGACTCGTTTTGTGAGTAGAAATAGTTGTGTATTGGGAGATGGGCGTCGGTAGGACCGCTCTTGGGCACTAGGGTGTACCATCCGACAAAGTCGAGGGCACGATCCTTGTGGACGGCTTTCACTGTAGAGAAAGAATCTGTGTGTCAGTGGTACTCAAGCTGCGCACAAGTGTTATTATAGGGCAACTGACTTTGGTCCAGACGAGCCGTGAACCATTCCGAATCAACCTTGTAATTTTGGCCAGTGTGTTCCGTCTTGACAGAGAAGCTGTGCTCGATGGTGATCTGACGGCCATTTTGCTGGCCGATGAGGGCACCCACGATGGCGCCCTTGTAGCCGCGCAGGTAGCTGCGTGTGATGTAGTCGGAAATCTCGAGGACGGGCAGTGGGTGTAGAGCTACTTGTAGGCTGCTATCTGACTTTTGGGTCGACATCAACGGGTTGACCGTAGCGGCGGCCATGGTTTCGGACTTTTGGTCGTGAACTCGTTGCGGCTCCCGGTTGTGTTTGGTGATAGGTGATAGTTGATGGTTGACGGCGGGGTAAATGAGGAAGAGATCGGCTGGTTGTTATGGTTGTCGTCAACCTGTAGTGGAAGTTGTATAAGCCTGGAAGTCGGCGTTGCCCTCGCCCGCTATCGGGATCTTGGTCAATGTGTTATTAGGTTGAGAGGATGTTGTTTCAATCGAGGCAATGCCGTGGTGTTGATTCGGTTGCTGGTGGCAGCTTCTGTAGGACAGTTCCAGTGCGTCGCTGTCCAGTCGCGTCCCCGCCGTGAACCGTTTGGGCTGCGGCAGCCTGGGGTGTACAGTGTGTTAACTACTTGTCGTCATTCAAGACACTGTGCTAGGATGGAACTTGGGCCCGTGCACCCCTCGCTTCCAGACCATTGTTTATTTTCGATGACAACAAATCATGGCTTCCCCAGTGAAGTCGAGAAAGAGTTCCAGCCACTGATGATACCGAGTCAGTCTGGTCTGGCTGCACCCACTTCATCGTCCTACCGATCCACCGGACTTTGACTGTAACTGGATGTGATCCCCTCGTTCATCTGGAGATTAGATTAACAGGGTTCAGTCATCTGGAGATATCGGAAAGATCTCGAACATCTCGAACAGCTGAGGCTTGAACAGCTGAGGCTTGAACCACAGCGTTGCACAAGGCAACGGTCCGCAGCCGCACAGCTTCATCCCACGCATTTCCCCAACCTTCCCCAGCCTCCTCAGGGCCAAGTCCACTCAAGCATTGGCTCGATTCACAAAACAAGGCCCGAATTTCTGGGTTGCCCCGAGAAACGCTCATGTTAATCAAGGATGCCCATTGGACAATGAGACAGGCCGTGAGTCCGAATGACGCAACCTCGGATGTCCACCATCCACCGACTTGGCTTCCGATATTGACCGACAAACCTCTCCCTACGGCCAGTCTTCCAAAAGACAGTCCGGTCATGGCCCCGGCCCGGGGTGGGACATACTCAGGACACACATGCCGTTCGAGGACTCTTCCCCGGCCCTAAGGGCGGATGGCTCCAACACGCCGTACAGCCCGGCCAAGGACGCAAAGCACGCAAAGACCAGGGGCTGGGACAGTGTTTTTCACGTGTAAGCTGGAACCCTGAGGTGGTGAGTTAACGCTAACAAAGAGAGCTGAGACCTGCAATACTGCTGCCACATATGCCTACAAAAACTGCAGCTAGCAGCTACAGACAGCCATAAACCGGCGGCCGAGAGCAGATGAACGAGACGAGTGAGACGACCGCCCTTGATATTTTCTTCCTTACTCTGGTCATTCGAAGCCTTCTCAGGGTGGTACCAATAGGGTCTGGCTCTGAATGCGGCCTGTTGTACGACTTGGCTGAACCCTTGCTAAGGAAGCACATGTCTACACAGTACCAGGAATTCATCTCTTTTTCGATGGAGGCAATCAACCACCACCTGCCACAAACTTTATTCTTTCAACGACTTTTTTATACTTAAAGGGCTCTTCCCCATCCCCCCCCCCCCCCCCCCCCCCCCCCCCCCCCCCCCCCCCCCCCCCCACCCCCCCCCCCCCCCCCCCCCCCCCCCCCCAC